>JADMLD010001080.1:0-15207 GCA_017589585.1 Phylloscopus whistleri
TTTCCCAGAGAGTTTTCTGTCAACAAGAAACACATTTTCCTAACTGTAACCTATTCCTTTCCCTAGGAGGGACTTCTTCTTGACGTCCCTCTGGTTTGACCAATGTGATTGAAGAAGCACAGCCAGCTCAGCTCCCACAGCTGGTTTTTACTCCTTTCTGGGGCAGTTTTACTCCAACCCCAGGGATCTGAGAAGTGTCCTTGATGCCCTGAACAGCCCTGAGGCAGGCAGAGCCCAGGACACAGCCCCTGTGACTGTGCTGAGGACACTGCATCTGCAGGACAGCCTTGGTGAGGCAAGGAGAGGGACAAAGCTGCTCCTGCCTGGCTCAGATCCTCCTGTCCTGTCCCACCCAGAGCTGCCCCTTCTCCAGAGCTTTGGCTGGGAGAGCAGAGCATGGCAGGGACGAGGCTCTGTCCCTTTTCATCCCCTTCTTTGTCCCCACACGGGTGACTCATCAGCCTCACTCCAGCCCTTTCATCCAGGGGGAAAACTGCTCAAGGAGAAAATTCTCAACCAGAAAATGCTGCTCAGACGTGTTCCCAGTGCCCTCAGCAGCTCCTGTGGCTGAGACAGAGCCTGAGACACTTCCCTGTCACCATTAAATCCTCCAGCCTTGATAATCAGGGATTAGGGACAACCCTGCCTGATCCTAATGCTGTCCTGGCACTGCAAGGGCAGGGATTTCCTCTCCTTCTGGGGAGCAAGAGGTGGAATGGGTTTGAAAGCTGCTGGAATTCCTCCCTGCCCTTCCCACCCTCCTTTTTTAATTGATGAATCAGCCCCAAAAGGACTCAAAATGGATGTTGCAAAGAAAACACCTTGGGTAACTCCACGAGCAGGGGATTTGGCAGGACACAGCACAAAATAAATCACAGAGAGATCCCCTACCAATCTGCCTCTGTGAGAGCTACAAACAAATGGGGCTTGGAGCAACCTGGGACAGTGGAAGGTGTCTCTGCCCATGGCAGGGAGGTAGAAAGGGATGAGTTTGAAGTAATTTTCAAGTTTTAAAGTCCCTTGCAACCCACAGCGCTCCAGGATCCTGAGCTATCACCAACCCAGAGCTGTGCCCTGACTGACCACCCTCCCTCAGCCCAGACCAGCTCTGGCCACAGCAGGATTTTCTGTGGAGAATCTGAGGAGGGAAAGGAACCATCTGAGAGCTGTGCAGGGCTTTGGAGAAACCCCCAGGGGCTGCAGGGCAGCACTCACCTGCTGTCCGTGAGGAATCCGTTCTGGCCAGACTGGGAGCAGCACCAGGGAGATGGGGAGGGAAAGAAAAGGGAGATTTAGTAACTCTGAAAGGACAAACCCAGGGGTTTGTTTGATTCCAAAGGGTGGGGCTGGGACACAGAGCCTGCTGAGGTGTGGGGCTGAGCCTCCTGCACACCAGCTCCCCGTGGATCTCCATCCAAGCCCTTCCCTGGTCCCTGCAGCCCTGAGATCTCTCAAATCCTCAGCTCCCTTCCCCACTGAGGCAGCTCTGATGGCACCTTTGTGAATGTGACAATCGAGGCCAGGCAAACAAAGGGGGTTTTTATGTCCTAAATGCAGCATTTGGAGCTGGCTCAGCTGGGAGTGCCCCCCAGAGCAGCCCCTGAGCACAGAGCAGGGATTTCAGGAAGCAACGAGCAAGCTGGACACTTCACGGGACAGACCCTGCTCAGTTCCTCCTGGGGAAGCTCAAATTCCTCCTAAGAAGGCCCAAATTCCTCCTGGGAATGCCCAAATTCCTCCTGGGAATGCCCAAATTCCTCCTAAGAAGGCCTGAATTCCTCCTGGGAATGCCCAAATTCCTCCTAAGAAGGCCTGAATTCCTCCTGGGAATGCCCAAATTCCTCCTGAGAATGCCCAAATTCCTCCTGGGAATGCCTAAATTCCTCCTGGGAATGCCCAAAATCCTCCTGGAATGCCCAAATTCCTCCTGAGAATGCCCAAATCCCTCCTAAGAACGCCCAAATTCCTCCTGGGAATGCCCAAATTCCTCCTGGGAATGCCCAAATCCCTCCTAAGAATGCCCAAATTCCTCCTGGGAATGCCTAAATTCCACCTGGGAATGCCCAAATTCCTCCTGGGAATGCCTGAATTCCTCCTGGGAATGCCCAAATTCCTCCTGGGAATGCCCAAATTCCTCCTAGGAAGGCCTAAATTCCTCCTGGGAATGCCCAAATTCCTCCTAAGAAGGCCTGAATTCCTCCTGGGAATGCCCAAATCCCTCCTGGGAATGCCCAAATTCCTCCTAAGAATGCCCAAATTCCTCCTGGGAATGCCCAAATTCCTCCTAAGAAGGCCTGAATTCCTCCTGGGAATGCCCAAATTCCTCCTGGGAATGCCCAAATTCCTCCTAAGAATGCCCAAATTCCTCCTAGGAAGGCCTGAATTCCTCCTGGGAATGCTCAAATTCCTCCTGGGAATGCCCAAATCCCTCCTGGGAATGCCCAAGTTCCTCCTGGCAATGCCCAAATTCCTCCTAGGAAAGCCCGAATTCCTCCTGGGAATGCCCAAATCCCTCCTGGGAATGCCCAAATCCCTCCTGGGAATGCCTAAATTCCTCCTGGGAATGCCCAAATTCCTCCTGGGAATGTCTAAATTCCTTCTGGGAATGCCTAAATTCCTCCTGGCAATGCCCAAATCCCTCCTGGGAATGCCCAAATCCCTCCTAGGAAGGCCTACCAGAAAGTCAGAGCCCTGCACTGCTGGCTCAGAAGGTGGAAGCTGCTGAAGAAACTGGGAGATGCAGCTGCTGCTCCCTTTGGGGCAGGAAATGATTTTCTGATCACCCCAGAAATAAAACTTCTAAATTGGATAAATTTATAACCTTTTTGTGCAGCAAGGAACAAGCACTGCATCCTGAAATTTTTAGGGAAGGAGCAGACTGGAGGGTGCTCTGCCACCCCAGTACCTCAGACAACTTTGTCAGGAGCTGGAATTCACTGGCACACCCCCAAAATTTCTGGGAATTGGGTAGAAAAGGCAACAAACGACAAGATCTGACCTCTCAGCACATTCAAAAGCTGCAGGAAGGGTCCTGGCAGGTGAGCCACACTTACCTCTCGTGCAAATATCCTCTCCCTGACCCGCTGATATTCCTCCTCTCGCTCCTCGATAGATTTGCTCCTTCTCCCATCCTGCAAGGGGAGTCTGATCTGAAGGGACAAACACAGCTCAGGGGTCAGCAGGTGCCAGCAGGAGCAGTCAGCTGCTGGCAGTTTTTGGGGGAGGATGTGGTGGCTGGATGCAGTGATCCAGCCTCTCTCTGCCTTTTGGGACGCCTGAGTCCAGGGGATGAACCTCCCAGAGGGGTCAGGATGTTCATGCCTGGACATTGCCAAGCTCAGCCAACCCTGCCTGAGCTCTGCCCGAGCCAGGGATCAGGAATATCACTGAGAATCACCCAAAAGCTCAAGCTCACTCTTTGGGGCAGGTGCCAAAAATCTGGGAAACCAAAACCTGGGACTGACTGCAGTGCTCAGCTTCTCATCCTGACTGGAACTCAGGGACAGGTCCCACAGCACAGGGCAGCACTGAGGTAACGTGACTGAGGGTTTAAACAGGAATAAATTCCTCCCTGTGAGGGTGGGAGGCCCTGGCACAGGGCTGCCCCATCCCTGGAAGTGTCCAAGGCCAGGCTGGACGGGGCTTGGAGCAACCTGGGGCAGTGGGAGGTGTCCCTGCCCATGGCAGGGGTGGAACTGGATGGGATTTAAGGTCTTTTCCAACCCAAACCATTCCATGTTTCTATGGAAATGGGAGCTACAAGAGCCTGGGGTGCCTGGGGAAGCTGCGAGCCCTGGGAGGAGAGAGGAGACAGCAACACTCAGCTGTTCCCAAAGGCTCCACCTTGAACCTGGCCCAGCCCCCAGCTGAGTTATGGGGCTGGAGAAGCAGACCCATAGAACCCACACCCATTTCCATGACATTTGGAGAAGTTTTTATGGAGAAGTTTTTATGGAGAAGTTTTTATGGAGAAGTTTTCCAATTCTTCACCCATTTCCATGATATTAGGAGAAGTTCTTTATGGAGAAGTTTTCCAATTCTCCACCCATTTCCATGACATTTGGAGAAGTTTTTATGGAGAAGATTTCCAATTCTCCACCCATTTCCATAACACTTGGAGAAGTTTTTATGGAGAAGTTTTCCAATTCTCCACCCATTTCCATAACATTTGAAGAAGTTTTTATGGAGAACTTTTCCAATTCTTCACCCATTTCCACGACAATTGGAGAAGTTTTTATGGAGAAGTTTTCCAATTTCTCCACCCATTTCCATGACATTTGGAGAAGTTTTTATGGAGAAGTTTTTACGTAATTCAGATGCTGCTGCCTGGCTGGGGTGGGAGCTTCTCTGAAATGTTATTTCAGAGAATTCTGGAGTTGTCCTTGCCTCGTGAGCAGCCAGCTCTGGGTTTCCCCAAGGCTGCAGCTGCTGCTCTGCCCCCCTCACCTGGTTATCATCCCGGTCCATGCTGGTGTCGTCCCGTTTCAGGATGAACCTCTGCGGGAACTCGGCGTTCTTCTCGTCCTTGATGTGCTCGGAGAACCTCTGCTCGGGGCTGCAGGGAAACCTGGGGGTTAGGAGGGGGAAAACCAGCCCAGAACAGGCCAAGGTGGTCAAATCTCAGCTCAGTGAGAGCTCCTGGGCCTTCTGCAGGAGCCACGGAGAGCCAGGCAGGGCTGGGAGGGAAAGGTTCTTCCCCTGACCCTGAATTTCACGACTCTGAGAGGGGTCTGCCCTTCTTATGGGGCAAAAAAATGAAATGTGGGGTGGGAGCCAGCCTGCCACAGAGCATCCCTGGGCTGGGGGGAAGGGAAGGGAAAAGGGGAAGGGAAAAAGGGGAAAAAGAGGAAAAAAAGAAAAGGGGGAAAAGGGGAAAAAAAAGGGGAAAAGGGGAAAAGGGGAAAAAAGAGGAAAAAAAAGGGGAAAAAAGGGGGAAAAAGGGAAGGGAAGGGAAGGGAAGGGAAGGGAAGGGAAGGGAAGGGAAGGGAAGGGAAGGGAAGGGAAGGGAAGGGAAGGGAAGGGAAGGGAAGGGAAGGGAAGGGAAGGGAAGGGAAGGGAAGGGAAGGGAAGGGAAGGGAAGGGAAGGGAAGGGAAGGGAAGGGAAGGGAAGGGAAGGGAAGGGAAGGGAAGGGAAGGGAAGGGAAGGGAAGGGAAGGGAAGGGAAGGGAAGGAAAGGAAAGGAAAGGAAAGGAAAGGAAAGGAAAGGAAAGGAAAGGAAAGGAAAGGAAAGGAAAGGAAAGGAAAGGAAAGGAAAGGAAAGGAAAGGAAAGGAAAGGAAAGGAAAGGAAAGGAAGCTTACATCCGGGTGTTGCTGGTCTTGTTGATGATCACGGCCTTCCCAGTCTGGTCCACGTTGTGATCCATCCCGAAATACGCCGCCACCCGGTGCAGCAGCATCCGGTGGTACGAGGTCATCTGGGGGAACTTCTTGAACTGATTGCTGGGGAGAGGGGACAGGGCTGGAGTCCCGAGCAGTTGGTCACGTCAGGATGGACAGGAGAAGTCTCCTCGGGGTGTCCCTTCTCCCCTGGGAGCCCAAAGTGCCAAATTCCCCACTCCAAACCTCCCCTGCTTGACACAACCTCCACGATCACTTACTTGTTATCACTGATGAACTCCAGAATCTCCTGTTCCAACTTGAGCAGCATCATTCTATCCCTGTCAGGGAAAATAAAAATAAAAAAAGAAAGCAAAAGGTCACTTTAGGCACAGTGGAAGAGCCTTCCCTGCTCCCAACCCCTCTCTGGCAGCAGAAAAAGTCCCAGGAGCAGGTGACACCTGATGTCACAGGATGGGCTAAAAACCTCCCTGCTCCTCAAATATGAACTGCAGATTTTTTTTTCCAGTTTAAGGTTGTTTTGCTTGGCTTTGGAAAGCCTGAACCCCTGCTCTGCTGGAAGCTCCAGTGCTGGAGACTCCAACTTTGTTATTCCCTTGCCAGCCTTTCCCTCAATCCCACTGATTATCCCTTACAGGCTGACATTTATAACCATTTCTAGAAAAAGGCTTTTAAAGGAATCAAAACCATTTCTCTGCATGCAAACAAATGATTTGTCCTTCTCTCTCTCTCCATCACACCCAATTCCACGTTTGGGATTAAAATAAAATTAATAAATATAAAATTATAAAGTTGTGCTTTTTAAGTTTCTACGTGGTCCCAGCTCTGGTAACTCTTGGAAAACACAAAAATATTTGCAGGTGCTGTCTGGAGTTGCTTTGACTGACCAGGACCTACCGTGGGTTTTTTTTCAGTGTATTTACTAAAAATTCATGCAAATCTATTCCAGTGGAATCTGTGTATTCCTGGCTGGAATCTGCAAAAAGAACAACAAGAGGGGCAGAACAAATTAACAAAGCACTGAGAGAGCAGAGGGGAGGGAGGGGAGGAGGAGGGAGGGGAGAGGGAAGGGAAAGGGGAAGGAAAAGGGGGGAAAAAGGGGAGGAAAAAGGGGGAAGAAAGGGGGAAAAAGGGGGAAAAGGGGAAAAAAGGGAAAAGGGAAAAAAAGGGGAAAAACGGGAAAAAAGGAAAAAAAAAGGAAAAAAAGGGAAAAAAAGGGAAAAAAAAGGGAAGAAAAAAGGGGAAGAAAGGGGAAAATAAGGGGAAAAAAGGGAAAAAAGGGAAAGAAAAGGGGGAAAAAGTGGAAAAAAGGGAATAAAAAGGGAATAAAGGGGAAGGGAAGGGAAGGGAAGGGAAGGGAAGGGAAGGGAAGGGAAGGGAAGGGAAGGGAAGGGAAGGGAAGGGAAGGGAAGGGAAGGGAAGGGAAGGGAAGGGAAGGGAAGGGAAGGGAAGGGAAGGGAAGGGAAGGGAAGGGAAGGGAAGGGAAGGGAAGGGAAGGGAAGGGAAGGGAAGGGAAGGGAAGGGAAGGTGTCTCTGTGTGCATGAGGACGATGTTCCCACATTTCCCAGTCTAACCCAGGGATTCAGCCCCTTTCCCTGGGACAGCAGGACCAGCACAGCCAGCACAGGGCCCTGTCAGGAGGGTGAGGGTGGGATGGGTTTGTGCAAGGACCCCTTGGTGCCCAGAGCACCCTCTGGACACTCCCTGCTGCCCCAGCAGGTCCTTGCAGGTGTACATTCCATGATGAACCATCCCTGGAAGTGCCCCAGGCCAGGTTGGAGGGGGCTTGGAGCACCCTGGGGTGGTGGGAAGTGTCCCTGCCCCATGGAAAGGGGTGGGATGGGATGAGTGTGGGTGAATCTGGAGAAGAGAAGAAATCAGGGAGACCTTGGAGCCCCCTCCAAGTGCCCCAGGCCAGGTTGGAGGGGGCTTGGAGCACCCTGGGGTGGTGGGAACTGTCCCTGTGGGATGGGCTGAGCTTTAATCTCAATTCCCACCCAAACCATCCCAAAATTCCCTGATTTTCCCAACCCTGCACAGCAGCACCACAGACAACCAGTCCAACACCTGCCCTGCTCCCAGAGGATTCCTGACCAGCTCAAACCAGCACCTGACCTCGAGACAGCATCTTCCTGGGTGTTTTCTCCTTGTTCTTGTCCTTCTCTTCCTTCTCCACCCCATCTTTGGTGGGTTTCTCCTCCTCTTTGTCCGAGGGGCAGCTCACGTGCAGCTGGATGATGTCCTGGGGTGAAAAAACAAAGGCTGGAGTCCCTCAGGCCCTCCCTGGCTGAGAAAAGCAGCACAGGGAGGTCTCAGCCACCTCCTGTGGGCGATTTTTGCCTCTCCAAGGCACAGGAGAGCAGGACAGGGATCATTTCTGGCAAAATATGGATTTTCTGGGCTTCCACGCTCCCAAATTTGTCTGGTTCTGGGCCTACCTGAGACTCCAGCAGCCCATCCACGAAGGGGCCTGAGGATTCCTCACACACAGCCAGACTCCTGACCAGCTTCAGCTTCGAGTTGGACTGCAAAAGGTCAAAAAATGAAAATAAAAACCAAAGAAAAGGGAGTGGATACAACAGCTCAGCCCAAACTCACACTTGGATTCCTGCAGCTGCATTCCCAAGGCACTTCTGGAGCCATTCCCAGTTAAACTGGGATATTCCCAATGAAACTGGAACATTCCCAGTGCAGCCATTCCCAGTTAAACTGGGATATTCCCAGTTAAACTGGGATATTCCCAATGAAACTGGGATATTCCCAGTGCAGCCATTCCCAGTTAAACTGGGATATTCCCAGTGCAGCCATTCCCAGTCAAACTGGGATATTCCCAATGAAACTGGAACATTCCCAGTGCAGCCATTCCCAGTTAAACTGGGATATTCCCAGTGCAGCCATTCCCAGTTAAACTGGGATATTCCCAATTAAAACTGGGATATTCCCAGTGCAGCCATTCCCAGTTAAACTGGGATATTCCCAATGAAACTGGGATATTCCCAGTGCAGCCATTCCCAGTTAAACTGGGATATTCCCAATGAAACTGGGATATTCCCAATGAAACTGGAACATTCCCAGTGCAGCCATTCCCAGTTAAACTGGGATATTCCCAATGAAACTGAGATATTCCCAGTGCAGCCATTCCCAGTTAAACTGGGATATTCCCAATGAAACTGGGATATTCCCAGTGCAGCCATTCCCAGTTAAACTGGGATATTCCCAATGAAACTGGGATATTCCCAATGAAACTGGAACATTCCCAGTGCAGCCATTCCCAGTTAAACTGGGATATTCCCAATGAAACTGGAACATTCCCAGTGCAGCCATTCCCAGTTAAACTGGGATATTCCCAATGAAACTGGGATATTCCCAATGAAACTGGGATATTCCCAGTGCAGCCATTCCCAGTTAAACTGGGATATTCCCAATGAAACTGGGATATTCCCAGTGCAGCCATTCCCAGTTAAACTGGGATATTCCCAATGAAACTGGGATATTCCCAATGCAGCCATTCCCAGTTAAACTGGGATATTCCCAATTAAAACTGGGATATTCCCAGTGCAGCCATTCCCAGTTAAACTGGGATATTCCCAGTTAAACTGGGATATTCCCAATGAAACTGGGATATTCCCAATGCAGCCATTCCCAATTAAAACTGGGATACTCCCAATTAAAACTGGGATATTCCCAGTGCAGCCATTCCCAGTCAAACTGGGATATTCCCAATGCAGCCATTCCCAATTAAAACTGGGATATTCCCAATTAAAACTGGGATATTCCCAATGCAGCCATTCCCAGTTAAACTGGGATATTCCCAGTACAGCCATTCCCAATTAAAACTGGGATATTCCCAATGAAACTGGGATATTCCCAGTACAGCCATTCCCAATTAAAACTGGGATACTCCCAATTAAAACTGGGATATTCCCAGTGCAGCCATTCCCAGTCAAACTGGGATATTCCCAATTAAAACTGGGATATTCCCAGTGCAGCCATTCCCAGTTAAATTGGGATATTCCCAATGAAACTGGGATATTCCCAATGCAGCCATTCCCAGTTAAACTGGGATATTCCCAGTGCAGCCATTCCCAGTTAAACTGGGACATTCCCAGTGCAGCCATTCCCAGTTAAACTGGGATATTCCCAGTGCAGCCATTCCCAGTCAAACTGGGATATTCCCAATGAAACTGGGATATTCCCAGTGCAGCCATTCCCAGTTAAACTGGGATATTCCCAATGAAACTGGGATATTCCCAATGCAGCCATTCCCAGTTAAACTGGGATATTCCCAATGAAACTGGGATATTCCCAGTGCAGCCATTCCCAGTTAAACTGGGATATTCCCAATGAAACTGGGATATTCCCAGTGCAGCCATTCCCAGTTAAACTGGGATATCTCCAATTAAAACTGGGATATTCCCAATGCAGCCATTCCCAGTTAAACTGGGATATTCCCAATGAAACTGGGATATTCCCAGTTAAACTGGGACATTCCCAGTGCAGCCATTCCCAATTAAAACTGGGATATTCCCAATTAAAACTGGGATATTCCCAATGCAGCCATTCCCAGTTAAACTGGGATATTCCCAGTACAGCCATTCCCAATTAAAACTGGGATATTCCCAATGAAACTGGGACATTCCCAGTGCAGCCATTCCCAGTCAAACTGGGATATTCCCAATGAAACTGGGACATTCCCAGTACAGCCATTCCCAGTTAAACTGGGATATTCCCAATAAAACTGGGACATTCCCAGTGCAGCCATTCCCAGTTAAACTGGGATATTCCCAATGAAACTGGGATATTCCCAGTGCAGCCATTCCCAATTAAAACTGGGATATTCCCAATGAAACTGGGATATTCCCAATGCAGCCATTCCCAGTCAAACTGGGATATTCCCAATAAAACTGGGATATTCCCAATGCAGCCACTCCCAGTTAAACTGGGATATTCCCAGTGCAGCCACTCCCAGTTAAACTGGGACATTCCCAGTACAGCCATTCCCAATTAAAACTGGGATACTCCCAATTAAAACTGGGATATTCCCAGTGCAGCCATTCCCAGTTAAACTGGGATATTCCCAGTACAGCCATTCCCAATTAAAACTGGGATATTCCCAATGAAACTGGGATATTCCCAATGCAGCCATTCCCAGTTAAACTGGGATATTCTTTTCTCATCTTGTTAAATAAATGAGTTTTTCCACTTTTTTCCACTTCTCTCTGAGGATTTTTTTTGCCCAGACCGGCTGGGGCTGTTTGGGTTTTGCTCTCCAAATGAAAAACTCTCCTCCCAACACTTTCCCCCCAGATCTCCCCTGCCCCAGGACCCAGCAGAGCTCCCACCTTGGCTCTCTTCCTGGCATGCCCGTGACTCGACGTTCGCTTCTGTGGGGACACAAAGGGGAAGGGGTTGAACCTGGAGGTTTTGTGCCACTCCTGGGACACACAAAGGGCAAAGTGACAGAGCCACTGAGATAAAACAGGGATGATCCGTGCTGACAGTGGGAAATATATTCATGTTATTAATAATAGTTTAAAATATTTTAAAATAAAATAGGAATTAAAAGCACAGAGCCAAAGAGAAAAGGGAGGGGGTCCTCACCCCCTTCTCCTGCAGATGCTCATGAGATACAGGAAGAAACTGAGGTAAGAGTAAAGCTAAATTTATCTGTAGAACAGGGAAAGTTGGGGAAATTCCAGGAAAATTGGGAATTATATGGGATTTGTGGCCTTCATGTTCACATTTGCTATTTGCTCACACCATACATGTGTAACAAGAGAGGATTGTGTTATGTTATTTTATTTTAGTTTAGTTTAGTTTAGTTTAGTTTAGTTTATACCTGAGGTAGGGTGAGAAGCCCTCCCCATACCCTGGTCGGTTTTGTTTCTGCCTTATCAGAACCTTAACCAAATTTAATTAATTATTGCCAAATTTTTGTGTATATTAAATTTTTATTACAATTGCTGCTGAATTTTGGATTTGCTGTTGATTTTATAACAGCCACCAAGCCCAGAAATCTCCTCCACTCCACCCCAAAGTGCCCAGTTTTGCTTCTGCCTTATCAGAACCTCAGCCAGATTTAAACAATCATTGCCAAATTTTTTTGTATATTAAATAATTAATTTTTTTAATTAAAATTGCCCCTAAATTTTAAATTTGCTGTTGATTTTATGTAGCCACTAAGCCCAGAAATCTCCTTCACTCCATCCCAAAGTGCCCAGTCAGGCTCTCCCTGCACAGCTCCGGGTTTGCCCGTGCAGCTGTGAGCACATCTGGGGAAAGGGAAAGGGGAAAGGGGAAAGGGGAAAGGGAAAGGGGAAAGGGGAAAGGTGAGGGAAGGGAAACAAAAAAGGAAAGGAAAAGAGGAAAAGAGGAAAGAAGGAAAGGAGGAAAGGAGGAAAGGAGGAAAGGAGGAAAGGAGGAAAGGAAGAAAGGAGGAAAGGGAAAGGGGAGGAGAGGAAAGGGGAGGGAAAAGAAAAAGGAAAAAGGAAAAAGGAAAAAGGAAAAAAGAAAAAGGAAAAAGGAAAAAGGAAAAAGGAAAAAGGAAAAAGGAAAAAGGAAAAAGGAAAAAGGAAAGGAAAAAAGAAAAAAGAAAAAGGAAAAAGGAAAAAGGAAAAAGGAAAAAGGAAAAAGGAAAAAGGAAAAAGGAAAAAGGAAAAAGGAAAAAAGAAAAAGGAAAAAGGAAAAAGGAGCAGCCTGCCCAGCGTGGTGCCCCTGTGGAAAAGGGGCTCTGGATCCTTTGGGAAGGGGTGGGATCCAGCAGGGAGGGCCCAGCTCCCCCTGCCCGCACTCACCTGAGACTCCTGGCGCACGCTGACCTCCTCCCCCCCATCCTTCTCCGCCTCCTCCTTGCTCGGCGACCTGGACACGAATTTGGTTTTGTTCACAGACTCCTCCACCACCTTCTTTTCGGATTCCTTCATAATTTCTAGGGACTCCTGGGCCGTGTTGCTGTTGGACATCTTCAGAGCCCTGGGAGGCAGCGACGGGCACCTGCAGGGGCAGGGACAGGAGGGTCAGGGGGCTGGGGGGGGATGGAGAGGTCTGGAGGGGTCTGGGGTGGGGATGGAGGGGTCTGGAGGGGTCTGAGGTGGGGATGGAGGGGTCTGGAGGGGTCTGGGATGGGGATTGAGGGAGCTGGGGAGGGGATGGAGGGGTCTGGGGAGGGGATGGAGGGGTCCGGAGGGGTCTGGGATGGGGATTGAGGGAGCTGGGGAGGGGATGGAGGGGTCTGGGGAGGGTCTGGAGGGGTCTGAGGTGGGGATGGAGGGGTCTGGAGGGGTCTGAGGTGGGGATGGAGGGGTCTGGAGGGGTCTGGGGAGGGGATGGAGGGGTCCGGAGGGGTCTGGGGTGAGGATGGAGGGGTCTGAGGTGGGGATGGAGGGGTCTGAGGTGGGGATGGAGGGGTCTGGAGGGGTCTGGGGTGGGGATGGAGGGGTCTGAGGTGCCCCAGCCTCTCCTTCTCAGGGATTCTCCCTGGACACAAATTCCTGCACACAGAGGTTGGAACCTCCTCGGAACCCACAGATCCCAAACCAAGCACTGGAATCGAGCCCTGGGTGCAGCCCCAGCACACCTGGCAGGAACTCCCTGGCTCTCACCAGGATTTTGGAGCCACCAGGGCTGGAAAAAAGTAGAACAGAGGTCCCAAGGCTGGAGAGAGACAGACTGAGGGCAGCAAACATCGCACAGGTGGAATAAATTCCAGCAAATTCCTGCCCCAGGGCAAACCAGCACCAAAAATCTGCCTTTCCCCCAGTCCCAGCCCAGATCTTGCTGCAATCAGAGAGGAAATAGCCTGGTACTCCAAACCTGCTCTGTGAGTAAGGTAACCCTGAGATCTCCCTCTAGTCAGGACAAGTGAGACTCAAACCACACATGAAGACAAAAATTCCTGATCAAGTTGCATTTAATTGCTTCCCCTTTGATTGGCAATTAGCAGGCAGCCCCTGGAAGCACCTCTGGATCAGAGTGGAGCCTGAGAGCCTCAGCCAGGACCTGCTCATCAAATTAAATCAAATTCCAAATTGATCACCTGCAATCAAAACATCAGCCCTGCCCCTCCAGCTCCCCAGGAACTGCCCAGGACACAGGGATGGGATTCCCAGTGCCAGAGGGCAGGGCTGGGTGGGATTTTGGGCAGGGATTCCTCCCTGGGATGGATTTCCCAGAGCCCCTGGAGCCCTGGCAGTGCCCCAGGCCAGGCTGGATGGGTTTGGAGCAGCCTGGGGCAGTGGGAGGTGTCCCTGCCATGGCTGGGGTGGGGCTGGATGAGCTTTGAGGTCCCTCCCAACCCAAACCATCCCACGATTTTATGATCCCAGTGGCTCAGAGTCTGAGCAGGGGCTAAACCAGCTCCAGGGGCACCAGGAAACACCTCTGGAGATCCAAAGAGGGGAGCAAAACCAACCTAAACCTCAACAACACCAGAAAACACATCTGTTCAACAACTCTCCTTCAATTCCTTGGGCAGAGTGTGGCTGGAACAGTCAGAACTCAGAGATTTATCAGCTCCTGACTCTGCACAGGAACAGCTGATACTCCTGGCCCATTCCCCCTTTCATCTGTGGAGCTGCTGAACACCAAATGTTTGACATTTATGCAGCTCCTGGAATTGATTTCAGACACAGCAAGCAGGAGAATGCAGTGAATCCTCTGCCTCCATCCTCAGGGGGATTGGAAAACACCAGATCCAGTGGGACAACAACAGGAGTGACACAGGGAGGTGCAGGAGCGGGGTTGGAGGGTGATGAGAGATTTGTGGGGTCAGGGGTGATGAGAGATTTTTGGGGTCAAGGGCGATGAGAGATTTTTGGGGTCAAGGGTGATGAGAGATTTTTGGGGTCAGGGGTGATAAGAGATTTTTGGGGTCAGGGCTGCTCTTGGAGCAGGGGGTTTATGGCACAGGAGAGCTGCCAGCTGCAGCTCAGAGCAGAGAAGAGCAAGAGAGGAGTTGAAGAAAAGTCAAAGCAGAGCTGAAGAGAAGTAAAAGTGGAAATTTCCCATTCCAATCCATGAAATCTCCTTCTCTACTGAACATTCTAACTGACACCAACCAATCCAGTGCAAGACACAAATCCTGCAGCATTCACATGCAGCCTGTAAGAACGTCAGGGTTTCCAGGATTGTTGTTTGTTTGTTTGGGTTTTATTCCTACTACAGTTGTATTGTTAATATTCCCAGGAAAGAATTGTTATTCCCATTCCCAAATCCTTGCCTGAAAGCCCCTTAACTGCAAAATCATCATTTGGAGGGGGTGAGGGGTTTCCATTCTCCATTCCAGCTTTCCCTGGAGGATACCTGCCTTTCAAAATCAAGACAAAAATCATTCCATTTCCATGCTGTGTTGGATTTCAAACCCTAAAAACGACTCTTTGCACCCCTCCTGCCAGGCTAGCAGAGTCTGCTCTGACCCTTGCACTCTTGGTGAGGAGAGTTTAATTGTTTAATTGTTTAATCAAGAGGGGATTAATTACCTTCAGCCAGCCACACTGTTGTCCAGTAACTGAGCTTCTAAACATTGAAACTTTCAATTCTATTTCACTTACAGGTTTCACATTCTCAAAACCCAAGCAGTTCATATTTGTAAATATTTCCTTTTTCATCTTCCCCCAACAGGAGGCAGCTGAGCCACCTCAGCTTCCCGTATTCCATCAGCACCTGCTCAAAGGAGTTACTGAACTCAAGGCTAAGCAGCACCTTAAGTGAAATATCCCAAAAATTTTGGGGGGAAAAGGTGCAGGGAAAGCATCCACCCTGCAGCTGCAGGGGCCTGAACTCACCCCAGCAGGCTGGGATGCTCCCAGGGAGGGAATCCCACGCTGCTCCGACAGGAATGAGGTCAGGAAGGGAAAAGGGAAAAGGGAAA
>JADMLD010000983.1:0-110983 GCA_017589585.1 Phylloscopus whistleri
TTTAAGGATCTCTGCTGACGCTGCTGCCGGCCATGGTGGTTGGGTTGGCATTTGGGGTTTTGGCCCCATCCCTGTCTCTGTTTTCTGCCTGGCCCCAAAATCACGATTTTTGTTCCAAACCTCAGCCCCTGACCCAGCTCTGGACCCTTTGTCCCCATTTGCGCCAGTGGGGCTTTTGACCTTAAATACTCTCACTGTTCTGCCCCAAAACTCAACCCTTGGCCCCGAACCGTCACCTGCAGCCCACAAACCTGACCTGGCCTCGAGGATGGGGCTGTGGGGCCGAGAGCTGAGGCTGGGGGTCACTGGTGGGGATTTGGGGCTTGAGCATCCCAGAGCTGGGACATGGGGACAGGAACGGGGTCAGAGGCTGGGGTTTGGGGGAAGGGCCTGGGGCACGGGGAGAGCTGGGGACACGGCCATGGGGGCAGGGTCAAAAAGGTGACCAGGAGCAGCACCAGGCCAAGCACCATCAGCGTAAGCATTGGCATCAACAGATTTCCGGCAGAAATAGGTGCCGGAATCCTCATCCCTGAGGTTGTTCATGGTCAGCGTCACCGAGCTCTGCCTGTTGTCCCTGGAGATCCTGAACCGGCCTTGGAGCGAGGGCGCGTACCAGGTGCTGCCATCCTTGTTGATGCTGGCGATGTATTCCAGGGTCTGCCCGGGTCTCTGGCGCAACCAGTACATCCCAAATTGTCCAAAACTGAACCCGGAGCCGCGGCAGAGCAGAGTCAGGGACCCCCCGGGGGCTGGAGGTCCCCCCTGGACTCCAGCAGGGTCACGGCCGCCTGGAGCCCTGCGGGAAAAAGGGGAGATGGGGATGAGGCGCCAGATCCGGGTGTGGCCCCCGGGGGGTGGGTGTGGCGCTGCGGGGGGGCCGGGATTCACCTGGCAGGGGCAGCAGGGGAGTGGGGTTAGTTTTTAAATTTATTATTAATAATTAACCATTAGAAATATATCATATCATAATTAATTAATTAATTATTATTTTCAATTTAATTTTTAACTCCCAGGGTTTGATTTGTGTCCAGCAATCAGGGTTTTGGGTCAGGTGTTGAGCTGCTCCCATCCCCATCTCCCCTTTTTCCCACAGGGCTCCGGGCAGCCGTGACCCTGCTTGAGTCCGGGTGGGACCTCCAGCCCCCCGGGGGATCCCTGACTCTGCTCTGCCGCGCCTCCGGGTTCGATTTCGGACAATTTGGGATGGGCTGGGTGCGCCAGAGACCCGGGCAGGGGATGGAATCGGTTGCTTACATCAGCAGCAGCGGTAGCGGCACCTGGTACGCGCCGTCGCTCAAGGGCCGGGTGAGGATCTCCAGGGACAACGGGCAGAGCTCGGTGACGCTGACCATGAATGACCTCAGGGATGAGGATTCCGGTGCCTATTTCTGCGGGAAATCCTTTGATACTGGTGCTGATGCTGCTGGTGATGGTGACAGTGCCCTTGGAAGCCCCGTCTCCCGTTCCATGTCCCCGGCTCTCCCCGTGCTCCAAACCCTTCCCCCAAACCCCAGCCCCTGACCCCATTCTTGTCCCCATGTCCCAGGTCTCAGCTGCTCCTGCTCCAAATCCCCACCAGTGACCCCCAGCCTCAGCTCTCGGCCCCACGGCCCCAACCTCGAGGCCAGGTCAGGGTTGGGGGCTGCAGGTGACGGTTTGGGGCCCAGGGTTGAGTTTTGGGGCAGAATCGCGTGAGGGTTTGGGGTGAAGAACCACCATGGACACAAACTGTGACAAAGGGTCCAAGCTGGGTCAGGGGCTGAGGTTTGGGACAAAAATCGTGGGTTTGGAGCCAGGCAGAAAACAGACCTGGATGGGGCCAAAACCCCAAATGCCAACCCAACCACCATGACCAGCAGCAGCGTCAGCAGCAGCACCTTCATGTTTGGCACAGAAATGGGTGCCGGAATCCTCATCCCTGAGGTCGTTCATGGTCAGCGTCACCGAGCTCTGCCCGTTGTCCCTGGAGATCCTGAACGGGCCCTGCACCGACAGTGCGTATCAGGTTCTGCTGTCCTTGTGGATGCTTGAGACAAATTCCAGCCCCTGCCCGGGGCTCTGGCAGATCCACAACATCCCATAACTCCCGAAATCAAACCCGGAGATGCGGCAGAGCAGAGTCAGGGACCCCCCGGGGGGCTGGAGGTCTCCCCCGGACTCCAGCAGGGTCACGGTTGCCCGGAGCCCTGCGGGAAAAAGGGGAGATGGGGATGAGGTGCCGGATCCGGGCGTGTCCCGGGGTGGGCGTGGTGCTGCAGAGGCGCTGGGACTCACCTGGCAGGGGCAGAACCAGGATGGGTTTAATTTTTAACTTAAGTATTAATAAGCAAAAGTTTAAAAGGTATATTATTATGGCAATTATTATTTAATAATTATATTAAAATTTACTTTTTAAATCTGAATGTTTGATTTGTGGCCAGCACTCAGGGTTTTAGGTCAGGGGTTGAGCTGCTCCCATCCCCATCTCCCCTTTTTCCCGCAGTGCTCCGGGTGGCCGTGACCCTGCTGGAGTCTGAGGAGGACCTCCAGCCCCCCGGGGGGTCCCTGACTCTGCCCTGCCTCACCTCTGGGTTCGATTTCGGGAGTTCTGCGATGTACTGGATGCGCCAGAGACCCGGACAGGCACCAGAATGGGTCTCAGGGATCAGCCGCAGCAGTGGCAAGACCTTCTACGTGCCGTCGGTCAAGGGCCGGTTCACGATGGCCGAGGACAAGGGGCAGAGCTCGGTGACGCTGACCATGAACGACCTCAGGGGCAAGGATTCCGGCGTCTATTTCTGTGCCAAATCTAATTATGGTAACGGTGGTTTTAATATTGATACACCTCCGGACCCTTGTGGCCTTGTCCCCAGGCCCTTCCCCCAAACCCCAGCCCCTGACCCCATTCCTGTCCCCATGTCCCAGCTCTCAGCTGCTCCTGCCCCAAATCTGCACCAGTGACCTCCAGCCTCAGCTCTCGGCCCCACAGCCCCAACCTCGAGGCCAGGTCAGGGTTGGGGGCTGCAGGTGACGGTTTGGGGCCAAGGGTTGAGTTTTCGGGCAGAACCACTGGAGAATTTGGGGTGAAGAACCACCATGGAGACAAATGGAGACAAAGGGTCCAGAGCTGGGTCAGGGATTGAGGTTTGGGACAAAAATCGTGGGTTTGGGACCAGGCAGAAAACAGAGACAGGGATGGGGCCAAAACCCCAAATGGCAACCCAACCACCACGGCCAGCACCAGCATCAAGAGCAGCACTAGCACCAGCAGCTTTGGCACAGAAATAGGCACCGGAATCCTCCTCCCTGAGGTTGTTCATGGTCAGCATCACTGAGCTCTGCCCCTTGTCCTCGGCCATCGTGCACCGGCCCTTGACCGTCTCTGCGTAGAAGGTCTTGCTACTGTAGCGACTGATACTGGCGACGCCATCCAGCCCCTGCCCAGGCCTCTGGCGCAGCCAGAAGATCGCGAATTTCCCCAAATCGAACCCAGAGGTGCGGCACAGGAGGTGCAGGGACCCACCGGGGGGCTGGAGGTCCCTCCTGGACTCCAGCAGGGTGACGGCTGCCCGGGGCCCTGCAGGAAAAAGGGGAGATGGGGATGGGAGCAGCTCCAGCACTGACCCAAACCCCTGAGTGCTGGCCCCAAATCAAACCCTGGGAGTTAAAAATTACTTTGAAAATTGATAATTAATTAACAAATTACTGTTATAATATATATTTAAATTGTTAATTATTTGTAGTAAAGGTAAACATTAAACCCATCCTGGTTCTGCCTCAGCCAGATGACCCCTGGTGCCAGACCCGGATTTAGCGCCTCATCCCCATCTCCCCTTTTTCCTTTAGAGCTCCGGGCGGCCGTGACCCTGCTGGAGTCCAGGGGGGGACCTCCAGCCCCCTGGGGGGTCCCTGACTCTGCTCTGCCGTGGCTCCGGGTTCGATTTCGGACAATTTGGGATGGGCTGGTACCAACAGAGACCCGGGCAGGGGCTGGAATACATCGCCAGTATCAGCAACGATGGTGGCAGCACCGGCTACGCACCCTTGCTGAAGGGCTGGTCCAGGATCTCCAGGGACAATGGGCAGAGCTCAGTGACGCTGACCATGAACAACCTCAGGGACGAGGATTCCGGTGCATATTTCTGCGCCAAACGAGATGTTGGGGGTGCTCCTGCTGCTGCTGCTGTTCCCAACCCCCACCCCAAGGCTCCCCAGACCCCCCAGACCCTTCCCCCAGCCCTCAGGCCCTGGCCCAGTCCTTGACCATTTCCCCAAAGCTTTGGCGGCTTCTGCCCCAAATCCGTTCTGGGAATTCTGCCCCAAAGGTCAGCGTTGGGCCAGGGCCAGGGACACGGGGCCAGGGGTGAGCAGCGGGGCCAGGGGTGTCAGATTTGGGGCAGGGGCTGGCGACACTTGGCGACACTTGAGGACACTTGGGGACACCGCGATGGCGGTTGGGCCAGAGCCACCAGCACCAGCACCACAACCATGGCCCTGCCGCAGCAGCAGCAGCACTGTAAGCATCGTAAAGTTTCACACAGAAATAGGCACCGGAAATTGTCCCAAATCGAAGCCTCCATTGGTGTCATAAGCATAAATGGAAGCAGCGGCACAAGCACCGATGTAACATCTGGCACAGAAATAGGCACCAGAATCCTCCTGCCTGAGGTTTTCATGGTTAGTGTCACCGAGCTCTGCCCGCTGTCCCTGGTCATCCTGAACCGGCCCTTGACTGATGGCGCGGACTGGGTGGTGCCACCATCGCTGTAGAACCCCGCAACCCATTCCAGCCCCTGCCCAGGGCTCTGGTGGATCCAGAACATTGAGTGACTCCACAGATTGAACCCGGAGGCGCGGCAGAGCAGAGTCAGGGACCCCCCGGGGAGCTGGAGGTCCCCCCCGGACTCCAGCAGGGTCACGGCCACCCGGAGCCCTGCGGGAAAAAGGGGAGATGGGGATGAGGCGCCGGATCCAGGCATGGTACCAGAAGTCACCTGGCTGAGGCAAAACCAGGATGGGATTAATGTTTACTTTTATTACTATTAATCAACAATTTAATTATTTATTGTTATAGTAATTAGTTGATTAATTATCAATTTTCAATTTATTTTTTGATTCCCAGGGTTTGATTTGTGTCTAGCACTCAAGGGTTTGGGTCAGGGGTTGAGCTGCTCCCATCCCCATCTCCCCTTTTTCCCGCAGGGCTCCGGGCGGCCGTGACCCTGCTGGAGTCCGGGGGGGACCTCCAGCCCCCCGGGGGTCCCTGACTCTGCTCTGCCGTGGCTCCGGGTTCGATTTCGGACAATTCAGGATGGGCTGGCAACGCCAGAGACCCGGGCAGGGGCTGGAGTTCGTTGCAGGGATCACCAGTGGTGGGAGCACCGTGTACGCGCCCTCGCTCAAGGGCCGGGTGACGATCTCAAGGGACAACGGGCAGAGCTCAGAGACGCTGACCATGAATGACCTCAGGGACAACGATTCCGGCGCCTATTTCTGCACCAAACGGGACACTAATGGTTGGGGCACTCCTGGTTCTACTCGTTGTGGCAATAAAGCCGGCACAGCCACCACCCCTCATGGTGGTTCACCAAATGTCCCAGAATCCCCAGATCCTTCCCCCCAGTCCCAGGCCTTGGCCCAAAATCTCGTCCGTTTACCCCCAAACTCCGCCACCGCTGCCCCAACTCTCAAATTTCCCTGCAGCTCTGAGCCTTTGACCCTCAAGGTTCATCCGCAAAACTCGGTCCCTTTGTGCCCCAGATCCCATCGGGCTTCACTTGCGACGGTTTGTCCCAAACCTTGGCCCTTCAGTCCCAAACCTCCCCCAGTGGCGCCAAACCTTGGCTGGGGGCACCAAACCCGGAGGCTTTGCCCCAAAAATTGGCCTGGAGGGTGGGGCCGTGGAGCCAAGATTTGGGTCAAAGGCTCAGAGCTGCAGGGAAATTTGAGAGTTGGGGCAGTAGTGGCGGAGTTTGGGGGAAAACGGCCGAGATTTGGGGCCAAGGGCTGGGATTGGGGGGAAGGATCTGAGGATTCTGGGACATTTGGGGTCCCTTCATGAGGAGTGGGGGCTGTGCCGGCTTTGTCGCCAAAACGAGCAGAACCAGGAGCACCCCAACCGTTAGTGTCCCGTTTGGTGCAGAAATAGGCACTGGAATCCTCGTCCCTGAGGTCGTTCATGGTCAGCGTCACCGAGCTCTGACCGTTATCCCTCGAGATCGTCACCCAGCCCTTGAGCGAGGGTGCGTACACGGTGCTGCCACCACTGGTGATCCCCGTGACATATTCCAGCCCCTGCCCGGGTCTCTGGCGCTGCCAGCCGATCCCAAATTGTCCTAAATGGAACCCGGAGCCACGGCAGAGCAGAGTCAGGGACCCCCCGGGGGGCTGGAGGTTTCCAGGGACTTCAGCAGGGTCACGGCCACCCATAGCCGTGAGGGAAAAAGGGGAGATAGGGATGAGGCGCCAGATCCGGGCGTGGCCTGGGGTGGGCGTGGCACTGCAGGGGCACCGGGACTCACCTGGCAGCAGGAGGATGGGTTTGATTTTCAACCTAATTGTTAATAATCCACAAATTTAAAAATATATTATTATAGTAATTGGTTAATTAATTATTAATTTTCAATTTACTTTTTACCTCCCAGGGTTTGATTTGGGGCTAGCAGTCAGGGTTTTGGGTCAGGGGTTGAGCTACTCCCATCCCCATCTCCCCTTTTTCCCGCAGGGCTCTGGGCGGCCGTGACCCTGCTGGAGTCCGGGGGGGTACCTCCAGCCCCCCGGGGGGGTCCCTGACTCTGCTCCGCCGTGGCTCCGGGTTCGATTTTGGGAAATTCGGAATGTACTGGGTTCGAGAGAGACCCGGGCAGGGGCTGGAATACATTGCCAGTATCACCAGCAATGGAGGCTGGAGAGGCTACGCGCCGTCACTGCGCAGTCGGGTCAGGATCTCCAGGGACAACGGGCAGAGCTCAGTGACGCTGACCATGAACGACCTCAGGGACAAGGATTCCGGTGCCTATTTCTGCGGGAAATCCGTTGATGCTGCAGCTGGTGCTGGTCCTTATGGTGACGATTCCCTTGGCAGCCCCAACCCCATGCCCGTGCCCCCTGCTGTCCCCAAAACCCACCCTCTGTTCCAAATCTGACCCCTCAGCCCCGCTGCTGACCCCTGACCCCATGTCCCTGGCCCTGACCCAACGTTGACCTTTGGGGCGGAGCTTTACCATCACTGCCGTCAATTCCTCGGTGAAGCTTTCAGCACCGGGTTTGGCGCTGCCGCTCCTGAGCTCGGCGCTGCCGTTGGCCCCCCGACCCAGGCCCTGCCTGTGGCACTGAGTTTTTATTCCTTTTCTATTGCCCTGTGTTCAGTGAATGGTTTGTTCCTTGTGCCCCTCATGTCACTCCCAGTTGGTTCACCCCGCAGGTGTTTCCCTAGTGTCCGTTACCTGTCCGTCATTTGCTCCGCCCACCCCTAGCACCGGCCAATCCCGGCCTGGCCTCTCCCTGCTTCTGGAAAGATCCAGGGAGAGCCTCGAGCGATTGGCCAGGATCTGGGCAATGCCCTCCTCCTGCTCCCGGATGATTGGTCCTTGGTGCTGTCCCTGACCCCTGGAGCCCCTCCCTGACAGGGACACGGGGTCAAGGGTCAGCAGCGGGGCCGGGGGGTCAGATTTGGGGCAGGGGCTGGGGACACTTGAGTACAATTGGGGACACCGGGATGGCGGCTGGGCCGGACCCACCAGAACCAGCACAAGCACCACAACCACGGCCCTGCAGCAGCAGCAGCAGCAGCGTTTGGGGCTGGGGAAGCTCCAGGGTGGGACACTGGGACAGGAATGGGGTCAGGGGCTGGGGTTTGGGGGAAGGGTCTGGGGCATGGGGACAGCTGGGGACACGGCCCTGGGGGTGGGGACAAAACCATAATCAACCACATGATAACCATCAGCAGGTTTGGCACAGAAATAGGCGCCAGAATCCTCGTCGCTGAGGTTGTTCATGGTCAGCGTCACCGAGCTCTGCCCGTTGTCCCTGGAGATCCTGAACCGGCCCCGCATTGAGGGCGCGAACCAGGTGTAGCCACCATTGTTTTGTGATCCTTGCGACCCATTCCAGCCCCTGCCCGGGCCTCTGGCGCACCCAGTGCATTTCATAACTCCCGAAATCGAACCCTGAGCTGCGGCAGAGCAGAGTCAGGGACCCCCCGGGGGGCTGGAGGTCCCCCCCGGACTCCAGCAGGGTCACGGCCACCCGGAGCCCTGTGGGAAAAAGGGGAGATGGGGATGGGAGCAGCTCAACCCCTGACCCAAAACCCTGAGTGCTGGCCCCAGGTCAAACCCTGGGAGTTAAAAATTAAAATTCATTAAATTTATAATTCATTAACTTGTTACTATAATAATATATTTTTAAATTTGTGGATTATTAACAATTGAGTTAAAAACCTCCCCTTTTTCCCGCAGGGCTCCGTGTGGCCATGACCCTGCCAGAGTTTGGGGGGGACCTCCAGGCCCCCGGGGGGGTCCCTGACTCTGCTCTGCTGCGCCTCCGGGTTCGATTTTGGGAGTCACAGAATGTTCTGGATGCGCCAGAGATCCGGGCAGGGGCTGGAGTTCGTGGCAATGACCAGCGGCCTTGGCTACACCAACTACGTGCCCTCGTTCAAGGGCCGGGTGAGGATCTCCAGGGACAACAGGCAGAGCTCGGTGACGCTGACCATGAACAACCTCAGGGACGAGGATTCCGGCGCTTATTTCTGTACCAGATGTGACTGCAATTGCTCCTATTTTTCCATTCTTGTTGCTCCTGGTATTGGTTGTGGCCCCACTCCCCACCTCTGGCTCCTGGGATGAATCCCAGTTCAAAAAATCTGTTCCCCCAATTCCCAGCCCTTGGCGTTAATCCCAACCCTTGGCCCCAAACCCCAACCCTCGGCCCCACATCGGGAACATTCCCACCCTGAGCTCAACCTCCCCCCTCCAATCCCACCCATTTGCCCCCAGACTTGTCCAGTTCTGCCCCAAATTTCCCCTCTGGGCACCGAGTCACAGCCACGGCCCCAAATCGGCCCCGTCGGTCTCACGTTGGGAATTTTGGCCTCAAATTTCAGGTCCTCACCCCTGACCTCGCCCTTGGCCCAAACCCTTGACCGTTTCAGGGAATCTTTCCGGAATTGGGGCCCCAAGTGGGGCCCAGAGCTGAGATTTGGGGCTGAGCCAGGGCAGGGCCGGGAGAAAGGGTCAAGGGCTGGGCCAGGGGCTGAGCTTTGGGGGAAGGGGCTGGGCTTTGGGGGAAGGGGCTGAGCTTTAGGGGAAGGGGCTGAGCTTTGGGGAAGGGGCTGAGCTTTGGGGACGGGGCTGAGCTTTGGGGAAGGGACTGGGGTTTGGGGGAAGGGGCTGGGATTTGGGGAAGGGGCTGGGCTGTGGGGACAGCTGGAAACACAGAGTTGGGGGCGGGGCCAAAACCACCAGCACCGTCACCATAATAAGGAGCAGCAGCACCCCAACCAGCATCATGAGATTTGGCACAGAAATAGGTGCCGGAATCCCCGTCCCTGAGGTTGTTCATGGTCAGCGTCACCATTGTCCCTGGTGATCGTGACACGGCCCTTGAGCGAGGGTGTGTAGTAGGTGCTGCCACCACTGTTGATCCCTCTGATGTATTCCAGCGTCTGCCGGGGCCTCTGGCGCATCCAGCCCATCCCAAATTGACCGAAACTGAACCCGGAGCCGCGGCAGAGCAGAGTCAGGGACCCCCCGGACTCCAGCAGGGTCACGGCCGCCCGGAGCCCTGCGGGAAAAAGTGGAGTTGGGATGGGAGTATCTCAACCCCTGACCCAAAACCCTGACTGCTGGCCCCAAATCAAACCCTGGGAGTTAAAAATTAAATTGAAAAAATTACAATTATTTCTTGTTATAAACGTGATGAGCCAAACCAGGAACACGCAGTCCATGATGGGATTTGCCCAAAAAGAGTTTCCCAGAAACATGCAGTCCGTGATGGGATTGGCTGAAAGGGTTTCCGAGAAACACTCAGTCCATGTTGGGATTTGCAGGAACTGGGTGTGAAATTTTTGGATCCATATCCATGTGCAGAGCATGGATGAGATACAAATCTGTGGTTACACATGTCCTGGGCCCTTGGTGGGATCTCTTGGCTGTCCATCTCCTCCAGGTGCTCTCACTTTGATTTTGTCCATCTCATTCCTTGGCTGAAGGTGCATTCCCGGCGGTGGCCTCAGGCTGGGTTTGAGGTTTGTGACTTTCCAGCCGCTCCGGAGCAGGGGGGGTTTGATTTCCAGGCCCATTGTGGATTTTATTGCAATATCACACAAAGGTGTCTGTAATCAAAGCGAATTATTGACCATAATGACCACAGGGCCAAAGCAGCCCCAGCTGTCCGGCCTTGGTGCACCCGGGGCAGATCCGGGGCCAAGGGCCAAGGGCTGGGCCAGGGGCTGAGGTTTGGGGGCAGGGCCTGGGCTTTGGGGACAGCTGGGGACACCAAGATGGGGGCAGGGCCAACACCAGCATTGTGGCCAAAATTACCACCAGCTGGACAATTACTAGAATCACCAGGTTTGGCACAGAAATAGGTACCGGAATCCTCGTCCCTGAGGTTGTTCATTGTCAGCGTCACCGAGCTCTGCCCGTTGTCCCTCGAGACGGTGGCACGGCCCTTGACTGAGGACACGTACCAGGTGCTGCCAGTGTTGTTGATCCTGGCGACATGTTCCAGGACATTCCCGGTTCTCTGTCGGTACCAGCCCATGCAGAATTTCCCGAAATTGAACCCGGAGCTGCGGCAGAGCAGAGTCAGGGACCCCCCGGGGGGCTGGAGGTCCCCCCCGGACTCCAGCAGGGTCACGGCCGCCCAGAGCCCTGCGGGAAAAAGGGTAGATGGGGATGAGGTGCCGGATCCGGGCATGGCCCGGGGTGGGCGTGGTGCTGTGGTGGCACCGGGACTCACCTGGCAAGGGGCAGAAGGAGAGTGGGGTTAATTTTAGTGTAATTATTAATAATTAACAATTAGAATTATATCGCTATAATTATTAGCTAATTAATTATGAATTTTCAATTTACTTTTGAATTCCCAGGGTTGGATCTGTGGCACGCACACAGGGTTTTGGGTCAGGGGTTGAGCTGCTCCCATCCCCATCTCCCCTTTTTCCCGCAGGGCTCCGGGCGGCCGTGACCCTGCTGGAGTCCGGGGGGCACCTCCAGTCCCCCGGGGGGTCCCTGACTCTGCTCTGTCGCGGCTCTGGGTTCCATTTTGGACAATTTGGAATGTACCTGTTGCGCCAGAGACCCGGGCAGACCCTGGAATACATCGCCAGCATCAACAAGGATGGCAGCACCTGGTACGCGCCCTCGCTCCAAGGCCGGTTCAGGATCTCCAGGGACAACGGGCAGAGCTCGGTGACGCTGACCATGAACAACCTCAGGGACGAGGATTCCGGCACCTATTTCTGTGGGAAATCTGTTGATGCCAATGCTTACGCTGATGGTGCTTGGCCTGGTGCTGTTCCTGGTCACCTTTTTGACCCTGCCCCCATGGCCGTGTCCCCAGCTGTCCCCCTGCCACAGGCCCTTCCCCCAAACCCCAGTCCCTGACCCCATTCCTGTCACCGTGTCCCAGCTCTGAGCTGCTCCTGCCCCAAATCCCCACCAGTGACCGCCAGCCTCAGCTCTCAGCCCAAGGGCCCCTGCCTGGAGGCCAGGTCAGGTTTGGGGGCTGCAGGTGAATGTTTTGGGGCCCAGGGTTGAGTTTTGGGGCAGAACCGGTGAGCGTTTGGGGTGAAGAACCACCATGGACACAAACGGGGTCAAAGGGTCCAGAGCTGGGTCAGGGGCTGAGGTATGGGACAAAAATCGTGGGTTTGGGGCCAGGCAGAAAACAGAGACAGGGATGGGGCCAAAACCCCAAATGCCAACCCAACCACCATGGCCGGCAGCAGCGTCAGCAGAGATCCTTAAACACCAAGGGTCTGCAGTGGACAGGGGGTGTTGATTTGCACCCTCAGCTGAGAAGCTTTGTCCATCTGCCCAACAATTGTCTGTTTTTATTTTATTTCTATTAAACTCATCCATTTCTATCAGAAGCCAACGTTGTTTTTCACACTCGGATCTTTCCAGAAGCAGGGAGGGCCGGGCCGGGATTGGCCGGTGCTGGGGGTGGGCGGAGCAAATGACAGACAGGTAACGGAAACCAGGCCAACACCTGCGGGGTGAACCAACTGGGAGCGACACGGGGGGCGCAAGGATCAAACCATTCAGTGATCACAGGGCGATAGAAAAGGAATAAAAACCCAGCGCCACAGGCAGGGCCTGGGCCGGATTTGGGACAGGAGCTGGGGATTTGGGGCAGAACCGGTGCAGGGCCAGGAGAATGGGGCAAGGGCTGGGCCAGGGGCTGATCTTTCGGGGAAGGGGCTGGGCTGAGGGGACAGCTGGGGACACCGAGATGGGGGCAGGGCTGCCACGGGCGTCATCACCATAAGTAGCAGTAACATCAGCAGCATAAGCAGATTTGGCACATAAATGGGCGTCGGAATCCTCGTCCCTGAGGTCGTTCATGGTCAGCGTCACTGAGCTCTGCCTGTTGTCCCTGGAGATCTTGACCTGGTCCTTGAAGGACCACGGGCGGTTGCTCCAACCCCCATTGTTGTTGATACTCCCGAGCAATTCCAGCCCCTGCCCGGGTCTCTGGCAGTACCAGCCCATCCCAAATTGTCTGAAATCGAACCCAGAGCCACGGCAGAGCAGAGTCAGGGACACCCCGGGGGGCTGGAGGTCAAGCCCAGACTCCAGGAGGGTCACAGCCGCCCGGAGCCCTGCGGAAAAAAGGGGAGATGGGGATGAGGTGCCGGATCCGGGTGTGGCCCGGGGTTGGGCATGGCGCTGCGGGGGCCCCGGGATTCACCTGGCAGGGCCAGAACCAGGATGGGTTCAATTTTTAACTTAATTGTTAATAATTAACAAATTTTAAAACATATAATAAATATTAAATTATTTATAAATTTTCAGATTAATTTTTAATTGCCATGGTTTGATTTGTGGCCAGCACTCAGGGTTTTGAGTCAGGGGTTGAGCTTCTCCCATCCCCATGATGGGCAACAGGCAGAGCTCGGTGACGCTGACCATGAATGACCTCAGGGACGAGGATTCCGGCGCCTATTTCTGTGCCAGATGTTATAGCAGTGGTGCTCCTGCTGCTGCTGCTGTTCCCAACCCCCACCCCAAGGCTCCCCAGACCCCCAGACCCTTCCCCCAACCCTCAGCCCCTGGCCCAGCCCTTGGCCGTTTCCCCAAAGCTTTGGCGGCTTCGGCCCCAAATCCGTTCTGGGAACTCTGCCCCGAAGGTCAGCGTTGGGCCAGGGCCAAGGACACGGGGTCAGGGGTCAGCAGCGGGGCCAGGGGGTCAGATTTGGGGCAGGGGCTGGGGATGCTTGGGGACATTTGGGGACACATGGGGACACTTGAGGATACTGGGATGGCGGCTAAAATATATTAAATTGAATTGAATGATATTAAATTAAATTAAATTGAATTAAATTGAATTAAATTAAATTAAATTAAATTGAATTATATTATATTAAATTGAATTGAATTAAATTAATAGAAAATGAAATTGAAAAAATCGAATTGAATTCAAGCGAATGAAAATGAAATAAATTGAAATCAATTCAATTAATCAAAGTTAAATTCGAATGAAAAGAAAATGGAATTATGTTCATTAAAATGAAATTAATTAAATCAGGTTGAATACATAAAATTAAAATTAAATTATGTTAAACGAATTGAATTAAAATTAATCAATTTAATTAAATTCTATTCAATTCTATTAAATTAAAATTAAATTCTATTAAATCAATCAAATTAAAATTAATCAATTGAATTAAATTCTATTCAATTCTATTAAATTAAAATTAAATTCTATTAAATCAATCAAATTCAAATTAATCAATTGAATTAAATTCGATAGATTCTATTCAATTAAAATTAAATTCTATTAAATCAATCAAATTAAAATTAATCAATTTAATTAAATTCTATTAAATGCTATTAAATTCAAATTAAATTCTATTAAATCGATCACATTATAATTAATCAATTGAATTAAATTTTATAGATTCCATGAAATTTAATTAAATTCCATTAAATTCCAGTAAATTCTAATAAATTAAGTCAAATTAAATTGAATTCTTGAAATTAAATTAAATGGAATTAATTTGTTATCAATGAAATCAAATTAAATATTTTAATTAAAAATTTAATTTAATTTAATTCATTTTAATTTGATTTAATTTGATTAAATTTAATGGAATTTAATTTAATTTAATCAAATTGAATCGAGTTAAATGCTGTTCAATTAAATGACACAAAATTAAATGACACAAAATTAAATTAAAATAATTAAAACCCAGTTAAAAATCAATTGCAAATGGATTAAAATCAATTAAAAACTGATTAAAAATCAAATTAAACAGAATAAAAATCAAATTAAAATCAATTAAAATCAATTAAAAATCAATTAAAAAATCAAATTAAAACCAAATAATAATCAAATTAAAATCAATTAAAAACTATTGAAATCGATTAAAATCAATTAAAAATTGATTTAAAAATCCAATTAAAACAGATTAAACATATTAAAATCAATTAAAATCAAATTAAAAAATTAAATTAAAACCAATTAAAATTAAAATTAAATCCGCTAAAAAATCAAATTAAAACCGATTAAAAATCAAATTAAATATTATTAAAAATGAAATTAAAATCAATAAAAAATCAATTAAAAATAAATTAAAAAATCAAATTTTAACTTTTTTCCCCCTTTTTTCACCCAATTTTGGCCCCTAAAATTCAAAATTCCCCAAAAAGCAGAACTGACCCCAAAAAGGGGAAATTCGGCCCCAAATTTGGGTTTCAAAAACAACAAAAAAAGGAGAAGTTCGGGGCCTTTTTTGGGGCAAAATTTCCCCTTTTCGAGGCCAAAAACAACACCTGGGAGGGCGGAAACAGGGGAAAAAAATCGAATTTTGGGAAAATTCGGTGAAAAGATTTGAATTTGGAGAAAAAAACGAAATTTGGGGTGAATTTTGGGAAAAAATTTGAATTTTTGGGGTGAAAATTGTGCAAAAATTGAATTTTTTGAAGAGAAATTTGGGGTTTTAGGGGAAAATTTGAAATTTTTGGGGGGAAATGGAGATTTTTTTAAAGGGTATTTCTTAATTGGGGGATTGGGTTTTATTTGGGGTTTAATTGGGGTTTAATTGGGGTTTTTGGGGATTTTTTTTTTTTACCATTTCAATTTTTTTTTATTTCGGGGTTTAATTTGATTTAATTAAATTGGATTTTAATTGGATTTTAATTGAAATTGAAAGCATTTTAATTGAATTTTAATCGAATTTTCATTAATTTTAACTGAATTTAATTGAATTTTACGTGAATTTAAATTGAATTTAAATGGAATTTTATTGGATTTTAAATGATTTTTTATTGAATTTTAATTGAATTTTAATTGAATTTTAATTGAATTCTAAAGAATCTAAACTGATTTTTATTGAATTTTGTTGGATTTTAATTGAATTTGAATTGAATTTTAATGAATTTTTAAGGATTTCAATTGAATTTTATGAAAATGAAGAAAAAATCGAAATTTGGGTGAATTCAGCGAAAAAAATTTGAATTTAGGGGGAAAATGTGAATTTTTTGAAGAGAAATTTGGCGTTTTTAGGGGGAAAAATCGAAATTTTGGGGGAAATTAAGATTTTTTTAAAGGGTTTTTGTTAATTGGGGGATTCATTGAGGTTTAAGTGAATTTTAATTGAGTTTGAGTGGATTTTAAAGGATTTTAATTGGATTTTAATAGAAATTTAATTGAATTTTAATTAATTTTTAATTTAATTGTAATTAAATTTTAAGGGAATTTTAATGGAATTTTAATGAATTTTAAAGGATTTTAATCGGATTTTAATTGAATTTTAATTGAATTTTATTGGAATTTTAATTGAGTTTTAATTGAATTTTAATAGAGATTTTATTGAATTTTAATTGAATTTTAATGAATTGTAAAGAATTTTAATTGAATTTTAATGAATATTAATTGAATTTTAATTGAATTTTAACCGAATTTTATATGCTCTAATTGGGATTTAATTGAATTTTAATCATTTCTCATGAATTTTAATCCATTTTTAGTTGATTTTCAACCAGGTTTAATTAATTTTAACCGAATTAATCATCTTTTAATTAATTTTCATCGATTTTGAATCAATTATCGCCTCGAATTAATGAATTTAATCGCTTTTATTGAGTTATTAATTGGGTTTTAATTGGTTTCTTTGATTATTAATCAATTTTTAGAGATTTTAATCCGTTTCAATCGATTTTATTCCATTTTAATTGATGTTTGCCACTTTTAATTGGTTTTAATTGATTTTTAATTGATTTTTAATTGGTTTTAATTAATTTTTAATTTATTTTTAATTGGATTAATTATGTTTATGTGTTGGTTTAGGATAAATTAGGGGGAGAACCTCTAAAGGGAGTCCCCTAAAACAAACCTCCACCACCCCTCCCCCCCCCCAGCCCTGGGTTTGGGGAAGGAAATTCTTTGGAGGAGAAAAGTGGAAAAAACCGGTTTTACTGACAAATGAAAAAACTCTCCCCACCACAAGGAAAAGGAAAAGCTCAAGTTAGGGGGGAGAGCGCAAAGCTTCTTCCGCGGGCCCCGGAGATTCTCAGACTTCTCAGGTCAGGTCAGGTCTGGAGCCGGTCCAAATGTTCGGGGGGGAGGTGGGGGGAAAGGAAGGGAAAAGAGGGGGGAAAAAGAAAAGAAAAAACGGAAACAGCGAGAAGCAGGCAGCAGAGAGAAAAAGCAGCCAAAGCAGCAGCAAAAGCCGCGCGAGCGAAGCAGCAGCTGTTAGACATAACAATGCAGTCCATGATACGGGATAGGAGGCACCGTCAACCCAGAACAACCATTCGATCCTTGGGGCCCAACTGTGTCACAATGGACCCTTGGTTCCATGAAGTTCCATAGCATCAGCATGGCCTCCATGGATCCACCATATCACTATGGACCATTGGTTCCATGTGGCCCTGCTGTGTCACAGTGGCTTCTCGGTTCCATGAAGCCCAACTGTTTAACAACTGATCCTTGATTCCATGAGGTTCTGTACTGACAAAATGGTCTCCTTGGCTCTGGACTGTAACAATGGACCCTTGGTTCCATGAGATTCCATAATGTCACAATGGTCTCCTTGGTTCCACAAGGCCTTGCTGTGTCACAATGGCCGCTTGGTTCCATGAGCTTCTGTAGTGTCACCATGGTCTCCTTGGACCTGCATTGTCACAATGGACAATTGGTTTCATGGAACCCTGCTGTGTCACAGTGAAGCTTAGTGCCGTGAGGTTCTGTAGTTGGACAATGGTCTGTTTGGTTCAACAACACTTTGGAGTGTAACAATGACTGCTCGGTTCCATGAGCTTCCATAGTGTCAACAATGGTCTCCTTGTTTCTGCAATGTCCTAATGAACCCTTGGTTCCATGAGGTTCCTAAATGTCACTTGTCTCCTTGGTTCCATGTGTCCCTGCTGTGTCACCACAGCCCCTTGGTTCCATGAGTTTCTGTACTGTCAACAAGGGTTCCTTTGTTCCAGTGAGGCCTTGCTATGTCACAATGGACCCTGGGTTCCATGAAGTTCTTTGGTGTCACAATGGCCCCTTGGATCCATGAGGTTCCATAGTGTCTCCGTGGTCTCCTTGGATCTGCATTGTCATAATGGACAATCCCTTCCATGCAGTCCCAAGGTGTCAGAATGTCCCCTTAGTTCCATGAGGCCCCGCTTTGTCCCAATGGCCCCTTGGTTCCATAGGTTTTATGCTGTACCAATGGACTCCTTGGTTCTAGGAGTTACCCTGCTTTTAGCAGGGGTTTCTTTGGTTCCAGCAAGGCCCGGCTGTGCCTCAATGCACCCTTGGTTCCACGAGGCCCTGCTGTGTCACAATGGACCCTCTATTCCATGAGGTCCTACAGAGTCACAATGGACCCTTGGGTCCATGGAGTTCCATCATGTCACACTGGACTCTTCATTCCATGAGTTTTTATACTGTCAACAACAATTTCCTTGGTTCCTCAGTGTCACACTGGCCCCTTGGTTCCATGAGCTTCTGTAGTGTAACATGGTCACCTTGATTCCATGAGGTTCTGCAGTGTCACAGTAGAAACCCTTGTTCCATTAGGCCTCCAAGTTTCACAATGTTTGATTCCAGGAGGCAGCACAAGGTCACAATGGACCCTTGGTTCTGTGAGGTTCCATAGCATCCCAATGGTCACCGTGCTTCCATGAGTTTCCTTAGTGTCACAATGGTCTCCATGGTTCCATTAGGCCCTGCCTTGTCACAGTGGTCCCCTGGCTTTCAATGGGGCCCTGCTGTGCCACAAAGGACCCTTGGTTCCATGAGGTTCTGTGGTGTCACCATGTTCTTCTTGAATCTGCAGTGTAACAATGGACCATTGGTTCCACACGGCCTGGCTGTGTCACAAATGTCTCTTTGATTCCAGGACTGCCACAACAGAGACTTGTTTCTAGGAGGTTCCCTACTGTCACAATTGTCTCCTTGATTCCATGAGCTGTGTCACAATGGACCCTTGGTGAAACAAGGCCTTGCAGTGTCTCAAGAGGCTCCTTGGTTCCATCAGGAACACAAAAGCTTTGCATCAACATTGAGCAACGTTTCCTTTACACACCTGGGAACCTCTGTCTGCATTCCAAAGAAGGGTTCAAGCTGAGGATGGCACCCAGCAGCTTCCATCTGCAACAGAGATCCAGGACAGGGACAGAGAATTCAGCTGAGAGACTCAGAGAATTCTGCTTCCAGAGCTCATTTCTGGTGCCACTGTCCCTTGTAGAAAGGTGACATCATTCCAGGCAGCCTGTCCTGAGCATGTGGTTCCTGAGTGGGCTTTGTTGTTTAGGAAACCTGCTTAGGCTTTTCCATTCTTTCCTCACCAACACGAAAACTTCTCCTGGGCCTGTGTGCAGGCAGAGGCCTGAGGAGAGCAGGTGGGACATGGTGCAATGGGCTGGGACAGCCAGCTGCAGAGCTCAGGGGACAAGGTTCTGATGCAGGGCACAGGGATGTCAGTCCCAGGTGGGCAATGTCAGACATGGTGAGGTTGGGGTGAGGAGCAGGTTGTCCAAACAGGGTCAGCCTGCAAGGGGCTCATTCTTCTCAGTGCCCAGACCTAAGGAGACACTGAGTATCAAGATCCCTTGGGAAATATTTCTATCCCCTCTTCACTGATCTGGAAAATAAAAAATGCTTGATTAAAAAAGAAGAAGTCATGAGATGCACTTTCAAATCTCCTTCCTTAACAGAACTCCAAACTGACCCCAGTCAGCTGCACAAACCCTGGAGACTCAAAGACAATTGAAGGAAGACAAGGAGCTCCTGAAGGCTTTCTGTATTTTCTTCAGCCCCACACTGGATTTGGGGCTGAGTCCAGGACCCCCAGGCACTGAGAGAAGGTTGAAGAAGCTGCTGAAGGAGTCAGAAGCCAAACTCCAAGTCCCTTGGAGCATCCCTGAGCCCCACTGAGGGCAGGGAGTGCCCAAGGCTGCCCAGGGCCTGGTGAGAGCAGCTCCTTGAGGGCAGGATTGCAGGGAGCCCAAGGCTGTGAGCAGGGAACTGCAATGCTGAGCAAGGCCTGGGCTGGCTGGAGGGAGCAGAAAGGCCAAGCCCTGAGCCCAGGCCTGGGACAGCAGGGCCTGTCCCTCCCGGGTGGCTGGGGGCTGTTTGTGGGGCAGGGGGATGGCAGGGGCAGCAAGGACAAATGTCCTAAAGCTGCAAGCCCTGCCAGGCTGCTCAGGGAGGGGCCAGGGAGGAGCAAAGTGCAGCCTCTGAAAGGAAAGTTCCTCCTGTGGGGCCTCCAGAGGCGCTGGCAGAGCCCAGGGGACAAAGGGCTGGGTGCCTGTGGCCCTGCCAGCCCTGCCCAGCCCTTGGCCATCTCTCCTGCAGGTGGGAGTGTGGATCTGCTGGAGGGCAGGAGGGCTCTGCACAGGGCCCTGGACAGGCTGGATCCAGGGCCCAAATCCAACAGTGTCAGGTTGAACAAGTCCAAGGGCCAGGTCCTGCACTTTGGCCACAACAACCCCTGCAGTGCTACAGGCTGGGGACAGAGTGGCTGGACAGCAGCCAGGCAGAAAGGGACCTGCAGGGCCTGATGGACAGCAGGCTGGACATGAGGCAGCAGTGTGCCCAGGTGGCCAAGAAGGCCAATGGCTCCTGGCCTGGATCAGGAATGGTGTGGCCAGCAGGAGCAGGGCTGCTGTGATACCCCTGGCCTGGCCCCGGCTCTGCACACAGACATTGCTGCTGCAGCTCCAGAGAAGGGAACAAAAGGGGGATCTCCAGTGAAATGTTTGCTGGGAGATCCTTTGGTTCATTTAGAGCCACAGAGAGCACAGTTCCTCATTGTCACAGTCTGGGGCCATAGTGAAGGTGGAGAAAATCAAAATGAGAAATAGCACAAACAATGGCACTTCTTTGTGGATAATTTTGAAAAAATAAAACACAGGAAAAAAAAAAAACCACAATCAAACCAACAAGAACTTTCAAATATGGCTTTTATTACAAGTGATTTGTGGAAACTGGCCAGCAGTTTAATGTTTCTGAAATTGTCCAGTGATCAGTGTACACAGTGCAGCCTTGAGCTCCTGGTTCCTCAGGCTGTAGATGAGGGGGTTCAGGGCTGGAGGCACCACCGAGTACAGAACTGACAGGGACAGATCCAGGGATGGGGAGGACATGGAGGGGGGCTTCAGGTAAGCAAAAAATGAGGTGCTGATGAACAGAGAGACCACAGCCAGGTGAGGGAGGCAGGTGGAAAAGGCTTTGTGCCGTCCCTGCTCAGAGGGGATCCTCAGCACAGCCCTGAAGATCTGCACATAGGAGAAAACAATGAACACAAAACAGCCAAGTCCTAAACAGAAACTAACAGCAAGAAGCCCAAGTTTCCTGAGGTTGGAGTGTGAGCAGGAGAGCTTGAGGATATGTGGGATTTCACAGAAGAACTGGCCCAGGGCATTGCCATGGCACAGGGGCAGGGAAAATGTATTGGCTGTGTGCATGAGAGCATTGAGAAAGGCACTGGCCCAGGCAGCTGCTGCCATGTGGGCACAAGCTCTGCTGCCCAGGAGGGTCCCGTAGTGCAGGGGTTTGCAGATGGACACGTAGCGGTCGTAGCACATGATGGTCAGCAGGAAATACTCTCCTGACATGAAAAAGACAAAAAGAAACCGTTGGACTGCACATGCTGTGTAGGAGATGTTCCTGGTGTCCCAGAGGGAATTGTGCATGGCTTTGGGGACAGTGGTGCAGATGGAGCCCAGGTCAGTGAGGGCCAGGTTGAGCAGGAAGAAGAACATGGGGCTGTGCAGGTGGTGGCCGCAGGCTACGGCGCTGATGATGAGGCCGTTGCCCAGGAGGGCAGCCAGGGAGATGCCCAGGAAGAGGCAGAAGTGCAGGAGCTGCAGCTGCTGCCTGTCTGCCAATGCCAGCAGGAGGAAGTGGCTGATGGAGCTGCTGTTGGACATTTGCTCTGGCTGGACACGGGGACCTGTTCATGGAGAAGAGACAGGGACAAGTCAGCAGAGGCTGCTTTGAGCCAAACCTGGGCCATTGCCTGTAGACTGTCCCACTGTGACTCACCCACCCTTGTTCCTGCTCTGGGAAAACTTTTACTCAGGTCCCTGCTTGAGCTCCAGTTGTGCTGTCTGAGTGTGCTAGGAGGAGCCAGGCCTGTGCATGGGGGCTCTCCAGGAGCTATCCCTGCCCTGCTGCCCTGGGTTTGTGGCCATGTGGCAGAGGGAAAAGACTGGATGTTCAGGATTTGTCAGGGGAATCACTCCTAATGCAGAAAGGCTTGGTAACGTCTGCAAATGTTAAACGGCATGGAGAGCAGGAAAGAATTTTGGCCATTAGTTTCCTGCCCACACATCATTGCTGGTTCTCTGAGGTCAGAAATCCCCAGCATTTCTGCTGCACTCAGAGTTTGCCACTGAGAGATGTGAGAGGCAAAGGATTCCCTGTGGCTTGGGCAAGGGGAGGGGCTGGATGGGCTTGTTCCCAACTGCCCTGGGTTTGCAGCTTTGGCTGCAATCAGAGCACAATCACACTCCCGGGTCACCCTGGGATAAACCAGACCCTGCCCAGAGCAGAGGGATCCCTGAATGTCTCCCCCTCTCCAAAGGGCTCTGGGCAAGGTCTCAGCACCCCCTTCTGCCAAGGACACTCACGGCTCCCTTGGCAAACCCAGCAGCATTTCCTCAGCTCTGGCATCTCTGCACTTCCCCGGGGCACATTCAGGGAACTGCGAGGGGCTCTGGCACAGATTTGCAGCCAGGAGGGCAGCTCAGAGCTTGCAAGGACACAGCAAGGAGATCCCCAGGTGTGCCCATGATGGGATCTCAGGGAGGGGGCTCAGCTCACTCCCCTTTCCCATGGACTGCTTTGCCCACAGCCCCACAGGTCCCAGGGAAGCTTGGACACCCCATGGCCATGGCCACAGCTGCCTGGCAGCAATCCCAAGGGCAGTGCCTGACTCAGCTGCTGCAAATGCCAGAGCCTCCCTGAGAGCACCAGATGACAGGGACAATATCAGGGCAGTGCAGAACCAAGAGAAGATGTGGTGGGGCTGTGCCTGGGAGGGCAGGGCAGAGACAGCCGGGCACTCAGGACAGTGTTCCCGTGCCCAGCTGTGCACGGCACCTCCCACACACCAACAGTGCCCTCCTGCCCCCAGCACTGCTCTCTTCAGCCCCCTCTCCTTCCCTGAGCATCTCCCTGGGCCTGGACATTTCCCTGCTGAGAGGAGCCTTCTCCCTGCCAGCGCTGACAGAGCCCATCCCACCCTCTGTGCCCTGGGCCCGGCCCTACAGAAACCTGCCTGTCTGCAGGGCCCTGGCTGGGGCAGGCTCTGTCTGCAGGTGGGCAAGGGCAGCTCAGGAGAGCCCTGCTGGGCCTGCAAAGGTGATGCTGCTGCTGTCTGGGGCTGAGGAGGGGCTGAAGGCCCTTTAGGAGCCTCCCAGCAGAGAGACTGACCACCCAAAGTTACACTTCTGGAGTCTCTGTAAATGTTCAAACATTCCTTTGATGATCCTGTGTGTCCCTTTCAACTCAGAATGTTCTGTGATTCTGTGATTACAATTCCTGTTCTGCTGCTCTCATCCTCCTGTTGCCTCTAATCAAAAGAGAAAAAAAAAACCAAAACAAAACCCACCCTTGTAACAGTGTTAGAGCACTAAAGTAAAAACCAGACGTTTGTTGGAAGCTTCCACGTGTCCCAGTGGGGATGGGGCACACCCAGCCCCTGATTTCAACAATTTATTAAGGTTGATTAATTAGAATATTTAACAGGAATATCCAATAGGAGATTCAGCGGCCCCAGTTATACACCCCTGGGTCAACCCATTGGAGTTGGTCCAAGGGCTTCTTTGCCCCACTTTTTTTTATGATTGCTCACACTCTGGTTAAAGAATAAAATATTCTTGTAGGCCCTCTTCATGTTAATACTACTATACAGTATTTCAGGAATGCAATTAGAAGCTTATTGTTCTAAAATCCAATAGACAGGGTAGGAAACATACTGGAGTTAATTAAGGATTATACTTACATAAGTATGTTATAGTAGTTGAATAAAGTTAATTAAAGATTTTAGTTGTATAACTATATAATAGCAGTTAACAGAGCTACAAATATATGAAAAATGTATAAAAAGCAAAAATATTTTTGTCATCACCCCAACTTTCCCATCCTTCTCCAAGCAGGAAATTGAAAACACTCTCAGCAAAGCTCCTGATCTTTACAGCAATCCCAGGCTCACCTTCTTTTGGCAAGTGTCCTCCGGAGCTGTGCCCAGGCTGGTGTGGAGCTGGGAGCAGCCCTGCCCCACACAGCACCTCTCAGCAGCAGCACCTGCCCTGCTCAGGGTGGCTCCTTCCCCCCACAGCTTCTCCCCAGCGCTGGGAGCAGCTCCCCGGGCCGGCTGAGAGCTGTCCCTGGCAGGCAGCAGAGTCCCTGGGCCAGCACAGCGCCCTGGGCTGCAGGACCCTGCTCTGCAGGACAGCCCTGGGCACCCCTGGCTGCAGCCCTGGCTGCTCAGCCCTGCAGCAGAGCCTGGCACAGGGAGCTGCCCTGTGCTGTGCCTTGGCTGCTGCTGCAGGGAAACCCAGCCCTGCCCCAGGGCCACATCCCTGCCCTGCAGCAGCTCGGAGAGTCCTCCTGGAAGGGCCTCAGAGCTGTGGGATGTGCCAGCTTCAGGAGATCCCTGCAGCAACTGCAGCTGATCTTCCCCCAGCCAGAGAGTGACTGTTCCCAATGCTGTGAGGATTTCTCCTCCAGTGAGCCCTGAGTGAGCTCTGCTCTCTGCTGCCAGCCCAGGCTGAGCTGAACCCCTGTGCCTGTGTGCTGTGCCCGGGGTGGCTGCAGGCAGTGCCCCAGCCCTGCTGGGCTGAGAGAAGAGCTGCTCAGCAAGAGAAATGTGTTTTTAAGCTCCTCTTGGTTGCCAGGAGCTGCCTCTCTGCCAAGAGCTCAGCCCAGCTCATCAGCACAGACACAGCACAAGGACTTTAATGACCCTCTTGGGGCTTGTGCTGAGGTCCTGAACATCAGTCCCTGACAGGGAGATGAAGAAACCTCTCAAGAACTCCAAGTCAGAATCTAGCTCCAAAGTTTCTGGAAGTTTTAATGGGTCCCAGTGAGGGACACAACAGAGAAAGTGTCCCCAGGCCCCAGGCAGAGCAGAGAACTGGAGCCAGTGGTGCCAGGAGGGGACAAAGAGAAGCCAGGTCTTGGTGCCCTGGGGCACAGCAGGGTCTGTGCCACCAAGGGCTGTGAGGAGACACCTTGTCCTGAGGCCCTGGGGCCTCCTGGCACAGCCCCAGCAAGGCTGGGCACTGTCAGCCCCTTGTCCTGCCCTCAGCATCCCACTGACAGCCCAGTGGCCTCAAGGATCTGCTGGAAGGAGTCCCTGGGGAGCCTTGGTCAGGAATGGCCCTGGGGGGCTCCTTCATGCCTCCCAGCCACTGCAGGTTCTTCAAAGGACTTTGGGTTTGGCCTTTGCCTTGGAGTTTCTGAGAGGTTTCTGCAATCATGGCCTCCAATTATCTGCTGTAATTAGTCCCTTGAGGGGCTTTGTCAGTAACAACACTCAGTGGGGCTCATTAATACTTCAAGGTACTTCAGTTATTTGAAGGTACTTGGTGTTTCCCTTTTATATCAGACTGTATGAGAAAGATTGTGCAATCATGGCCCCAGTTATCTACTTTAACAAGTCCCTTGGGATTCTTCGTCAGTAAAAACACTCAGTGGTGCTCATTAATACTTGAAGGTACTCAAAGTTTCTTAAAGAACTGTTTTTGGACACTGAATCTCTGAGAAGTTTTTGTGCGATCCTGGCCTCCAATTATCTGCTTTAATTGGTCCCTTGAGAGGCTTTGCACTGACATTCAGTGGGGCTCATTAATACTTTGAGATACTGAAGGTGTTTAATGTACTTTGGAATTTCCTTCCCACACTGAATCTGTGAGAGGATTTTGTGCAATCCTGGTCTCCAATTCTCTCCTCCATGGAGTCCATGAGGAGCCTGTGTTGGGGATGGACCTCAGTGCAACCCATTAATGCCTCAAGACACTTTGGGTTTTTCTTCTGACTTGGACTCCAGGAAAGGTTTGTGCAATCTCCTCTCAGGCCCTGAGGTTCAAGGGCTCCGCACCAATTGCACCACAGGGCTCATTAGGATCAACCAAGTGCTGACAAACCATGGCTGTGCCTTGATTTCCCTCTGGTCTGGTGCAGTTCATTAGGAAAGTTTCCTGCTACAATTATTGAGAAACATTTCAAAGAGTTTCTAAGAAAGACACATTCCTGTTATACAAGGTGTCTTTTATTATGCTCTGTTTAGAGCGGAGGTGATTGCAGCATTCAGTGATTGATATTGATCCAGGGTCTCTCCTAAGTGAGGCCTGCTCAGAGAAGCTGTGTCCTGAGGTCTGACCCAGTGTGGACAACCTTGCTCCACATTCTCCAACCCCATCCTGTCTCTCCTCACTCACCTGGGACCTGCTTTGCTCGGAGAACTGGCTGCACTCAGGCAAACAGGGGGTTCTTAATTTTCTTTAGCAATGTAAAACTCCTAATTCTCCACATTGAAAACAGACACATTCCTCGAGTCTGCGCCAGCCCAAGGTGCTACCAAAACCACTGCAGCCCTGCCCTGGGCCAGGAGTGAGGGTGGATCATCATCCCAACCTGCCCTGGGCCATTGCAAGGGGCTGTGGCCATGGACACTGCACTGACCCCACTGCTGGGTTTGGGTGCCACGGCAACCGTGAGCAGTTCCAGTTTCCTTGGAAACACTGGGGAGCACTGGGACATACTGGGGAACACTGGGAACGCTGTGGGAGACACTGGGACATACTGGGAGTGATACTGGGGAGGACTGGGACAACCTGGGAACACAGGGAATGCTGAGGGGGAATCTGGGCAGACTGGGATGGACTGTAGGGGTACACTGAGACATACTGGGACATACTGGGAGTGATACTGGGCAACACTGAGACATTCTGGGGATATTGGGACAAACTGGCGACACTGTGGGGAGGACTGAGCGACACTGGGGCATACTATGGATGACACTGGGGGAAGGGCATGGGAATGGACTCAGGTGTATTGGGAGGGACTGGGCTGTACTTGGAGGAACTGGAGGGGCACAGGGATGCACTGGCCTGTAGTGGGGATGAACTGGGCTGTACTGGGGATGAACTGGGCTGTACTGGGAGGGACTGGAGGGGTTCAATGGGCTCATCCCGCCTCCGCCGCCTCCCATTTGCCGAGACTCGGGCCCAACAGGCCCTCAGCAAAAGGTGACCTCTGGATGAACCTTCCAGCCAAAGGTTATCTTTGTATCTGCTCATTAGTGGAATATGCATGGTCATTAATGCTGTGATAGATGTATCCACTCATTAGTGAAACATGGATTGACCTTTCTGTGTTTGGAAGCTGGACAAGGCCATGAAATCTGACACCTGGCCTTGTTTGGGGCTGGATGGTCAGAGTCACCTCCCTTGGTTCCTCCTTGGGCCCTGGCCAGGCTTTGGGAGGGACCCAAGAGGACGATGAATCCAGATGTTCCCACTCTAGAAGTGCTGTCAGTTTGTTTATTCAGCACTATCAAAGCTGGGCCCTCTTACAGTGAGGTTGGAGCCTCACCTGTGGCTGGAGGCACCTGCAGGAATTCCCAGTGTCCGGGAGTGGCTCTGCAGTCCTTGGCTGTGACAGCTTCCCCCATGTGAGGTGTGGATGTGGGTGATGGGAAGGTCTGAGGGTCACTGCTGATGGATCTTTCTTACTCACTGTGGGCAATCTTTGGTAGTGATGACTGGGTGCATTGCTGAGCTGCTCCTTTTGTGCTCCTTTGCCTCAGTTCCCACTTGCCCCTGAGCTTCAGCCCTGACTAGCAGTATGCTTGGGGGGAAACTGAGGCAAGGACGAAGATAAAAGACAAAAGGCGCTCTTAATCCTTCAGGAACACAGTCCCACAGTTTAATGCAGAACCTACTCCATGCAGGTTGGGGGAATGAAAAGAGGAATTAAGAGAGGAATTAAGAGAGGAATTAAGAGGGTGATTCCCTGTCAGAGGGCAGTTTTATGCCCTCTGCCAAGGAGGGGGAGGGGAGGGGGTCTACCAGCCGATGGGGGCTGACCTGGGGGAGGTGAGGCATAGGTGGTGTCAGGTAGAGGGGATTCAGTGCAGGAGCTGATGGGAAGGTACAGCAAATGCTTTGTGTGAATACATATAACAGAAACACCCAGTGCAATATAACAAAGTGAACTGACTACTCAGTGCAATACAACATCTCACCCTTTTCTCTTACAATAAAACTGAAAGACACACTTCGGGCCCATTCTGAGGCAGAATAGTTTTTGCCTACCACTTTTTGTTTGCAGGCAGTTTTGGCTGTTCTTGGCCTGCAAGATCTGCGTGGGTGACTTTTGAGGTGGTAGGGATTAAACCATTGAGGGCCTTTAAAACTATGCAGCGAAGAATTCTGAACACCAACACAATTAAGAACAAGACAACACAAAACAACAGGATTGTAAAAGGAAACACGAACACAAAGCATATTAACAATCTAAGGTCTGCCAGAATTAATCCGATTTTTAAGACGGCTCTGTCTTCTCTTTCCGTCAGTGTTCTTCTTTTTGAAGTGACAGCTGCTTGCTTCTCATCATCTTCCATTGGTGCTGGGGTTTTGGGAACAAAAGGCTTCACCCACATTTGGGGTATCCAGCGTGGGCCTGGGGGGGTGGATATGCACGTGTAGCCACATCCCCAGGTCACAAGCTCATAGGGACTTTGATGTCCCAGGTTTCTGGGTCCCTAATCAAAACTGGTGGATGCTGTGACAGCTTAAACTGATTACTGCTGTTAAAGCGATGTACCACCGGAGGACTCATGTTTTCAAATGAACAATTCAGAAAGTTAATGGTAAACATGGCTTTGCAGAGTTTTTGTGTTGGTGACATGCATGCTGTGGAACTGTCTTGCCTAACCAGGACCTTTCTGAGCCTCTGGTGGGCACGCTCAACCACAGCTTGGCCTGTGGGGGAGTGGGGGATGCCTGTTACATGTTCCATCCCCCACTGCTGGACAAACTCTAGGAATTCCTTGCTTTTGTATGCTGGGCCATTGTCAGTTTTGATTTTCTTAGGGATTCCCAGTACTGAAAAGGCTTGCACAAGAGATTTCTTGGCATGTGCAGCCACTTCCCCTGCGTGGGCAGAGGCATAAATTGCATTTGAATAGGTGTCAATGCTCACATGCACATATTTTTGGCGGCCGAAACTAGGAATGTGTGTGATGTCTGTCTGCCACTCTTGGCAGCTTCCAAGCCCTCTGGGGTTAACCCCCATTGTAGAGGAGTTTTTAGAAGAGCGAGGTCACAATCTGTTGATAGGAGGTTTGAACAATCCTTGCTATCAGGGAACAGGATGAGGTCTTGTACTGTGACTGCTGTGTACTCTGCTGTTCCTACATTGCCTTGAATTAGCAAAAAGGTAGCAAATGTAATAACTTATTGGCCCTTCTCACAGATGCTTCCCCTCAGAAGCTGAAGACATGTAACACCTTGTTGTACCTTCTCATAGATGCTGAAGACAGAAATGCTGATCATAAGACAGAACAAAGAAGAATTTGCTGCCAAAAGACATGAACCAATGAGCAATCATTTAAAGTGTCTGAACATGAGATTTTAACCAATCAGCAATTGTTTAGCTGTGCCTGCTTTTACTCTGTAACCACATAAATATAGGGAATAAAGAATAAACAAGCAGATCAAACCTAATCATATTGGTGTCCGTTTGATACTCGGCTCCTTCCTCACAACAGTTTCCATGGGTCCCCATGGTGTCACAATGGTCCCTTGCTTCCATGAGGCCTTGCAGTGTCAAAATGGTTTCCTTGGTTCCATGGAATGGAACAATGCACAATGAACAATACACAACTGCATAATGACACAGTGGCCCCTTGGTTCCATGAGGCCTCAGAGCTCCAAAATGGTCTCCATGATTCCAGATAGTCCTGCAGTGTCACAGTGGTGCCTTGGTTCTTTTGGGCTCCTCAGGATCACAATGGCCCTTTGGCTGCTTGAGGCCCAGCTGTGTCACACTGGCCCCTTGCTTCCATGGGGCCCCGTAGCATCACAATTGTCCCCCCTTGCTTCCATGAGGCCTTGCTGTGTCACAGGGGTCTCCTTGGTACTGCAGTATCACAACTGACCCTTGGTTCAATGAGGCCCTGCAATGTCACAATGGTCTCCTTGGCTCCACAAGGTCCAGCAGAGCCCCTTGGTTCAACGAGGCCTCAAAGTTTCATAATGTTCTCCAGGATACCATGAGGGCCCACAATGTCACAATGGAACTTTGGTTCCATGGACTCTTGTGCTGTTCCATGAATCCTTAGTTCCATGGAGCCCTGTAGTGTCACAATGAACCCCTTGGTTCAATGGTGCCACACAGTGCCACAATTGTCCCTTGGTTCCCTTGAGCCCCACAGTGTCACTATGGACCCCTTGACTCCACAAGGCCCTGAAGTGCCACAATGGCCCTTTGGTTTCTCAGGGCCTCAAGGTGTACAAATGGTCCCCAGGGTTTCATGAGGCCCTGCTGTGTCACAATGGACCTGTGGTTCCATGATGCCCCATAGTGTCACAATAGTGTCCTTGGTTCCACGGTGTCTGAATGGACCCTTCATCCCATGGAGACCCACAGAGTTCACTGCAGCTCCCTTGATTACATGAGGCCCTGCCATGTTCTAATGGCCCCTTGGTTCCAGTGGGTCCCAAAGTGTCAGAATAGTCTCCACTGCTCCATGAGACCCTGCAATGTCACTGTGGTCCCCTTGGTTCCACAGGGCCCCGCAGTGTAACAATGGACTCTTGGTTCCATGAGGTTCCTCAGTCACAATGGCCCCTTGGCTCCGTGCGGCCAAGTTGTTTCACAGTGGTTCGTGGTTCCATGAGGCCCAACAGAGTTGCAATGGACCCTTGGTTCCATGAGACCTTGCTGTCTCACCGTGGAGTTCTGGTTCCATGAGCTTTCCTACTGCCAACAACAGTCTCCTTGGTTCCACAGTGTCATCATGGACCCTTGGTTCCAGGAGGTCCCACAGTATAACATGGTCACTTTGGTTCTGTGAGGTTCAGCAGTGTCGCAATGGCCTCCTTGGTTCTACAAGGCCTTGATGTGTCAGAATGGCCCCTTGGTTCCATGAGTTACTGTACCATCAGCAATGGTTCCCTTGCTCAAGCAAGGCCTTGCTGTGTCACAATGGACTCCTGGTTCCATGAAGCCTTTCTCTGTCACAATGTACTTTTGATTCCATGAGGTTCCACAGTGTCACAATGATCTCCTTGGATCTGCAGTATCACAAGGGACCATTGGTTCCATGTGGCCCTGCTATGTCAAAAAGGATTTTGGTTCCATGAGGGTCCAACTTGTCACTGTAGACTCCTTGATTCTGTGAAGCCCTGCAATCACCAAATCTCTGAATTATCAGAATAAGACTCCTTAACACTAATCTGGTGTTGAAGAGGGCATCATTTATTCAGGCTTGAGGTCCAACGTGTGGTAACTCATAACCTTACATGGACATGTGATTCTAAAAGTGTTACTTATATACAGTCACTACACGTGTATTACAATTCAGCCATCACCATAAAACCCATCTGAACTTCCCAGATTCACTCCTTGTTTTTTCTATCACTGCACTCTTGAGCCAGATGTCTTCTTCTTCTCTTGCAACTGTCCCTGCTGGGAGAGCAGGCCCTGAATGACTTGTTCCTGTGCAAAAAGTTCACAGGCACAGTAAAAATGGAATTAACACTTCTGATGTCAATCCCCAGGCTCTGTGTGCCCAGGCAGAGGCAGGCAGGACGCAGAGCTGTCAGCAAAGGAAGGGCCCAGCCAGCTGGGGCAGCCGGGGGTGACGACAGCCTGCAGGGACAGAGGCACAGGGCATGGACACCGTAGGACAGCCTGGGCTGCACAGGGCACAGGGATGGGCAGCAGCTGCAAGGCCCTGACAGAGCCAACTTTGGCCTGCAGCACTTTGGCCATGGCTGCTGGCCCTGGGCCTGAGCCAGGAGGAGGGGACAAGTGACCCTTGCAGGCCTGGGGCCTCATGGCCTCCTTGTCCCTGCTCAGCAGCCTGGCAGGGGCTGCCCCATGGTGCTGCCCTTGGCATTGCACATCCCCACATCCCAGTGGACTGGGAAGAGCCCTGAGCAAGGAGGGAGGGACAGGATGTGCCTTGGCAGGGGCTGGGGCTCAGGCCTTGGCTCTTTGCATTCCTGAATCACATCCAGGTTTGCTCAGCACCAGAGACAATGTTGCCTTGTTTGTCCCCACCTGTCCTCACTGCCTGCAGTGTTCTGCTCACACTGGAACCTGGGGACACTTTCGCAGTCCTGTCCCTCACTGGGACCCATTAAAAGTTAAAGAAAGTTTGGACTTTGAATCTGACTTTGAGTTCTTGAGAAGTTTCTTGAGCACACTCTGAGGGACTGAGTCTGATGTAAACAGCACCAAAGTCCCAAGACATTAATTAAAGTCCTTGTGCTGTGTCTGTGCTGCTGGGCTGGGCTCCTAGAATAGAGGCAGCTCTTGGCAACCAAGAGGAGCTTCAAAAAGCCATTTCTCCTGATGAGCAGCTCTTCTCCCAGCCCAGCAGGCCTGGGGCACTGCCTGCAGCCACCCCGGGCACAGCACACAGGCACAGAGAGCTTCAATCACTCAGGGCTGGGAAGGTGCTGAGAAGTGACTGGGGGAGAATCACTGCCAGCCCTTGGCACAGGAACCTCTGGCTGCAGGACAATGCAGCTGCAGCTCCTGCAGGGATCTCCTCCAGCTGGAACATCCCAGTGCCTACAGACTCTGTGAGTACATTCTCTGATTCTCTCTTGTGTAGAGCAGCCAGGGGTGCCCAGGGCTGTCCTGCAGAGCAGGGTCCTGCAGCCCAGGGTGCTGTGCTGGCCCAGGGACTCTGCTGCCTGCCAGGGACAGCTCTCAGCTGGCCCTGGGAGCTGCTCACAGCACTGGGGACAAGATCTGGGTGGAAGGAGACAGCTGGTAAGGCATGGAAGTGTTCTCCTTGTGTGGTGAGGATGCTGCATTGTTCAGGACTGCTCCCAGCAGGACATTGAACAGCAGAACATTTCCAAGTAGATTATACAAAGAGCACAGTGAGGCAGGGGCTGCACAAAAGGGAAAATCCTGCTTTTTAATCTACTGCTCTGTGTTGCCTGGATGGGAAATTGCACAAAGATATTTATCTCTCAGTTCAGGTTGAGAAAAAGAAAACAATTTCCTCTCAGATCTTAATAAACCAGGCAGTGAGAGAAATCAGCAGAGGGTCCCTTGCAGGCAGCACCAGTGTTGCTTTTCCAGCCTCCTCAGGGTTGCTCTGAGGTTGCCATCAGAGGCTGCAGAGGCAGAGCCGCCCCTGGGCAGTGCCTGAGCTGGGAGGGGTGTGCAGGGCAGAGCTGAGCCCCCAGGGCTGGGCTGGGCTCTGGCAGCACTGGCAGGGCCCAGCCCTGGGCACAGGGAAGCAGCTGCAGGCAGGGGCAGCTCCAGGCAGCAGAGCCCTGGGCAGGCAGTGGGGGAGAAGTGCCACCAAGCTGGGCTGGGATATTGAAAGTCCTCTCGAAACCAAACTATTCCAGGATTACTTTTTTTACAGATCCCCATGCCCAGACACTGCAAATGGGGTGTCCCAGCTCTGTCTGCCTGGGAAGCTCTGGGCAGGGCAGGCTGGCAGGCTGGGAATGAGCTGACTCTCCTCCAGCAGTGCCATGGACAGGAGCCTTGGTGTGTCCTGGGGATGCCATCCAAGCCGTGAGCTGCCTCCAGGGGACACTGGGGGACAGGAGTGTCCTTGGCCAGGGCTGGGGCTGAGACTCTGAGAAAGGCTGAGACAGTTTGCTCTTCTGTGGCTCCCTCTGCTCTCAGCTGTGTCAGGCTGATTTCCAGGGGAGCACAGTGACTGCCCTGGATCTCAGAAAGGGCAGCTGGGGACAGATGGAGTGACAGAGCAGCTCCCCTCACCCTTCACTGAGTTACAGCCAATGCTCTTGCCTTGCACAGTTCTCTCTGATCTCTCTGGGCACAGCAGCAAACCCTCTCCAACTGCCTTTGGCCATCACTGTTCCTTAGCCCTGGCACAGGAGATGCTGCCAAGCTCCTCTGCCTCAGCAGCACTTTGGGCTGATGAAGTCCAACCCCAGGACTGGCCCCTGTCCCTGTTCCCATGGCCCCACTGCTGCAGAGCAGAGCTGACCCCTGGGTGTCCATGGGCAGAGCCCCTGCTGGTCACAGCAACGGGGCCAGATCCCAGCAGAGCTCCAGGCACGGGGCTGAAGGAAGGGCTCTGAGAAAAAAAGAATTGGGTGGCACAGAGCAGCAGGGGCAGGGCTGGGAGAAAGGGCTTGGACATTGCTCAGCAAAGTCTGCCCTGAGTTCTCACTGTGTCCTCCTTCACCAGGATTACATGGGCAGAGTGAAGGAATGTCCAACAACAGCTCCATCAGCCACTTCCTCCTGCTGGCATTGGCAGACAGGCGGCAGCTGCAGCTCCTGCACTTCTGCCTCTTCCTGGGCATCTCCCTGGCTGCCCTCCTGGGCAACGGCCTCATCATCAGCGCCGTAGCCTGCGGCCACCACCTGCACAGCCCCATGTTCTTCTTCCTGCTCAACCTGGCCCTCACCGACCTGGGCTCCATCCTAACCACTGTCCCCAGAGCCATGCACAGTTCCCTCTGGGACACCAGGAACATCTCCTACAAGGGTTGTGCTGCACAGGCTTTTCTACTTATCTTCTTTCTTGGAGCAGAGCTTTCCCTGCTGACCATCATGTGCTACGACCGCTACGTGTCCATCTGCAAACCCCTGCACTACGGGACCCTCCTGGGCAGCAGAGCTTGTGCCCACATGGCAGCAGCTGCCTGGGCCAGTGCCTTTCTCAATGCTCTCATGCACACAGCCAATACATTTTCCCTGCCCCTGTGCCATGGCAATGCCCTGGGCCAGTTCTTCTGTGAAATCCCACACATCCTCAAGCTCTCCTGCTCACACTCCAACTTGAGGGAACTGAGGCATCTTGCAGTTAGTGTCTGTTTGGTATTTGGCTGTTTTGTGTTCATTGTTTTCTCCTATGTGCAGATCTTCAGGGCTGTGCTGAGGATCCCCTCGGAGCAGGGAAGGCACAAAGCCTTTTCCACCTGCCTCCCTCACCTGGCCGTGCTCTCCCTGTTTGTCAGCACTGCCATGTTTGCTCACCTGAAACTCCCCTCCATGTCCTCCCCATCCCTGGATCTGGCCCTGTCAGTTCTGTACTCGGTGGTGCCTCCATCTCTGAACCCTCTCATCTACAGCCTGAGGAACCAGGAACTCAAGGCTACAGTGCGGAGACTGGTGACTGGATGGTGTCAGGAACATTAAACTGCTGGCCAATTTCTGCAAATCACTTGTAAATAAAAGTCATCTTTAATACTTCTTGCTGGTTTGGGAGCAGTTTTCTTTCCTGTGTTTTTAATTTTTACTCTTGTCCACAAAGAAATGTCATTGTTGGGGCCATTTCTCATTTTCTTTCTCTCCACCTTCCCTGTGCCCACAGATTCTGTCAATGAGGGGCTGTGCTCTTGGTGTCTTTAAAGGAACTCAAGAATGTCCCAGCCAAGTTTTCTGCAGAGATGCCCCTTTGGTTCCCTTCTCTGCAGCTGCAGCAGCAATGTCTGTGTGCAGAGCTGGGGGCAGATCAGTGCTGGCACAGCAGCTGTGCCCAGCAGCAGCAGCACTTGGTGCTGCCAGTGCTGCTGCCGTGGCCCTGCCCCGCTGCCCTCCTGGCCCTGGTGTTGCTGTAGGGCCTGAGTGCTCTCGGGGCCGGGCACAGGGCTGGGGGTGGCAGTGCCGGGGCTGCAGCAGGGACAGCCCATGGGCACTGCTGGCACAGCAGCGCTGAGGCCTCAGCCCAGGGCCTGGGGGCTCCAGGCTCCTTGCCCAGGCTCTCTCCACAACACATTGCCCAGGCCAATGCTCAGCAGAGAAAAGCCCTGGCAGCAGCCCCAGGCTGGCCGTGGGCAGGCTGGGGGCAAACAGCACGGCTGGGGCTCTGCAAGGGCCCTGGGGCACACGGCAAGGAGCAGCAGAGCAGGGCCTGATCCATCCCCACTGCGCTGGACACCCCAGGGCAGCGTCCCACAGCCTCCTCATGCACCTGCCAACAACATCCCCCCTCTGCAGCCCTGGCCTCTCCCCCAGCTCACACAGCTGCCGCAGCCTTGCAGGCACAGACACGGCAGCACTGCCTCAGGAGCCCCTGTTTGCCCTGCCCAGAGCAGGCCTGAGCACCCCCATGGGGTTGGTGTGGGGAGATGAACCTGAGGGAGCACAAATGCCAGCAGCCCCTGGGGCCAGGAAGGGCTGGGCCACATCAGGGAAACCCCTCAGGTTTGTGGTGGCCTCTGAAGTCAGAGCCAGAAAGTTTGTTCCCATGAGCTGGGAGTTTGCTGTGCCACTGCAGACGTTGTTGCTCAGAGCCAGGGCTGCCTGGCAGCCACCCCCAAACTGCCCTGAACATTTCCTTTGCTTCACCTTGGCTTTCTTGACTATTTCTGGTCTAGATTTCTTCCTCTTGTCCATCCCTGTCCCCTCCCCTGCAAACAGCCCATCCCTGGTTGCCCTTTTCTCTCTGGCCCCACTCCCCATTTCAGTTCCTCACTTGGCACCATGGGAACGTCCCTTGGGGAGCAGGATCATCCTCCAAGTGCTTCAGGAATTGTCTGCAGGCTCCTGCAGTGCCTCCTGCTGCTCCCTTCCCAGAGGCACCCCAGGCCAGGGGGGCACATCTGGGATGCTGTGTCTGGCTGTGGGGCTCCCTGGTGTGGGCAAGGAGGAGGAGCTGCAGAGGCTCTGCAGGACTGACAGGATGGGCTTTGGGGCTGTGAGGAGAAGCTGAGGCACCTGGGCTGCTGCACCTTCTGAAGAGGAGGCCCAGGGCTCATCCTGCAACTGCTGCAAGGGTGGTTTCAGAGAATCCCAGAATCAGCAAGGTTGGAAAAGACCTTGGACATCATCAGGTCCAACCTGTGTCCTGACACCACCTTGTCTCCCTTGAGCCTCCTCTTCTCCAGGATAAACAACTCCAGCTCCCTCAGCCACTCCTCACAGGACTTGTGCTCCAGACCTCTCACCAGCCTTGCTGCCCTTCTCTGGACATGCTCCAGCCCCTCCATGTCCTTCCTAAATTGAGGGACCCAGAACTGGACACAGCACTCGAGGCGCTGCCCAACCAGTGCCGAGCACAGGGGAAGAATCCCTGCCCTGCTCCTGCTGGCCACACCATTCCTGATCCATAGGAGTGCCAGGGGCTGGATGAGGGAAATGGTGGGGAGGGGGTGGGTACAAAGTCTGATTGATTGTCAGCCATGAAGGGTCTTGATCATCATATCTGTTCAGACTGCATTAGAGTGTGCTGGGGGTCAATATCAATTGGACATTGCTGATAACAATCTATAAAAAGGAAAAAAAACTTACAGGACAAAGCAGTTCTCTCTGCATTGTTTTCAATATAGTATATTCACTTTGAATAGACTTCTGAAATCTGTCTAATCAACCACAGAAGAATTTAATTTAATTTCCAGGGGCTTTTCTTGTTCAGGTGTTTTGAACAAATGTTTAGGAGCTTTTTTCACTGAATTACTGAACTGAAGAGCTCAAGAAAGAAGAGGCCTGTGGAAAAGTAAAATTCATCAGCAACCTCCAAGCAACTGAGGATCCATCCTCATCAGAGCAGGAATGAACAGAAATGGGCACAGCTTTCTGGCTGCCCCAGCTTTGGGATGGGCCCTGGGCCTGCAGCAGGAGCAGCTCTGCAGGGCCCCAAGGCCGGGGCTCTTGTGCTGGCCTGGGCAGATGGGATGGCAGCAGGGGCTGCAGAGCTCTCAGGAGCTCAGGGAGAGGGGAGCAGGGCACCCAGGGAGCCTGGTTTTCCCTTGGGCCAGCACCTTGCCCATGGCTGGGGCTGAGCCCTGTGGGAGCTGCAGCTGCTGCTGTGCCCTTGCCAGGGGCTGAGGCCGTGGGGCCCCTGCCCAGAGCAGCCTGCCCTGAGCAGAGCTGTTTATATTGAGTGTCATCAGGCAGCTCCTACAGGATGGCCAGGGTATCGGAGCCAGCCAGCACGGGTTTAGGAGGGGTAGGTCATGTTTGAACAACCTGGCCTCCTTTTATGACCAGGTGACCTGCCTGGCGGATACAGGAAGGGCTGTGGGTATTGTCTATTTGGACTTCAGCAGGGCCTTTGACACTGTCTCCCACAGCACACCCCTGGACAAGCTGGCAGCCCACAGCTTGGACAGTAGCACTCTCTGCTGGGTTCAGAACTGGCTGCATGGCTGGGCCCAGAGGGTGGTGGGGAACGGTGCTGCATCCAGCGGGCAGCCAGTCAGGAGTGGTGTCCCTCAGGGGTCTGTGCTGGGGCCAGTTCTGTTCAATAGTTTTATTGAGGACATGGATGAGGGTATTGAGTCTTTCATTAGTAAATTTGCAGAGGACACTAAGCTGGGAGTGTGTGTCGATCTGTTGGAAGGTAGGAGGGCTCTGCAGAGAGACCTGGAACGGCTGGATGGGTGGGCAGAGTCCAATAAGATGAAGTTTAATAAGTCCAAGTGCCCAGTCCTGCACTTTGGCCACAATAACCCCCTGCAGTGCCACAGGCTGGGGACAGAGTGGCTGGACAGTGCCCAGGCAGAAAGGGACCTGGGGTACTGATGGACAGCAGGCTGGACATGAGCCAGCAGTGTGCCCAGGTGGCCAAGAAGGCCAATGGTTCCTGGCCTGGATCAGGAATGGTGTGGGCAGCAGGAGCAGGGAGGTCATTCTTCCCGTGTGCTCGGCACTGCTGAGGCTGCACCTCGAGTGCTGTGTCCAGCTCTGGCCCCTCAGTTCAGGAAGGACATTGAGTGCTGTGTCCAGCTCTGGCCCCTCACTTCAGGAAGGACATTGAGTGCTGTGTCCAGCTCTGGCCCCTCAGTTCAGGAAGGACATTTAGTACTGTGTCCAGCTCTGGCCCCTCAGTTCAGGAAGGACATTGAGTGCTGTGTCCAGCTCTGGCCCCTCAGTTCAGGAAGGACATTGAGTGCTGTGTCCAGCTCTGGCCCCTCAGTTCAGGAAGGACATTGAGACGCTTGAGCACGTCCAGAGGAGGCAACGAGGCTGGTGAGGGGCTTGGAACACAAACCCTGTGAGGAACGACTGAGGGAGCTGGGGTTGTTTAGCCTGGAGGAAAGGAGACTCAGGGGTGACCTTATCACTCTGTACAACTTCCTGAAAGGTGGTTGTGGTCAGGTGGGGGTTGGTCTCTTTCTCCAGGCAGCAACTGACAGAACGAGAGGACACAGTCTCAAGCTTCTTCAAGGGAAATACAGGTTGGATATTAGGAAAAAGTTTTTCATGGAAAGAGTGATAAAGTTCTGGAATGGCCAGCCCGGGGAGGTGGTGGTGTCACCATCCCTGGTTGTGTTTGACAAAAGACTGGATGTGGCACTTGGTGCCATGGTTTAGTTGAGGTGTTAGGGCCTGGGTTGGACTCGATGATCCTGGAGGTCTTTTCCAACCTGGTCATTCTGTGATTCTCTGATCTCTCAGCAGCCCTTCTCTGTTTGTGAACAGCAGCAGACTGAGCTTTCCTTGGCAGTGGGAGTGTTACCAAAAGTACAGTAAAATCAAAAACTCGTTCACCCCAATGTAGCATTCAGAAGCAGCATTCTTTATTCATCTGGATGCACAGGGGGACAGCTCCTCCCAAGCCATGTGTGCTGAGTACAGGAAAGTTTCTGTTTATATTCTGTATTTTGGATACATGTTCATTGCTCGTCCCAGACTAAACAGACATATGATAATCATTTCCCTGAAATCATTAACACATCTCCCCTCCCCTTTTGCATGCCCTCTTCTGCCCTGGGGGTCTCTCTGGTGGTCCCTGGTGGTCACAGACCCCAATGTTCCAGTGGGCCTGGCTGAGCTGGCAGGACACTGAGGCTGCTGAACTTCCAGTTCCCCTTCTTACACAATGGGCATTGTGTGGTTTCCATGGGCCATGGTTTTGGAGAAGGAGCATTGTGTCAGCTCACCAGGTGCAGACCATTGATCATCTGGAAACGTGAGGTGACAGAGTGGGCTATGACATCTCAGAGTGGGTTATGTGAGGTCATTGAGGAGCTATAGCATCATGGGCCATGTCTGTGACATCACAGAGCCAGCTGTGACATCACAGGGCAGAGGTGTGACATCATAGAGCAGGCTATGACATCACCAAGTTTGCTGTGACATTACAGGGTGGCTGTGTGACATCACAGAGTGGGTTGTGACATCAGAGACCAGCTGTGTGACATCATGGGGGTTGTGTGACATCCCAGCAGGGCTGTGTGAGGTCACTGGGTTGGTCACTCTGCCCCAGCTCCCCCTCACAGTTTCCCTCCCAGAGAAGTCTGTTGCCATGGTTCGTGCCTGAGATGTTTTGTTTTTTTGAAATTCTCCAAAGCCTCTCAAAATCTCCCTAAAAATTCCTTCGAAATTCCCCAAAATTCCCCAAAATGACCCCAAAAATCTCCCGAATTTCCCCAAAATTCCCTTAAAATCACCCAAAATGACCCAAAACTCCCCCAAATTCCCCAAATTTTTTGAATTTTTCCATTAAATTCCCCTCAAATCCTCCAAAACCCCCCAAAATTCCCCAAAACTTCCCCCAAATTCCCTCAAACCTCCCAAAATTCCCCCAAATTTACCTCAAAATTCGCCAAATTCTCCTCAATTCCCCCCAAAAATGACCCAAAATGACCCAAAACTGCCCCAAATTTCCCCAAAATTCCCTTAAAATTCCCCCCAAATTCCCCTCAATTTACCTCAAAATTCCCCCAGTTTTCCTAAATTCCCCAAAATCTTCCAAAATTTCCCAAATTTTTCCCTTAAATTCCCCAAAATCCCCCAAAATTCCATTAAAATCTCCCAAAAGGACCCAAAACTCCCCCAAATTCCCCAAAGTTTCTGAAATTTCCCTCAAATTCCTCTCAAATTCTCCAAAATCTCCCAAAATCTCCCAAAATTCCCAAAAAATTCCCCAGAATTCCCCTCAAATTGCCCAAATTCCCTCAAAAATCCCCAAGTTTCCCTCAAAATTGCCAAAATTCTCCTAAATTCCCCCCAAATGACCCAAAACTCCCCCAAAATCCCCAAATTTTCTTAAATTCCCCCCAAAATTCCCCTAAAATTGTCCAAAACCTCCCAAAATCCCCAAAACTCCCCCCAAATTCCCTCAAATCTCACAAAATTCCCCCAAATTTTCCTCAAAATTCCCCCAAAATGTCCCAAATTTCCCCAAATTCCCCAAAATGACCCAAAATGCCTCAAAATTCCCCCGAGTTCCCCAAAATGATCCCAAAACTGCCCCAAATTCCCCAAATTTTCTCCAATTCTCTCCAAAATTCCCCTCAAATTCCCCAAAATTCTCCCAAAATCTCCCAAATTTACCCAAAATTCCCCTAAAATCCCCTAAAACTCCCCCAAAATCCCAAAACTTTCTTCAATTTCCCCCCAAAATTGCCCCAAACTCCCCAAAAATCTCCAGCATTTTCCAAACAGCAAAGTTTCAGTTTATATTCACCAGGTGCAGACCACTGATCATCTGGAAACATGAGGTCACAGAGTGGGCTATGACATCTCAGAGTGGGTTATGTGAGGTCATCGAGGAGCCATAGCATCATGGGCCATGTCTGTGACATCACAGAGCCAGATGTGACATCACAGGGCAAAGGTGTGACATCATAGAGCAGGCTATGACATCACAGAGTTGGCTGTGACATTACAGGGTGGCTGTGTGACATCACAGAGTGGGTTGTGACATCAGAGACCAGTTGTGTGACATCACGGGGGGCTGTGTGACATCCCAGGAGGGCTGTGTGAGGTCACTGGGTTGGTCACTCTGCCCCAGCTCCCCCTCACAGTTTCCCCCAAGAAGTCTGTAGCCCTGGTTCGTGCCTGAGATGTTTTGGTTTTTTGAAATTCTTTTCCCAGGGAATTTTCTGTAAACAAAAGACATGTTTTTGTAACTGTAACTTTGTTTACATTCCCTTCCCTAGGAGGAACTTCTTCTTGATGTCCCTCTGGTCTGACCAATGTGATTAAAGAGGTTTGTCTTTGTTTCACCAATCAAATTGGTCTGTGTAGAATAGTATTAAAAGGGAAAAACATCCCAAAAATAAAGGAGCAATTTTTAGCCTTCTGAAGTCAGAGTCTATGTCACTGTGGGGTACAAGAGCGTCAGAAGTCCAATGCTGTTCATGCCCAGAAGGGTCCCCTGTCCCCCGGGATCCCCCCGGTGCACCTGGAGCCACAGCCTCCACCAAAGGATGTTCCACAGGATCCACCCCAGAGCCTGACACGGGGACAAGGGGCTGGGCTGTGTGACCAGGACATCAAGGACGTGGATTGTCCAGGTCACTGTGGCCTGGGTTGGGTTGCCCAGGGCAGGAAAGATGTCTGGCAGCTGCAGCAGGGTCAGGGAAGGGCTCCAAGGTGGGGCTGCAGCCCTTGGGCTGTCAGGAGAGGCTGAGGGAGCTGGGCTTGTCCAGCCCCGAGCAGGGAAGGCTGAGGGGCTCCTCATCCCAGCCTGGCAGTGCCCCCGAGGAGGTGATGGAGAACACAGAGCCAGGCTCTTCACCGGGGGCCTGCTGGGAGACAAAAGACAATGAGAAGAGGGTGAAAGAGGGGAGGCTCAGCCAGGACAGGAGGAAACCTTTGTTCCCATGGGCTCAGCCGGGTGCTGAGATGCTGCCCCCTAATCCCTGTCCTTTGGGATTTTCCAATCCAGACCAAATCAAGCCTTGAACCACTTGGCCTGACCCAGTTTCTGACAGCTTGGGCTGCTGACTTGCTGAGCTCCTTTCCAATTCAGCTCTCTAATGATGCTGGGACAATGCTGGTCCCTGTTTTAGACTGGAGCAGAGCAGATGGGACAGGAGCCCTGCAGGGCTGTAGGGGACCGGCAGCTTGCGAGGTGCACGAGCACATCTTCATTAGCTGGGTCATTGGAGCACTTCTAAGAAATGTCCAAGTTTTCCCACCAGGAGAGATCAGAAATTTCCTGGAACTGTACAATGGCAGGAGAAGAAATCCTGATCTTGCCATCTCTTTGTGTCACTGGCTGGACTTGTGTTTTTCATGGAGCTGTGCCTTCCCTTGGCTTTGTTGGCTGACAATGAATGAACATCCCTCTGTGTCTCGCGCAGCTCCTTCTGCAAGGAAAGCAGGTGGGAGTTGGTGCCAAGGAGCTGAAAGCTGCAGGTGCAGCCTGGAGTGGAGGGAGCTCAGATTTGCACAAGGCTGCTCTGAGTGCCAGGGTCTGGATGAGGGAAATGGTGGGCTGGGGATAGGGACAAAGTGATTGATGGTCAGCCATGAAGGGTCTTGATGTTCATATCTATTCAGAGCAATTAGGAGGTGCTGGGGATCAATATCAACTGGAGATTGCTGATATAGATCCATAAACAGGAAAACAAAACTAAAGAGGACAAAAAAAAACCCACTACATTTTAAAAAGTTAGTATATTCTCCTTAAATACACATCTGAAATTTGTACAATTAACCACAGAAGAATTGAAGATGTGAAATGAAATTATTCCCAGGGGCTTTTCTTGTTAGACTGCTTTGGAATGTTAATGAGCCTTTGGCAGGGAATTCCTGAACTGAAGAGCTGAAGCCTGAACAAGCCTCTGGAGAGCTAAAATTCATCAGGGAACCTCCAAGTTGCTGAGGCTCCATCCTCAGCAGGGCAGATGGAAGAGATTCCAGGGGTTTCCAGCTGCTCAAGAGCTGTGAGCTCACGTGCAGGCCCAGGGGCTCCATGGTGGCATCTGAGGGGTCTCTGGGCTCCTGAAGATCTGTTTGGTCACACTCAGTCACAGGGGCTCTGTGGTGACATCCCAGGGGTCCTTAATCTGCCGAAGGGTCATGAGGTGACAGACAGTCCCAGGGCTGCACAGTGACAGCAGAGGTGTCTGTACCCTGCCAAGGAGCCAATTTGTCCCAGGCAGTGGCAGGAGTCCAGTGGTGACATCCCTGTGCTCCTAAAGAACAGCGAGGTCACCGACACTCCCAGGGGCTCCATGGGGACATCCCAGGAGTGTCCAGGCTGCCAAAGAGCTGGGATGTCACAGACACTCCCAGGGGCTCCATGGGGACATCCCAGGAGTGTCCAGGCTGCCAAAGAACTGGGATATCACAGACACTCCCAGGGGCTCCATGGGGACATCCCAGGAGTGTCCAGGCTGCCAAAGAGCTGGGATGTCACAGACACCCCCAGGGGCTCCATGGGGACATCCCAGGAGTGTCCAGGCTGCCAAAGAGCTGGGATGTCACAGACACTCACAGGGGTTCCTGTCATGGGCAGAGTGACAGCTTCAGGCAAAGTTTATTAGAGAAGCTCCTGTTGGGTCATGAGGTTCACAAAGGACCCAAACCAGGACCCCCAGGCTTTCTAAACTCCTTCTGTGGGAGGATCCTGGCAGTGCCTGGATCCAATCCCAGCCTCAGGCTTTCTCAAGGATTTATTCCTAAAGGATTATACAGCTGGAATTGAACCTTTGTACAACTTTGTCTCACAACATTAAGGATGGCAAACCAGAAGTATTCATGGACATATAGATATGACTGATTATGATCATGATTAGACAAAAAGGTCTTAATCAGAATGATTTACTCCACAGTACAGGATCTGTAACATCTATTTTAAGCTAGTGCTCTAGGAAGCAATTTTGAAGCAATTGTATTAGAGCAAAAGCAGTTATTAACCAGAGATGGGTGTCACTCCCCCAGACCAACAACCGTGGGCAAATCTCTTTAGCTCAGCCTCAGGCAGTGACCTGGAGGGGTGTCCCCACTCCAGGGAGGAATCTCCACACCCCCCCAAGAAGGGAAATGTCAGGAGATGCTGCAGTTAAAATTTGGGACGGGGCTTTTCTAGTCTGAAGTGCTGCCCTGTCAGTCAGATGTGCCCAGGCTGGGCCAGCTCAGCAGCTCTGCAGAAGCTCTCAGTGGTGTCACTGGGTTGTTGCTTTCTCTGGGGATTTTAGCAGCTCTGCCACAGCTTCAGCTCCCTCTCAGCATGTGGAACTTTGGGATGGAGGAGTCAGGCTGCTTTCAGCATTCTTCATCCCAAAAGCAGCATGATCCCCTTCTTCATTTCCCACTGGGGGCTTTGCAAACAGGGCCTTGCTGGAGCTGTTTGAGCCCATTGCAGGCAGAGCCTCCTGCTCCAGCAGGAACTGCCTTTCCTGTGCCAGGACCAGGGCAGGTCCCACTGCAGGAAAAGCCCCAGGCCAGCCCCAGCAGAGTGAAGGGCTCGGGCACAAGTGCAGAGTGCCGTGCTGGGAGCTGTGCCAGGGAGAGCCTGAGGCACCAAAGGCCCCTGGGCAGCAGCAGCTGCTTCCAGGGCATGGCCAGAAGCCTCCCTTGGCCACCTGGCCTGGTGGCCACCACTGCAGAGCTGCTGGCTCAGGGCTCATTTCTGCCTGGGCTCTGCCCCAGCCCCCAGAGTGTGAGCTCAGCCCTGACTCTGGCACAGCCGCTGGGCCTGAGCCCTGCAGAGCCTCAAGGTCACCTGTGCCAGCCTGGTGCCCATCCCTGGCTCTGGCACTGTCACTTCTGTGCTCGCTGCTGCCTCCAACACTGAACCCCCTCATCTACAGCCTGAGGAACCAGGGGCTGGAGGATGCCCTGAGGAATGTGACCACTCTGTGCTTTTCAGAAACAATCAGGTGCCTCTTTGTTTCAGCACAGCATTCAGAATGGAACTCATTCCAGGCCCAGACTGCTTTGTGCCATGTGTTTTGTTTGTTATTCTATTTGTTTTAATAATTCTTTTCTTTTTGTCTTTTTCTTTTTCTTTTTCTTTTTCTTTTTCTTTTTTTCTTTTTCTTTTTCTTTTTCTTTTTTTTCTTTTTCTTTTTCTTTTGGTTTTTCTTTTTCTTTTTCTTTTTCTTTTTCTTTTTCTTTTGCTTTTGCTTTTGCTTTTGCTTTTGCTTTTTCTTTTTCTTTTTCTTTTGCTTTTGCTTTTACTTTTGCTTTTGCTTTCTTTTTCTTTTTCTTTCCTTTTTCTTTTTCTTTTTTCTTTCTCTTTTTCATAAAGTGCTGCCATTAGTCCCAGTATTGCTACATCAGTATCCACCGTGCCTGTGTTAAGCACAGACAGTAAGGAGCCCTGATCACTGTGCATTGATGTCAAATAAAGTCTCCTGCTCTGCCCTGGGTGCCCAAGATGTTCCCTCAGCCCCTCTCTGTCTCTGCAGGGGCAGTGCCTGTGAGCACAGGTGGAGGGCAGAGCCTCCCAGCACAGCAGCACAGCCAGGGACAATGGCCCTGCCTCTTCCCACAGCTGCTCTTCCCAGCTCCAGCCTCTCCTTGCCAGCCCTTCTGTGGCTGTAAGGCCGCAGTGCTGTGGCAGCTTGGTCACTGTCCTGCTGCGTGTCCGTGCTGTGAGCACAGGCAGGGCCAGGCCATGGGCACTGCTGGGACACAGCTGGGCTCCAGCACAGCAGCTCCAGCAGCCAAGGGCATCTCCTGAGGGCAGCCCAGGAAGGCTTTGCTCTCCCTGGACAGTCCCTCTCAGCAACAGGCCCAAGGAACAGACTCTGGAGAGGCTCCTTGTGTTCCTTGATGTCCCAGGGCTCAGTGGGATGAGATCAGGGTCCCAGGGTGGCCTTCAGGGGACTCAGGTCTGGGTCAGGCTCTGCTTGTTGGTGGCCAGGGCCCCATCAGATGGTGAAGGGTCTGTGCTGAACCTTCCTGGGGCTCTGCAGCTTGTGCCAGGGCTGATGGCAGGGGAATGTTTGTCTGGAGGGCCTTGGGAGCTGCCAGGAGAGCACAGGGCACCTGCAGGGACCGTGTGTGCCAGGGGCCAGCAGGGAGTGGAGCTCCCTGGGCACAGGCCTGGCCAGGGTGGGGTCACCCTGAGGTCAAGGACTGAATGTCTGCTGTGAGCCAGGAGAGCTCTGCAGCCCCAGGGGACACAGCAGGGACAGGAAAGGAGTCTGGGCACTGAGTGCTCTGACCCTCAGGGAACTTCCCCAGGAGGATGCAGGGCAGCCCCAAGGCCATGTGGCAGCCCTGGAACAAGGCAGCACCTCTGAGCACCTCCATGGCCCCAGCAGAGCCTGTGTGGGAGGGGGTCAGTGCAGGGAGCACCAGCAGCTGCCACTGTCCCCCCAGCCTGAGCAGCAGAGCCCAGCAGATGCAGCCCAGGGCCCCAGGCAGCTCAGCCCCCATGCTCTGCAGAGCAGCAGCCCCAGCTCGGGGCTGTGGGCAGCAGGGCAGGGGCTGCAGCAATGGCTGCCCAGGCCAGCACAGACGTGTTCCCCTGGGAAAGGCTCTGTGGGCAGCTGGCATGTGCCAGGAGCAGAGCAGGAGCCCCTGGGTGTGCAGAGGAGCCCTGGCAAGAGGCTGCCCTGTCCCTGAGGCAGCAGGAGCTGCCTGAGGAGCCCCAGGGCCAACTCTCTGCTGCTGTGCTGGGCAGCAGGGCTGGCCCTGGGGCTGCAGGAGCTGCCAAGCTGAGCATCTCCTGAGCTTTCCAGACACAGAGTGGCTGTCCCTGACCTCCAGTGCCTCCAGTTCCTGCTGCAGGCCCAGCCTTGCTCCCTTGCTCTGCTGGGGCAGAGGTTTAGAGAGACTGGACTGGGCAGTGCCAGGGAGAGGAAGACAATGGACCCTTGGTTACATGAGTCCCCACAGAATGGTCTCCATGGTCCCATGAGGCCCTGCAGTGTCACAGTGGCCCCGAGGTTCCAGGGATCCTGTAGGGTCAGAACGGTCTCCTTGGTTCTGCAGGGTCACAATGGCCCCTTGGTTCCCCACAGTGTCACAGTGCACCCCTTGGTTCCATGGAACCCCACGGTGTCACTGAGGTCCCCTGGTTCCATGGAGCCCCACGGTGTCACTGAGGTCCCCTGGTTCCATGGAACCCCACAGTGTCACTGAGGTCCTCTGGTTCCATGGAGCCCCACGGTGTCACTGAGGTCCCCTGGTTCCCCAGAGTGTCACAGTGCACTCCTTGGTTCCATGGAGCCCCACGGTGTCACTGAGGTCCCCTGGTTCCCCAAAGTGTCACAGTGCACTCCTTGGTTCCATGGAGCCCCACGGTGTCACTGAGGTCCCCTGGTTCCATGGAGCCCCACGGTGTCACTGAGGTCCCCTGGTTCCCCACAGTGTCACAGTGCACTCCTTTGTTCCATGGAGCCCCACGGTGTCACTGAGGTCCCCTGGTTCCACCAGGCCCCGCAGTGTCACAAGGCACCTTGGGTTCTGTGGGGCCCACAGTGTCTGTTGTGCTGATGGGCAGGGTCAGCACCAAAGACAGAGACACCACCTGAAGGAATTATTATAATGCAAAAGTGCAAAGAATCACAAAAGGAGAAGTGCCCTCAGTGAGTAAGAAAGATCCATCACCAGTGACCCTCAGACTTTCCCATCACCCACACCCACACCTCAGCTGGGGAAGCTGTCACAGCCAAGGACTGCAGAGCCACTCCCGGACATTGGGAATTCCTGCAGGTGCCTCCAGCCACAGGTGAGGCTCCAGCCTCGCTGGGAGAGGGCCCAGCTTTGATAGTGCTGGATAAACAAACTGTCAGCACTTCTAGAGTGGGAACATCTGGATTCATCCTCCTCTTGGGTCCTTCCCAAAGCCTGGCCAGGGCTCAAGGAGGAACCAAGGGAGCTGACTGTGACCATACAGACCCAAACAAGGCCAGATGTTGGACTTCATGGCCTTGTCCAGCTTCTAAATACAGAAAGTTCAATCCATGTTTCACTAATGAGTGGATACATCGATCACAGTGCTAATGACCATGCATATTTCACTAATAAGCAGATACAAAGCTAACCTTTTGTTGGAAGGTTCACCCAGAGGTCACCTTTGGCTCAGGGCCTGTTGTTCAGGCCTCACTCAGGCCTCTTGTCCAGGCCTTGGCACTTCAGGGACGAGGTTTAGTGCTGGGCTTGACAGTGATGGGTTAACAGTTAGACTTGTCGAGCTCAGACGTCTTTCCCAACAGAAAGGATTCTATAATTCCAGGATTCTATCTGCTAGATTCAGCCGAGTCCATGTTAGCAGCATTGCTTTGCTCAGAAAGTCCCCTCTTGCTCAGCCCTTGAGGCCTAAGGCTTCAGCTCCTTCAGCTCCTGGTGCTAAGCTGCTCATGCTGAATGAGATGACTCAGAGAGAATAATACAGTCCATCCAATTCCTTCTGGGACACGGAGAGGGGAGGCTGTGAAAACAGGAGCATTGTTTGGTGTGGCCTCCTCTCTGCCCCTCACACCTTTCAGCGCTTTGAACCAGCCAAGAGCTTTCTCCAAGAGGGCAATGGAGCAGCTGTTCCTGCTGCCAGGTCTGGCTCTCTCCAGTCTCTGACCTTGACTGCTTTTGTCCCTCTTGCTGTGCCCTCTGTTCCCCCAGGGCTCAGTGGCTGCTGCCCAGGACTGTGGAACTGGCACAGATCCAGTGGTCAAGACCCTCCTTCCTCTGCCCTTGCAGCTGCCTGCTCACAGCAGCCTTTTCCATCTGCAAGCTCCAGATGGAGAGGGAGTGCCCACCTCTGTTCCTTGCACAACCTCCAGGCACTGTGCCTGCAAACACATGGTGTGAGATCTGCAAAAGAATTCTGCAACTCTTGACTGGATCAGGATGTCACCAGTGCTGAACTCCAGTTAATTCCGAAGCAAACGATTTACCTGGTACCTGGTTTCCCTATGCTGGTCTCTGATAGATTTTTTTTCTTCAGGGTACCCAGACAAAAGGAAACAGAGGAGGAGCCTACATTTTCATTGTTTATCGGAAATGTATCTCGTTTTGCTGTACATTCCTTTCTTAGGATGTTTTCTCTGTTTAAAGAAAAAGAAAAAAGACAAAACCAGAACACAGTATGAAAGAGAAAAATGAAATACAAATGTGTAGTGAAAAATCTTCTATAACTTTGGATTAAGAGGTAATTGATCTTTTTAAAAGCAGAACTAAGTTATTGACTTTGTTCTGATGGCATGGATCCATCCTACTGACCTCAGCATTCTTTTAAAGGATTTTGGGGTTTCTTTCCAATATTAAGTTATTTTAAATCATGGTTGAAGCAATAGGAACTTAAAAGAAGGATTTTGCATGGCTGTGTCTTGAGTGTAAAAATATTGCAGTTTGAAACTTGGACCTGAAATACTGCAAATGAAAGTTTAAAATCCCAATGCATTGTGCGACGGCAGCTTTTCCTCGAGGATGTGCAGCATCACAAAGACTTCATCAGCGGGACTGGGGGTGCTTGGAGGTTTGTACGAAGGCACTTTTAATGTCATGAAATGGGACTTCACCTGCCACCAGCCCAGGTCACACTCTGCCACCCCAGCTCCTTGGACCTTGTGTCCCCCAAAGCCAACACAAAGTGTTTCTGCTGCTTCACCCTTGGCACAGATCCACAGAGAGCTGGGATTTTTCCAAGTCTTGTGTCTCCATTGAGCCATATTCCTAAAGAGCCAGCAGCCCATCCCAATGAACACGGAGAGTTACACGGATGGTTGTCAGCTCCCTTCCTGCCTGGAAATCCTGAAACGGCTTCTGAACGCTGCTCCCTTCAGCTCTTGGACACCTACTCACACAGAGCTGGGAAAAAATTCCCCTGGCTGCAGGCTTACAAGTGAGTGATGCCAAATGTAGAGCTCTGTGGGAAATCTCTATCCATCCCCATCCTTTTAATATATCTGTACGTGGGGGTGTGCATGGATGTGTCTGGTATAGAAAGGAAGGATTGTGCAAGCAACGTGACTGACACTTTCACTCTTCGTGTTTGTCCCATACCAATGGGTACAAAGAAATTATGGAAAGCCTTGGCACACACAGACCCCGCTGTCCATGGATACAGAGACATCCCAGAGCCCCTGGCACACACAGACCCTGCTGTGCATGGGTACACAGACATCCCAGAGCTCCTGGCACACACAGACTGCCCAGAGCCCCTGGCACACAAAGACCATGCTGTCCATGGACACAGAGACATCCCAGAACCCTGGCACACACAGACAGCCCAGAGCCCCTGGCACACACAGACATCCCAGAGCCCCTGGCACACACACAGACCCTGCTGTCCCTGTAGGACAGAGGTGGTGGGTGGGGGCTGTTGGTGGTAGCCAGTCCCGCCCAGGCCAGACCCGGCTCTAGCCCTGCAGGCCCTGCCAAGGCTCAGTGCCAGCTCCTCTGGAATGGGAAAGCCCTTCAGCCTTGGCCCTGCCCAGAGGGGCAGTGCTGGCCTGGCAGCACAGGGTGTTTTCCCCACAAGCTGCAGCAGATGAGAACATTACAGGGTGGCTGTGTGACATCACAGAGTGGGTTGTAACATCAGAGACCAGCTGTGTGACATCACGGGGGACTGTGTGACATCCCAGGAGGGCTGTGTGAGGTCACTGGGTTGGTCACTCTGCCCCCGCCCCCCCCAGATGTCCAATGCTGTTCATGCCCAGAAGGGTTTCCTGTCCCCTGGTACCCCCCGGTGCACCTGGAGCCACAGCCTCCACCAAAGGATGTTCCACAGGATCGACCCCAGAGCCTGACACGAGGACAAGGGGCTGGGCTGTGTGACCAGGACACCAAGGACAGGGATTGTCCAGGTCACTGTGGCCTGGGTTGGGTTGCCCAGAGCAGGAACGATGTCTGGCAGCTGCAGCAGGGTCAGGGAAGGGCTCCAAGGTGGGGCTGGAGCCCTTGGGCTGTCAGGAGAGGCTGAGGGAGCTGGGCTTGTCCAGCCCCGAGCAGGGAAGGCTGAGGGGCTCCTCATCCCAGCCTGGCAGTGCCCCCGAGGAGGTGATGGAGAACACAGAGCCAGGCTCTTCACCGGGGGCCTGCTGGGAGACAAAAGACAATGAGCAGAGGCTGAAAGAGGGGAGGCTCAGCCAGGACAGGAGGAAACCTTTGTTCCCATGGGCTCAGCCAGGTGCTGAGATGCTGCCCCCTAATCCCTGTCGTATGGGATTTTCCAATCCAGACCAAATCAAGCCTTGAACCACCTGGTCTGACCCAGTTGCTGACAGCTTGGGCTGCTGATTTGCTGAGGTCCTTTCCAATTCAGCTTTCTAATGCTGCTGGGACAATGCTGGTCCCTGTTTTAGACTGGAGCAGAGCAGATGGGACAGGAGCCCTGCAGGGCTGTAGGGGACCGGCAGCTTGCGAGGTGCACGAGCACATCTTCATTAGCTGGGTCATTGGAGCACTTCTAAGAAATGTCCAAGTTTTCCCACCACCAGGAGAGACCAGGAATTTCCTGGCACTGAACAATGGCAGGAGAAGAAATCCTGATCTTGCCCTCTCTTTGTGTCACTGGCTGGACTTGTGTTTTTCATGGAGCTGTGCCTTCCCTTGGCTTTGTTGGCTGACAATGAATGAACATCCCTCTGTGTCTCGGGCAGCTCCTTCTGCAAGGAAAGCAGGTGGGAGTTGGTGCCAAGGAGCTGAAAGCTGCAGGTGCAGCCTGGAGTGGAGGGAGCTCAGATTTGCACAAGGCTGCTCTGAGTGCCAGGGGCTGGATGAGGGAAATGGTGGGGTGGGGATGGGGACAAAGTGTGATTGATTGTCAGCCATGAAGGGTCTTGATGTTCATATCTATTCAGAGCACCTTAGGAGGTGCTGGGGATCAATATCAACTGGAGATTGCTGATACCAATCTATAATCAGGAAAACAAAAATAAAGAGGACAAAAAAACCTACAACCCACTGCATTAAAAAAAAAATTCTCTTTCAATACACCTCTGAAATCTGTACAATTAACCACAGAGGAATTGAAGACTTGAAATGAAATTATTCCCAGGGGCTTTTCTTGTTAGAGTGCTTTGGAATGTTAATGAGCCTTTGGCACTGAATTCCTGAACTGAGGAGCTGAAGACTGAACAAGCCTCTGGAGAGCTAAAATTCATCAGGGAACCTCCAAGTTGCTGAGGCTCCATCCTCAGCAGGGCAGATTGAAGAGATTCCAGGGGTTTCCAGCTGCTCAAGAGCTGTGAGCTCATGTGCAGGCACAGGGGCTCCATGCTGGCGTCTGAGGGGTCTCTGGGCTCCTGAAGATCTCTTTGGTCACCCTCAGTCACAGGGGCTCTGTGGTGACATCACGGGGGTCCTTAACCTCCCTAAGAGTAATGAGGTGACAGACAGTCCCAGGGCTGCCCAGTGACACCAGAGGTGTCTGTACCCTGCCAAGGAGCCAATTTGTCCCAGGCAGTGGCAGAAGTCCAGTGGGGACATCCCCGTGCTCCTAAAGTACAGCGAGGTCACAGACACTCCCAGGGGCTCCATGGGGACATCCCAGGAGTGTCCAGGCTGCCAAAGAGCTGGGATGTCACAGACACTCCCAGGGGTTCCATGGGGACATCCCAGGAGTGTCCAGGCTGCCAAAGAGCTGGGATGTCACAGACACTCACAGGGGCTCCATGGGGACATCCCAGGAGTGTCCAGGCTGCCAAAGAGCTGGGATGTCACGGACACTCCCAGGGGCTCCATGGGGACATCCCAGGAGTGTCCAGGCTGCCAAAGAGCTGGGATGTCACAGACACTCCCAGGGGCTCCATGGGGACATCCCAGGAGTGTCCAGGCTGCCAAAGAGCTGGGATGTCACCGACACTCACAGGGGTTCCAGGGGACATCCCAGGAGTGTCCAGGCTGCCAAAGAGCTGGGATGTCACAGACACTCACAGGGGTTCCTGTCATGGGCAGAGTGGCAGCTTCAGGCAAAGTTTATTAGAGAAGCTCCTGTTGGGTCATGAGGTTCATAAAGGACCCACACCAGGACCCCCAGGCTTTCTAAACTCCTTCTGGCAGAGGATCCTGGGAGTGCCTGGATCCAATCCCAGCCCCAGACTTTCTCAAGGATTTATGCCTAAAGGATTACTCAGGTGGAACTGAACCTTTGTACAACTTTGTCCCACAACACTAAGGATGGCAAACCAGAAGTATTTATGTGCATATAGATATGACTGGTTATGGTCATGATTGGACAAAAGGTCTTAATCAGAATGATTTACTCCACAGTACAGGAGCTGTAACATCTATTTTAACCTAGTGCTCTAGGAAGCAATTTTGAAGCAATTGTATTAAAGCAAAAGCAGTTATGAACCAGAGATGGGTGTCACTCCCTCAGACCAACGGCCGTGGGCAAATCTCTTTAGTTCAGCCTCAGGCAGTGACCTTGAGGGGTGTCTCCACTCCAGGGAGGAATCTCCACATCCCCCCAAGAAGGGAAATATCAGGAGATGCTGCTGTTAAAATTTGGGACGGGGCTTTTCTAGTCTGAAATGCTGCCCTGTCAGTCAGATGTGCCCAGGCTGTGCCAGCTCAGCAGCTCTGCAGAAGCTCTCAGTGGTGTCACTGGGTTGTTGCTTTCTCTGGGGATTTTAGCAGCTCTGCCACAGCTTCAGCTCCCTCTCAGCATGTGGAACTTTGGGATGGAGGAGTCAGACTGGTTTCAGCATTCTTCACCCCCAAAGCAGCATGATCCCCTTCTTCATTTCCCACTGGGGGCCTTTGCAAACAGGGCCTTGTTGGGGTTGTTTGAGCCCATTGCAGGCAGAGCCTCCTGCTCCAGCAGGAACTGCCTTTCCTGTGCCAGGACCAGGGCAGGTCCCACTGCAGGAAAAGCCCCAGGCCAGCCCCAGCAGAGTGAAGGGCTCGGGCACAAGTGCAGAGTGCCGTGCTGGGAGCTGTGCCAGGGAGAGCCTGAGGCACCAAAGGCCCCTGGGCAGCAGCAGCTGCTTCCAGGGCATGGCCAGAAGCCTCCCTTGGCCACTGGGCCTGGTGGCCACCACTGCAGAGCTGCTGGCTCAGGGCTCATTTCTGCCTGGGCTCTGCCCCAGCCCACAGAGTGTGGGCTCAGCCCTGACTCTGGCACAGCCACTGTGCCTGAGCCCTGCAGAGCCTCAAGGTCACCTGTGCCAGCCTGGTGCCCATCCCTGGCTCTGGCACTGTCACTTCTGTGCTCGCTGCTGCCTCCAACACCGAACCCCCTCATATACAGCCTGTGAGAAATTAAGTTGTGATTTGTGTCAATCAAATAGCATGTGTGTCTGCAGGCAATGTGGACAAAGAGATTATCATAAAGAAAATTTTTGCAGCTAAGTAAGGCATGGAAGTGGGGCTTAACAAGACAACTATACAACAGTAGACTTTTAACTAACGGTTGTAACAACAGAATTGTAATTGTTTGCAAGTAATTAAACTATTTTGTAGTATACGTTTTAAACTATTCTTTGTACAAGTTATAAATTGGTTTTTGTATAGAAAAATTTGCAATCTTTAATAAGGAGAAGTAAGACTAACAAACCGAAAGGCCCTACAAAGATATCTTGGAACATGCTGACTTTTAAGGTTCTCTAATAAGTGAGAGAGGGGCCCCATGCAGACAGATGTTGGGGCACAGTAGCTTAAGTTGTGTAATAACCAAGAAAAAGCTTGCAAAATGTATGCCGACTAACAGAACATATATGCTATATGCTTGCTTAAGCAAACTGTATAATCAAAAGTAATGCTAGTGGAAAAAGATATTTTAAAGGAAGAATGAGAGACTGGAGAAATAGCAGAAGCCCATCTCGGACCATTTCTCCAACAAATTTTCAAACTCCACAACTGCTGATTATGAATAAAAGCAAGTAGAAAATAACTGAAAACTTGGGGAAGTGAAGTGCCTAGAATGGTATAAGAAGACCACTGCTTGAGAGCAGATTTGTGTGTTGCTTGGGGTGGAGACCCCCACACACCCAGCGCTGTCATTGCTCGCCCTTTTATTGAACAAATTAATGAGGTGGCTATATTGCTTGATGAATTGGCAGGTCTAGCTTTTAATTTATTACACACATCCGATCTTTTTTTAAACACATCCAGGGATGGTGATGCTACCACCTCCCTGGGCAGACAATTTCAGTACCTTACCACTCTTTCTGTAAAAACTTTTTTCCTGATATCCAACCTGTATTTCCCTTGATGAAGCTTGAGACTGTGTCCTCTCATTCTCTCAGTTGCTGCCTGGAGAAAGAGACCAACCCCCACCTGACTACATCCACCTTTCAGGAAGTTGCAGAGAGTGATAAGATCAACCCTGAGTCTCCTTTCCTCCAGGCTAAACAACCCCAGCTCCCTCAGCCGTTCCTCACAGGAGTTCCAAGCCCCTCACCAGCCTCATTGCCTCCTCTGGACGTGCTCAAGTGTCTCAATGTCCTTCCTGAACTGAGGGGCCAGAGCTGGACACTGCACTCAATGTCCTTCCTGAAGTGAGGGGCCAGAGCTGGACACTGCACTCAATGTCCTTCCTGAACTGAGGGGCCAGAGCTGGACACAGCACTCAACGTTCTTCCTAAACTGAGGGGCCGGAGCTGGACACAGCACTCGAGGTGCAGCCTCACCAGTGCCCAGTACAGGGGGAGAACAACGTCCCTGCTCCTGCTGACCACACCATTTCTGATCCAGGCCAGGAGCCATTGGTCTTCTGGGCACCTGGGCACACTGCTGCCTCATGTCCAGCCTGCTGTCCATCAGTGCCCTCAGGTTCATTTCTGTCTGGGCACTGTCCAGCCACACTGTGCCCAGCCTAGAGCACTGCAGGGGCTTATTTTGTTCAAAATGCAGGACTCAGCACTTGGACTTATTAAACTTCATCTTATTGGACTCTGCCCATCCATCCAACCATTCCAGGTCTCTCTGCAGAGCCCTCCTACCTTCCAACAGATTGACACACGCTCCCACCTTAGTGTCCTCTGCAAATTTACTAATGAAAGACTCAATACCCTCATCCATGTCCTCAATAAAATATTGAACAGAGCTGGCCCCAGCACAGACCCCTGAGGAACAGCACTCATGAATGGCTGCCAGCTGGATGCAGCATCATTCCCCACCACCCTCTGGGCCCGGCCATGCAGCCAGTTCTGAACCCAGCAGAGAGTGCTCCTGTCCAAGCCACGGGCTGCCAGCTTTCCCAGGAGTGTGCTGTGGGAGACAGTGTCAAAGGCCTTGCTGAAGTCCAAAAAGACAACATCCACAGCCCTTCCTGCATCCACCAGGGGGGTCATCTGGTCATAAAAGGAGACCAGGTTGGTCAAACATGACCTACCCTTCCTAAACCCGTGCTGGCTGGCTCTGATACCCTGGCCATCCTGTAGGTGTTGTGTGATGACACTCAATAGAAACTGCTCCATGACCTTACCAGGTACTGAGGTCAGGCTGACTGGTCTGTAATTACCAGGATCCTCCTTCCAACCCTTCTTGTGAATGGGTGTCACATTGGCCAGCATCCAGTCACCTGGAACCTCACCAGTGAGCCAGGGCTGTTGGTAAATGATGGAGAGAGGCTTTGCACGCTCATCTGCCAGCAGTTCCCTCATCACCCTGGGGTGGATCCCATCTGGGCCCAGAGATTTATGAACATCCAAGCATCTCAGAAATTCTCTGACTGCCTCCTCTTGGATAATGGGGGGACCATTCTGTTCCCTGGCACCATCTACCAGCCCAGGAGGACAGTTGTCCTGAGGACAAGCTGTCTTCCCATTAAAGACTGAGGCAAAGAAGGCGTTAAGCACTTCTGCCTTCTCCTCATCTGCAGTTAAGTTTAAGTTCCCTCCCTCGTCCAATAAAGAACAAAGGTTGGTCTTACCCTTCCTTTTAAGGTTAATATATTTGTAAAAACACTTTTTATTATCCTTTATAGAAGTCACCATTTTAAGTTCAAATTGAGCTTTGGCCTCCCTCATTTTTTCCTACATGCTCTAGCAGTCTCCTTAAATACTTCCTGAGAGACCTGACCCTCCTTCAAAAGATGATACATTCTCCTTTTATTCCTAAATTTCTCCAAAATCTCCTTGCTAATCCAAGCTGGACATTTACCTCATCGACTTATCTTTCGGCACACAGGGACAGTCTGTTCCTGTGCCCTCAGTATCTCTGTTATGAAGCATGCCCACCTTTCCTGAACTCCTTTGTTTTTAGGGGCTGCTTCCCAAGGAACTCTCTGAATAAGTCACCTAAGTAGGCCAAAGTCTGCCCTCCGGAAGTCCAATGCAAGAGTCTTATTGGTGTTCCTCCTCATTTCACCAAATACCAAGAACTCTATTATTTCATGATGACTCTGCACCAAGTGGCCTCCAACCACTACATCTCCTACCAGCCCATCTCTATTTGAAAACAGCAGGTCTAACATAGTCCCTCCTCTGGTGGGCTCACCCACCAGCGGTGACGAAAAGCTGTCCTCCACACACTCCAACTCCATACACACGTCCTGCCCCTGCACGCTCACCCAGGCTGAGATGGACACTGATGGTGTCTGTGCCAGGCTCTCTCAGCCCAGCCCAGCTCCCTGCAAGCTCTGCCAGCTGCCCTGAGCTCTCTGCAGCACCAAGGGCCTCTCCCCAGCACAGCCCAGCCGGCTCTGGCCCCACAGCTCTGCTCAGGGCAGGCTGCTCTGGCCAGGGGCCCCACGGCCTCAGCCCCTGGCAAGGGCACAGCAGCAGCTGCAGCTCCCAGAGGGCTCAGCCCCAGCCATGGGCAAGGTGCTGGCCCAAGGGAAAACCAGGCTCCCTGGGTGCCCTGCTCCCCTCTCCCTGAGCTCCTGAGAGCTCTGCAGCCCCTGCTGCCATCCCATCTGCCCAGGCCAGCACAACAGCCCCAGCCTTGGGGCTGCGATAAAACGGGAATGATTCGTGCTAACTAAATTGTAGCCATTTAGAAAATTATTGTTATAAAACAATAAAGGAAATTAATGCTGAAGAGTAGATGGGGCCCTTTTTAGATGTTACATGTAAAAGGAGCATACAAAATGTCTCAAGACAGAGTCAGCCTTGGATGGACAAAGTTGGGACGGTTTCAAGGCCAAGATCTGAAGTTATATCTATGAAACACAAGGCTAATTTTTTGGAACATATTGCTTACTTACATAACACAAGGCTTAGTATGCAAGCTCAGCCTGTAAGGTTATCCAGAGGACAACGAGGAAGACTGTGGGCCTTCATCCAAAAGACCACCAAAAGAAGACAGAAGACACCGTAACAACAAGTGAAGCATGCACCATGAAGTACAGTGACGTAGATTTTTAGGATCGGAAATAGGAGGAAACTTAGGGGAAACATAGATGAATATGTATTAGCATACAGTATATAAGTTTAGTTTGAAATGCTCTGTTTTGTATGAGAGGCAGGGTGAGAAGGCCTCTCCATACCCCAGTCAGTTTTGCTTATGCCTTATCAGAACCTTAACCAGACTAAATTAATCATTACGAAATTTTTGTATATTCTTAATCTTACATTGAATTGCTATTAAATTGCTTCTAAATTTTAAATTTGTTGTTTATTTTATTCACATTTGTAACAGTGTCTTCCAGAGCTGCTCCTGCTGCAGGCCCAAAGCCCATCCTAGAGCTGGGGTAGCCAGAAAGCTGTGCCCATTGCTGTTCGTTGCTGGTCTGGTGAGGGTGGATCCTGAGCCCCTTGGAGGCTGCTGATGGATTTTACTACTCCAGAGGCCTCTTGTTTGTTGAGCTCTTCAATTCACAAATTCAGTGAGAAAAACTCATAAACATTTGTTCAAAAGGCACAAACAAGAAAAGCCCCTGGGAATAATTCAAGTTTTCAATTCTTCTCTGGTCAGTTAGACATATTTCAGAAGGGTATTCAAAGTGAATAAAGGTTATTGAAAACAATGTAGAGAGAAAAGATTTGTCCTGTCAAGTTTTTTTCCTGTTTATAGATTGATATCAGCAATATCCAATTGATATTGACCCCCAGCACCTTCTAATGCAATGGAACAATTGTTCTGAACAGTTATGAAATGCAGGACCTTTCACGGTTGACAATTAATCAGACTTTGTCCGCACCCCCTCCCCACCATTTCCCTCATCCAACCCCTGGCACTCCTATGGATCAGAAACTGTGTGGCCAGCAGGAGCAGGGCAGGTATTCTTCTCCTGTGCTCAGCACTGGTTGGGCAGCACCTCCAGTGCTGTGTCCAGTTTTGGGTCCCCCAATTTAGGAAGGACATGGAGGGGTTGGAGCGTGGCCAGAGAAGGGCAACAAGGCTGGTGAAGGGTCTGGAGCACAAGTGCTGTGAGGAGTGGCTGAGGGAGCTGGGGTTGTTTATCCTGGAGAAGAGGAGGCTCAGGGGAGACAAGGCAGTGTCAGGGCACAGGTTGGACTTGATGATGTCCAAGGTCTTTTCCCACCTTGCTGAATCTGGGATTCTCTGAAACCACCCTTGCAGCAGTTGCAGGATGAGGCCTGAGCCTCCTCTTCAGAAGGTGCAGCAGCCCAGGTGCCTCAACTTCTCCTCACAGCCCCAAAGCCCATCCTGTCAGTCCTGCAGAGCCTCTGCAGCTCCTCCTCATTGCCCAAAACAGGGAGCCCCACAGCCAGACACAGCATCCCAGATGTGCCCCCCTGGCCTGGGGTGCCTCTGGCAAGGGAGCAGCAGGAGGCACTGCAGGAGCCTGCAGACAATTCCTGAAGCACTTGGAGGATGATCCTGCTCCCCAAGGGACGTTCCCATGGTGCCAAGTGAGGAACTGAAATGGGGAGTGGGGCCAGAGAAGAAAGGACAACCAGGGATGGGCTGTTTGCAGGGGAGGGAACAGGGGTGGGATATAGGAAGAAATTTGTACCAGGGAAGAAGAAAGAAAGCCAAGGTGAAGCTGAGGAAATGGTCAGGGCAGTTTGGGGGTGGCTGCCAGGCAGCCCTGGCTCTGAGCAACAACGTCTGCAGTGGCACAGCAAACTCCCAGCTCATGGGAACAAACTTTCTGGCTCTGACTGCAGAGGCCACCACCAACCTGAGGGGTTTCCCTGCTGTGGCCCAGCCCTTCCTGGCCCCAGGGGCTGCTGGCATTTGTGCTCCCTCAGGTTCATCTCCCCACACCAACACCATGGGGGTGCTCAGGCCTGCTCTGGGCAGTGCAAACAGGGGCTCCTGAGGCAGTGCTGCCGTGTCTGTGCCTGCAAGGCTGCGGCAGCTGTGTGAGCTGGGGGAGAGGCCAGGGCTGCAGAGGGGGGATGTTGTTGGCAGGTGCATGAGGAGGCTGTGGGACGCTGCCCTGGGGTGTCCAGCGCAGTGGGGATGGATCAGGCCCTGCTCTGCTGCTCCTTGCCGTGTGCCCCAGGGCCCTTGCAGAGCCCCAGCCGTGCTGTTTGCCCCCAGCCTGCCCACGGCCAGCCTGGGGCTGCTGCCGGGGCTTTTCTCTGCTGAGCATTGGCCTGGGCAATGTGTTGTGGAGAGAGCCTGGGCAAGGAGCCTGGAGCCCCCAGGCCCTGGGCTGAGGCCTCAGCGCTGCTGTGCCAGCAGTGCCCATGGGCTGTCCCTGCTGCAGCCCCGGCACTGCCACCCCCAGCCCTGTGCCCGGCCCCGAGAGCACTCAGGCCCTACAGCAACACCAGGGCCAGGAGGGCAGCGGGGCAGGGCCACGGCAGCAGCACTGGCAGCACCAAGTGCTGCTGCTGCTGCTGGGCACAGCTGCTGTGCCAGCACTGATCTGCCCCCAGCTCTGCACACAGACAGTGCTGCTGCAGCTGCAGAGAAGGGAACCAAAGGGGCATCTCTGCAGAAAACTTGGCTGGGACATCCTTGAGTTCCTTGAAAGCCACCAAGAGCACAGCCCCTCATTGACAGAGTCTGTGGGCACAGGGAAGATGGAGAGAAACAAAATGAGAAATGGCACAAAGAATAGCTTTTATTTCTGGACAAGATCAAAATTATAAAATACAGGAAAAACAGCCATAACCAAGTCAACAGGAAGTATCAAAGATGACTTTTATTACAAGAGATCTGCAAAAAATGTCTTGCAGTTTAATGTTTCTGAAACCATCCAGTGATCCGTCTCCACACTGCAGCCTTGAGCTCCTGGTTCCTCAGGCTGTAGATGAGGGGGTTCAGGGCTGGAGGCACCACCGAGTACAGAACTGACAGGGACAGATCCAGGGATGGGGAGGACATGGAGGGGGGCTTCAGGTAGGCAAATGTGCCAGTGCTGATGAACAGGGAGACCACAACCAGGTGAGGGAGGCAGGTGGAAAAGGCTTTGTGCCGTCCCTGCTCAGAGGGGATCCTCAGCACAGACCTGAAGATCTGCACATAGGAGAAAACAATGAACACAAAACAGCAAAATGATAAAGTGGCACTGAACACAGTAACTCCAGCTTTCCTGAGGTTTGAGTGTGAGCAGGAGAGTTTTAGGATCTGGGGCACCTCACAGAAGAACTGGCTCAGGGCATTGCCATGGCACAGGGGCAGGGAAAATGTATTGGCTGTGTGCATGAGAGCATGGAGAAAACCACTGGCCCAGGCAGCTGCTGCCATGTGGGCACAAGCTCTGCTGCCCAGGAGGGTCCCGTAGTGCAGGGGTTTGCAGATGGACACATAGCGGTCGTAGCACATGACGGTCAGGAGATAAAACTCTGCAGAGATGAAGAACATAAAGAAAAAGAGCTGTGCAGCACATGCTGTGTAGGAGATGTTCCTGGTGTCCCAGAGGGAATTGTGCATGGCTTTGGGGACAGTGGTTAGGATGGATCCCAGGTCGGTGAGGGCCAGGTTGAGCAGGAAGAAGAACATGGGGCTGTGCAGGTGGTGGCCGCAGGCTACGGCGCTGATGATGAGGCCGTTGCCCAGGAGGGCAGCCAGGGAGATGCCCAGGAAGAGGCAGAAGTGCAGGAGCTGCAGCTGCCGCCTGTCTGCCAATGCCAGCAGGAGGAAGTGGCTGATGGAGCTGCTGTTGGACATTTGCTGTCTCAAGACATTGGAACCTTTTGAAGGAGGAAAGACAATGAAAACTGACAGAAGATTTCTCACAGAAAAGTCAAAACCCGTTCTCATCAACCCTCTCCTGACACTAAACACCTCCCCCCTCTCTCTGGCTAGGTGATCTTCCTTTACCTTGATTGCTGGAGCCCTGATTGCTCCTGGCCACTCTTATGTGAGGAGCCAGACCTGGACCTGCAGGACACCTGGGAGTCAGCCCTGACCCCGTGTCAGTGCAGGGGAACAGTGAGGGCAGGGGCCAATCCTGGTGTTTGAACTTGGACAAGGAATCTGCTCCTAAGACACAAAAGCTGCCAGGGCAAAGGGATGGGGATTGCAGGAGGCAGAATGAGAGGTTCAGCTGCACCTGGGAAGAACAGAGAGTCCAGTGAGGCAGGAGGATTGTGTGAGGCTTAGTGCAGACTGAAGGGAGCTGCTTCGTCCCTCTCTCCTGTTCCCAGCTGCCCTGGACTTGCACCTTTCTGAGCTCCACTCCCATGTTATCCTGGAAAGGCAGGAGACACTGCTGAGAGCAGAGGGATCCCTGGCACACAAAGTGGCTCCTGCCTTTCCCAAAGTCAGGGAGAGTCAGCTCATTCCCAGCCTGCCAGCCTGCCCTGCCCAGAGCTCCCTGGGCAGAGGGAGCTGGGACACCCCACTGCTGTGCTCAGCCTGACCAGGAGCAGCCCAAGGGCTGGGCCTGAGCCTGCAGCTGGAACTGCCATTCCCAGAGAGCCCCTCAGCAATGGCAGCAGCACCTGGGCAAGGCAAGGAGAGAGAGAGCCGGGCCCTGAGGAAAAGCCTTTCCCTGCCCAGCCCTGCCCAGCCCCTGCCAGGCAGCAGCAGTGCAGGACAGTGGCCCTCAGGCCCTGGGCAGCAGGGAATGGGCACATGGCAGCAGAGATGCCCTTCATCTCTGGAGCTGCTCTGCCGGCCCAGGAGGGGACTGAGGGCCCCGAGCCCCCGGGCTGAGGGCTGTGCTGGCTGCCAGGGGACACAGGAGCTGTGCTGCTCAGGGCAGGCTCTGCCCTGCAGGGCAGGGCTGGCAGCTGCCACATCTCCCCTGCAGCAGCAGCAGGGCTGCCCTCAGCACTGCCTCCCTCCCTCCCTGCCCACGGCTCTGCTGCTGCAGCTGTCCCAGCCCGAGCTGTTCCTGTGGGCCCGGGCTCCTTCCCTGCCAGAGCTGCCAGAGCCCAGCCCAGCCCCTGGGCCAGCTCTGCCCTGCAGCTGCTTGGGGCTGCAGGGATGAAAGAACAGCTCCCCCAGGCCTGGGCACCATGGAAAGGTGATGCTGCATGGATCTGGAGCCTGGGGAGGTGGGGGCACTTGCTGAGGTTCCCAGGAAAACTCAGTGGGATGGTTTAAGAGCCTCAGCCCCTGCTCTGCCCTGCACAGCTGAGTTTCCATTGCCACCAAGCTGAGCCAGGGAAAAGTGGGAGCACAGATTCAGGAAAGCAGAGACCCAAGCAGGAAACCCCTGCCCTGAATGAGCTCATGAACAGTCCCCTCAGAAATGACCTGGGCATGAGCTGGAGCTCTGAGCAGCCCTGGCACACACAGCACCCTCTCCACAGCAGCAGCAGGACGTGCCCTGGCAGGAGTCACTCCTTGCACCCACTGCTCCCCTCCAGCATCCATGGGAGCTCCCAGGCAGGCTGAGAGCTGCCCCTGGCAGGTGGCAGATCCCCTGGCCTGGCCAAGAGCCCTCAGGGCTGCAGGAGCTGCTCTGCAGGACAGCCCTGGGCACCCCTGGCTGCAGCCCCAGCTTCAGCCCCTGCAGCCGTCCCTGGCAGCAGGAGCCGTCCTGCCCTGTCCCTCTGACGGTGCCCAGGGCAGCCCCGCCCTGGAGCACATCCTCCCCCAAAGCAGAAAGGGCAGCAGAGCCATCCTTACAGTCACCTCAGTCCTGTCCTGGGTCAGCTTTAGGAGATCCCTGCAGCCAGAGCCTGACTGTGTCAGAAGCGGTGAAGATTTCTCCAGGAAGAAGCTCAGAATTGTATAAAGCTGTGAAGATTTCTCCAAGAATAATCTCAGAATTGTCCTTCCATTTTCTTTAAGGCAGTGTCTGCTTCACTGCTCTCAGGTACCTGCAGGCAGAGCCCTCAGCCCTGCTGGGCTGGAAGAGGAGCTGCTCCTCAGGAGAAATGCTGTTTTAAAGCTCTTCCTGGTAGCCACGAGCTGCCTCTTTCCAAGGAGCTCAGCCCAGCTCAGCAGCACAGACACAGCACAAGGACTTTAATTAACCTCTTGGGGCTTTGGTGTTGTTTACATCAGACTCAGTCCCTGAGAGAGTGTTCAAAAACTTTTCTAGAACTCTTTCAAGAACTTTTCAAAGTGCGATTCAAACTCCAAAAGTTTCCTCAAGTTTTAATGTGTTCCACAGAGAGACAGAACGGAGAAAGTTTCCCCAGGTTCCAGGTAGAGCAGAACACTGCAGGCAGTGAGGACAGGTGGGAACAAACAAGGGAAAGGTGTCTCTGATACTGGATGTGTTTCAGGAATGCAAAGGGCCAAGGCCTGAGCCCCGGCCCCTGCCAAGGTACATCCTGTCCCTCCCTCCTTGCTCAGGGCTCTTCCCAGGCCACTGGGATGTGGGGATGTGCAATGCCAAGGGCAGCACCATAGGGCAGCCCCTGCCAGGCTGCTGAGCAGGGACAAGGAGGCCATGAGGCCCCAGGCCTGCAAGGGTCACTTGTCCCCTCCTCCTGGCTCAGGCCCAGGGCCAGCAGCCATGGCCAAAGTGCTGCAGGCCAAAGTTGGCTCTGTCAGGGCCTTGCAGCTGCTGCCCATCCCTGTGCCCTGTGCAGCCCAGGCTGTCCTACGGTGTCCATGCCCTGTGCCTCTGTCCCTGCAGGCTGTCGTCACCCCCGGCTGCCCCACCTGGCTGGGCCCTTCCTTTGCTGACAGCTCTGCGTCCTGCCTGCCTCTGCCTGGGCACACAGAGCCTTGGGCTGGATACCAAAAGGGTTCATTCCATTTTTCCTGTGCCTGTGAACTTTTAGTAGAGGAACAAGGCATACATAACCTCCTTTCCCAGTGAGGATGGTTGGAAGAGAAGAAGAAGACATCTGGCTTAAGGGTTCAGTGATAGGAAAAACAACTGAATCTGGGAACTTGGGGTGGGTTTTATGGTAATGGCTAAATTGTAATACACATGTAGTGACTGTATATAAGTAACACTTTTAGAATCACATGTCCATGTAAGGTTATAAGTTACCACATGTTGAACCTCAAGCCTGAATAAATGATGCTTTCTTAAACCCCAAATTAGTGTTAAGGAGTCTTATTCTGATATTTTGGACATTTGGTGACAGTGGGGCCTCCCAGAACCAAGGAGTCTACTGTGACACCTTGGACCCCCATGGAACCAAAATCCTTTGTGACACAACAGGGCCACATGGAACCAATGGTCCATTGTGATACTGCAGATCCAAAGAGTTCATTGTGACACTCTGGAACCTCATGGAATCAAAAGTGCATTGTGACAGAGAAAGGCTTCATGGAACCAAGAGTCCATTGTGAGACAGCAAGGCCTTGTTTGAGCAAGGGAACCATTGTTGATAGTCCAGAAACTCATGGAACCAAGGGGCCACTGTGACACACCAGGGCTGCATGGAATGGAAGGTCCATTGTGACCATGCGGATCCAAGGAGACCATGGTGCCACTGTGGGGCCTCGTGGAACCAAGGGGCCATTCTGACACAGCAAGGCCTTGTAGAACCAAGGAGACCATTGTGACACTGCTGAACCTCACAGAACCAAAGTGACCATGTTATACTGTGGGACCTCCTGGAACCAAGGGTCCATGGTGACACTGAGGAACCAAGGAGACTGTTGTTGGTAGTAGGAAAGCTCATGGAACCAGAACTCCATTGTGACACAGCAAGGTCTCATGGAACCAAGGGTCCATTGCAGCTCTGTTGGGCCTCATGGAACCAGAAGGCATTATGACACAGCGTGGCTACATGGAGCCGAAGGTCCTTTGTGACTGAGGAACCTCATGGAACCAAGAGTCCATTGTTACGCTGTGGGGCTCTGTGGAACCAAGGGGACCACAGTGACATTGAAGGGCATCATGGAATAATGGAGACTATTCTGTCACTTTGGGACCCACAGGAACCAAGGGGCCATTGTAGCATGTCAGGGTCTCATGGAATCAAGGGGGCTGCAGTGAACACTGTGGGTGTCCATGGGATGAAGGGTCCATTCTGACACTGTGAAACCAAGGATACCATTGTGACACTATGGGGCATCATGGAACCAAAGGTCCATTGTGACACAGCAGGGCCTCATGAAACCCTGGGGGCCATTTGTGCACCTTGAGACCCTGAGAAACCAAAGGGCCATTGTGGCACTTCAGGGCCTTGTGGAGCCAAGGGGTCCATAGTGACACTGTGGGGCTTAATGGAACCAAGGGACAATTGTGGCGCTGTGTGGCACCATTGAACCACGGGGTTCATTGTGACACTTCAGGGCCCCATGGAACTAAGGATTTCTGGACTAGCACGAGACCCCATGGAACCAAAGGTCCATTGTGACATTGCAGAGCCTTGTGGAATCCTGGACAACATTATGGATCTTTGAGGCCTTGTTGAACCAAGGAGCTCTGCAAGACCTTGTGGAGCCAAGGAGACCATTTTGACACTGCAGGGCCTCATTGAACCAAGGCTCAATTGTGATACTGCAGTACCAAGGAGACCCCTGTGACACTGAAGGCCTCATGGAAGCAAGGGGGGACAATTGTGACACTACAGGGCTCAATGGAAGCAAGGGGCCAGTGTGACAGAGCTGGGCCTCGTGCAGCCAAGGGGCCATTGTGATCCTGAGGAGCCCAATAGAACCAAGGCACCACTGTGATACTGCAGGACTATGTGGAATCATGGAGACCATTGCGAAACTCTGAGGCCTCATGGAACCAAGGGACCACTGTGTCATTGTGCAGTTGTGCGTTGTGCATTTTTCATTGTGCATTGTTCCATTCCATGGAACCAAGGAAACCATTTTGACCCTGCAAGGCCTCATGGAAGCAAAGGACCATTGTGACACCATAGGGACCCATGGAAACTGTTGCGAGGAGGGAGCCGAGTATCAAACGGACACCAATATGATTAGGTTTGATCTGCTCGTTTATTCTTTATTCCCTATATTTATGTGGTTACAGAGTAAAAGCAGGCACAGCTAAACAATTGCTGATTGGTTAAAATCTCATGTTCAGACACTTTAAATGATTGCTCATTGGTTCATGTCTTTTGGCAGCAAATTCTTCTTTGTTCCCTCTTATGATCAGCATTTCTGTCTTCAGCATCTATGAGAAGGGACAACAAGTTGTTACATGTCTTCAGCTTCTGAGGGGAAGCATCTGTGAGAAGGACCAATGAGTTATTACATTTGCTACCTTTTTGCTAATTCAAGGCAATGTAGGAACAGCAGAGTTCAAAGCAGTCACAGTACAAGACCTCATCCTGTTCCCTGATAACAAGGATTGTTCAAACCTCCTAGCAATAGATTGCGGCCTCGCTCTTCTAAAAACTCCTCTACAATGGGGGTTGTACCCCAGAGGGCTTGGAAGCTGCCAAGAGTGGCAGACAGACATCACACACATTCCTAGTTTCAGCCACCAAAAATATGTGCATGTGAGCATTGACACCTATTCAAACGCAGTTTATGCCTCTGCCCACGCAGAAGAAATGGCTGCACATGCCAAGAAACCTCTTGTGCAAGCCTTTTCAGTACTGGGGATCCCTAAGAAAATCAAAACTGACAATGACTCAGTGTATAAAAGCAAGGAATTCCTGCAGTTTGTGCAACAGTGGGGAATGGAACATATAACAGGCATCCCCCACTCCCCCACAGGCCAAGCTGTGGTCGAGCGTGCCCACCAGACCTGCGCAAGACAGTTCCACAGCATGGATGTCACCAACACAAAAACTCTGCAAAGCCATGTTTACCATTAACTTTCTGAATTGTTCATTTGAAAACATGAGTCCTCCGGTGGTACATCACTTTAACAGCAGTAATCAGTTTAAGCTGTCACAGCGCCCACCAGTTTTGATTAGGGACCCAGAAACCTGGGAGATCAAAGGTTTCTATGAGCTCGTGACCTGGGGACGTGGCTACACGTGCGTATCCACCCCCTCGGGCCCACGCTGGATACCCCAAAAGTGGGTGAAGCCTTTTGTTCCCAAAAACCCAGCACCAACGGAAGATGCTGAGAAGCAAGCAGCTGTCACTTCAAAAAGAAGACATCGCCAGAAAGAGAAGACAGAGCCTTCTTAAAAATCAGGTTACTTCCAGCAGATCTCAGATAGTTAGTATGCTTTATATTTGTGCTTCCTTTTACAATCCTGTTGTTTTGTGTTGTCTTGTTCTTAATTGTGTTGGCGTTCGGAATTCTTCGCTGCCTAGTTTTAAAGGCCCTCAATGATTTAATCCCTACCACCTCAGAAGTCAGCCATGCAGAGCTTGCAAGCCAAGAACAGCCAAAACTGCCTGCAAATCAAAAGTGGTGGGCAAAAACTATTCTGCCTCAGAATGGGCCCGAAGCGTGTCTTTCAGTTTTATTGTAAGAGAAAAGGGTGAGATGTTGTATTGCACTAAGTAGTCAGTTTGTTATATTGCACTAGGTGTTTCTGTTGTATGTATTCACACAAAGCATTTGCTGTACCTTCCCATGAGCCTCTGCACTGAATCCCCTCTCCCTGACACCCCCTATGCCTCACCTCCCCCAGGTCAGCCCCCATCGGCTGATAGACCCCCTCCCTTCCCCCTCCTTGGCAGAGGGCATAAAACTGCCCTCTGGCAGGGAATTGCCCTCTTAATTCCTCTCTTAATTCCTCTCTTAACTCCCCCAAGCTGCATGGAGTAGGTTCTGCATTAAACTGTGGGACTGTGTTCCTGAAGGATTAAGAACGCCTTTTGTCTTTTATCTTCGTCCTTGCCTCAGTTTCCCCCCAAGCATACTGCTAGTCAGGGCTGAAGCTCAGGGGCGAGTGGGAACTGAGGCAAAGGAGCACAAAAAGAGAAGCTCAGCAATGCACCCAACCATCACTACCAAAGATTGCCTGCAGTGAATAAGAAAGATCCATCAGCAGTGACCCTCAGACTTTCCCATCACCCACACCCACACATCAGCTGGGGGAAGCTGTCACAGCCAAGGACTGCAGAGTCACTCCCGGACACTGGGAATTCCTGCAGGTGCCTCCAGCCACAGGTGAGGCTCCAACCTCACTGGGAGAGGGCCCAGCTTTGATAGCGCTGAATAAACAAACTGACAGCACTTCTAGAGTGGGAACATCTGGATTCATCGTCCTCTTGGGTCCCTCCCAAAGCCTGGCCAGGGCTCAAGGAGGAACCAAGGGAGATGACTTTGACCATACAGCCCCAAACAAGGCCAGATGTCAGATTTCATGGCCTTGTCCAAATTCTAAACATAGAATGGTTAATCCGTTTTTCACTAATGAGTGGATACATCTATCACAGTGCTAATGACCATGCATATTTCACTAATGAGCAGATACAAAGATAACCTTTGGATGGAAGGTTCACCCAGAGGTTCACCCTGTTGGGCCCGAGTCTCGGCAAATGGGAGGCGGCAGAGGCGGAATGAGCCCATTGAACCCATCCAGTCCCTCCCAGTGCAGCCCAGTTCATCCCCAGTACAGGCCAGTGCATCCCTATGTCCCTCCAGTCCCTCCCAGTACAGCCCAGTTCCTCCCAATACACCTGAGTCCATTCCCATTCCCTTCCAGTTTCCCCCAGTGTCATCCATAGTATGCCCGTGTCCCCCAGTCCTCCCCACAGCGTCCCCAGTTTGTCCCAGTATCCCCAGTATCACTCCCAGTATGTCCCAGTATGTCTCGTGTACCCCCACAGTCCATCCCAGTCCACCAAGATTCCCCCTCAGAATTCCCCGTGTTCCCAAGTGGTCCCAGTCCTCCCCAGTGTCACTCCCAGTATGTCCCAGTGTGTCCCACAGTGTTCCCAGTATACCCCAGTATGTCCCAGTCCTCCCCAGTGTTTCCAAGGAAACTGGAACTGCTCACGGTTGCCGTGGCACCCAAAGCCAGCAGTGGGGTCAGTGCAGTGTCCATGGCCACAGCCCCTTGCAATGGCCCAGGGCAGGTTGGGATGATGACCCACCCTCACTCCTGGCCCAGGCCGGGGCTGCAGTGGTTTTGGTGGCACCTTGGGCTGGCACAAACTTGTGCCTGTTCTCAATGTGGAGAATTAGGAGTTTTACATTGCTAAAGAAAATTAAGAACCCCCTGTTTGCCTGAATGCAGCCAGTTCTCCGACCAAAGCAGGTCCCAGGTGAGTGAGGAGAGACAGGATGGGGTTGGAGAATGTGGAGCAAGGTTGTCCACACTGGGTCAGAACTCAGGACACAGCTTCTCTGAGCAGGCCTCACTTAGGAGAGACCCTGGATCAATATCAATCACTGAATGCTGCAATCACCTCTGCTCTAAACAGAGCATAATAAAAGACACCCTGTATAACAGGAATGTGTCTTTCTTAGAAACTCTTTGAAATGTTTCTCAAAAATTGTAGCAGGAAACTTTCCTAATGAACTGCACCAGACCAGAGGGAAATCAAGGCACAGCCATGGTTTGTCAGGACTTGCTTGATCCTAATGAGCCCCGTGGTGCATTTGGTGCTGAGCCCTCAGGGCCTGAGAGGAGATTGCATAAACCTTTCCTGGAGTCCAAGTCAGAAGAAAAACGCAAAGTGTCTTGAGGCATTCATAGGTTGCACTGAGGTCCATCCCCAACACAAGCTTCTCATGGACTCCACGGAGGAGAGAATTGGAGGCCAGTATTGCACAAAAACCTCTCACAGATTCAGTGTGGGAAGGAAATTCCAAAGTACCTTAAACACCTTGAGTATCTCAAAGCATTAATGAGCCCCACTCAGTGTCAATGCAAAGCTCTCAAGGGACTCATTAAAGCAGATAATTGGAGGCCAGGATCACACAGAAACTTTTCAGAAACTCAGTGTCCAAAAAAAAGTTCTTTAAGAAACTTTGAGCACCTTGAAGTATTAATGAGCCCCACTGAGTGTTTATACTGACTAAGAATCCCAAGGGACTTGTTAAAGTAGATAATTGGGGGCCATGATTTGACTAACTTCTCAGACTCAGTGTCAATAAAAGTTCTTCAAGAAACTTTGAGTACCCTGAAGTACTAATGAGCCCCACTGAGTGTTTTCACTGACTAAGGATCCCAAGGGACTTGTTAAAGTAGATAATTTAAGGCAGGATTGCACAATCTTTCTCACAGAATCAGATTTAAAAGGGAAACACCAAGTACCTTCAAATAACTGAAGTACCTTGAAGCATTAATGAGCACCACTGAGTGTTGTTACTGACAAAGCCTCTCAAGGGACTAATTACAGCAGATAATTGGAGGCCATGATTGCAGAAACCTCTCAAGGACTCCAAGGCAAAAGCCAAACCCAAAGTCCTTTGAAGAACCTTCAGTGGCTGGAAGCATTCAGGAGTCCCCCAGGGCCATTCCTGACCAAGGCTCCCCAGGGACTCCATCCAGCAGATCCTTGAGGCCACTGGACTGTCAGGGGGATGCTGAGGGCAGGACAAGGGGCTGAGAGTGCCCAGCCTTGCTGGGGCTGTGCCAGGAAGCCCCAGGGCCTCAGGACAAGATGTCTCCTCACAGCCCTTGGTGGCACAGACCCTGCTGTGCCCCAGGCCACCAAGACTTGGCTTCTCTTTGTCCCCTCCTGTCATCACTGCCTGCAGTTCTCTGCCTCTGCCTGGGGCCTGGGGACACTTTCTCTGTCCTGTCCCTCACTGGGACCCATTAAAACTTCCAGAAACTTTGGAGTTGGTTTCTTCATCTCCCTCTCAGGGGCTGATGTTCAGGGCCTGAGCACAAGCCCCAAGAGGGTCATTAAAGTCCTTGTGCTGTATCTGTGCTGCTGAGCTGGGCTGAGCTCCTGGCACAGAGGCAGCTTCTGGCAACCAAGAAGAGCTTAAAAAGACATTTCTCTTGCTGAGCAACTCTTCTGCCAGCCCAGCAGTGCTGGGGCACTGCCTGCAGCCACCCCGGGCACAGCACACAGGCACAGAGAGTTTCACTCACTCAGGGCTGGGAAGGGGCTGAGAAGGGGCTGGGGGAGAATCACTGCCAGCCCTTGGCACAGGAACCTCTGGCTGCAGGACAATGCAGCTGCAGCTCCTGCAGGGATCTCCTCAAGCTGGAACATCCCAATGCCTACAGACTCTGTGAGTACATTCTCTAATTATCTCTTGTGCAGAGCAGCCAGGGGTGCCCAGGGCAGTCCTGCAGAGCAGGGTCCTGCAGCCCAGGGCACTGTGCTGGGGCAGGGACTCTGCTGCCTGCCAGGGACAGCTCTCAGCCAGCCCTGGGAGCTGCTCACAGCACTGGGGGACAAGATCTGGGTGGAAGGAGACAGCTGGGAAGGCATGGAAGTGTTCTCCTTGTGTGGTGAGGATGCTGCATTGTTCAGGACTGCTCCCAGCAGGACATTGAACTGCAGAACATTTCCAAGTAGATTATACAAGGAGCACAGCAGGGCTGGGGATGCACAAATGGGAAAATTCTGCTTTTTAATCTACTGCTCTGGGTTGCCTGGATGGGAAATTGCACATAGATACTCATCTCTCAGTTCAGGTTGAGAATAATAAAACATATTTCCTCTCAGATCTTAATAAACCAGGCAGTGACAGAAATCAGCAGAGGGTCCCTTGCAGGCAGCACCAGTGTTGCTTTTCCAGCCTCCTCAGGGTTGCTCTGGTGTTGCCATCAGAGCCTGCAGAGGCAGAGCCGCCCCTGGGCAGTGCCTGAGCTGGGAGGGGTGTGCAGGGCAGAGCTGAGCCCCCAGGGCTGGGCTGGGCTCTGGCAGCACTGGCAGGGCCCAGCCCTGGGCACAGGGAAGCAGCTGCAGGCAGGGGCAGCTCCAGGCAGCAGAGCCCTGGGCAGGCAGTGGGGGGAAGGTGCCACCAAGTTGTGCTGGGATATTGAAAGTCCTCTCCAAACCAAACTATTCCAGGATTACTTTTTTTACAGATCTCCATAGCAAATGTCCAACAGCAGCTCCATCAGCCACTTCCTCCTGCTGGCATTGGCAGACAGGTGGCAGCTGCAGCTCCTGCACTTCTGCCTCTTCCTGGGCATCTCCCTGGCTGCCCTCCTGGCCAACGGCCTCATCATCAGCGCCGTAGCCTGCGGCCACCACCTGCACAGCCCCATGTTCTTCTTCCTGCTCAACCTGGCCCTCACCGACCTGGGCTCCATCCTAACCACTGTCCCCAAAGCCATGCACAATTCCCTCTGGGACACCACGAACATCTCCTACACAGGATGTGCTGCACAGCTCTTTTTCTTTGCCTTTTTCGTCTCAGCAGAATTTTATCTCCTGACCATCATGTGCTACGACCGCTACGTGTCCATCTGCAAACCCCTGCACTACGGGACCCTCCTGGGCAGCAGAGCTTGTGCCCACATGGCAGCAGCTGCCTGGGCCAGTGCCTTTCTCTCTGCTCTGCTATTCACAGCCAATACATTTTCCCTGCCCCTGTGCCACGGCAATGCCCTGGGCCAGTTCTTCTGTGAAATCCCACACATCCTCAAGCTCTCTTGCTCCAAATCCTACCTCAGGGAATTTGGAGTTACTGTGTTCAGTGCTTCTTTATCATTGTGTTGTTTTGTGTTCATTGTTTTCTCCTATGTGCAGATCTTCAGGGCTGTGCTGAGGATCCCTTCTGAGCAGGGAAGGCACAAAGCCTTTTCCACCTGCCTCCCTCACCTGGCCGTGCTCTCCCTGTTTATCAGCACTGGCACATTTGCAAACCTGAAGCCCCCCTCCATGTCCTCCCCATCTCTGGATCTGGCCCTGTCAGTTCTGTACTCGGTGGTACCTCCAGCCCTGAACCCCCTCATCTACAGCCTGAGGAACAAGGAGCTCAAGGCTGCAGTGTGGACACTGATCACTGGATGGTTTCAGAAACATTAAATTGATTTTGAATTTCTGAAAATCATTTGTAATAAAAGTCAATTTTGATAGCCATTGTTTGTGCCCTTACTTGTTTTTTTTCTCTCCATGTTTTCGGTGGCACTAGACTGTTAATTAGAAGCTTTGCTTTCAGTAGCATTAAAGGAACTCAAGGATGTCCCAGCCAAGTTTTCTGCAGAGATGCCCCTTTGGTTCCCTTCTCTGCAGCTGCAGCAGCAATGTCTGTGTGCAGAGCTGGGGGCAGATCAGTGCTGGCACAGCAGCTGTGCCCAGCAGCAGCAGCAGCACTTGGTGCTGCCAGTGCTGCTGCCGTGGCCCTGCCCCGCTGCCCTCCTGGCCCTGGTGTTGCTGTAGGGCCTGAGTGCTCTCGGGGCCGGGCACAGGGCTGGTGGTGGCAGTGCCGGGGCTGCAGCAGGGACAGCCCATGGGCACTGCTGGCACAGCAGCGCTAAGGCCTCAGCCCAGGGCCTGGGGGCTCCAGGCTCCTTGCCCAGGCTCTCTCCACAACACATTGCCCAGGCCAATGCTCAGCAGAGAAAAGCCCCGGCAGCAGCCCCAGGCTGGCCGTGGGCAGGCTGGGGGCAAACAGCACGGCTGGGGCTCTGCAAGGGCCCTGGGGCACACGGCAAGGAGCAGCAGAGCAGGGCCTGATCCATCCCCACTGCGCTGGACACCCCAGGGCAGCGTCCCACAGCCTCCTCAGGCACCTGCCAACAACATCCCCCCTCTGCAGCCCTGGCCTCTCCCCCAGCTCACACAGCTGCCGCAGCCTTGCAGGCACAGACACGGCAGCACTGCCTCAGGAGCCCCTGTTTGCCCTGCCCAGAGCAGGCCTGAGCACCCCCATGGGGTTGGTGTGGGGAGATGAACCTGAGGGAGCACAAATGCCAGCAGCCCCTGGGGCCAGGAAGGGCTGGGCCACAGCAGGGAAACCCCTCAGGTTGGTGGTGGCCTCTGAAGTCAGAGCCAGAAAGTTTGTTCCCATGAGCTGGGAGTTTGCTGTGCCACTGCAGATGTTGTTGCTCAGAGCCAGGGCTGCCTGGCAGCCACCCCCAAACTGCCCTGAACATTTCCTGAGTTTCACCTTGGCTTTCTTGACTCCTCCCTGGTACAAATTTCACTTTATTGCCCACCCCTGTTCCCTCCCGTGCAAAGAGCCCATCCCTGGTTGCCCGTTCCTCTCTGGCCCCACTCCCCATTTCAGTTCCTCACTTGGCACCATGGGAACGTCCCTTGGGGAGCAGGATCATCCTCCAAGTGCTTCAGGAATTGTCTGCAGGCTCCTGCAGTGCCTCCTGCTGCTCCCTTGCCAGAGGCACCCCAGGCCAGGGGGGCCCATCTGGGCTGCTGTGTCTGCCTGTGGGGCTCCCTGTTGTGGGCAAGGAGGAGGAGCTGCAGAGGCTCTGCAGGACTGACAGGATGGGCTTTGGGGCTGTGAGGAGAAGCTGAGGCACCTGGGCTGCTGCACCTTCTGAACAGGAGGCCCAGGGCTCCTCTTGGAACTGCTGCAAGGGTGGTTTCAGAGAATCCCAGAATCAGCAAGGTTGGAACAGACCTTGGACATCATCAAGTCCAACCTGTGCCCTGACACCGCCTTGTCTCCCCTGAGCCTCCTCTTCTCCAGGATAAACAACCCCAGCACCCTCAGTCACTCTTCACAGGACTTGTGTTCCAGACCCCTCACCAGCCTTGTTGCCCTTTTCTGGACAGCCTCCAGCCCCTCCATGTCCTTCCTAAACTGGGGTGCCCAGAACTGGACACAGCACTCGAGGTGTTGCCCAACCAGTTCTGAGCACAGGGGAAGAATCACTGCCCTGCTCCTGCTGGCCACACCATTCCTGATCCAGGCCAGCTGCCATTGGCCTTCTTGGCCACCTGGGCACACTGCTGCCTCATGTCGATCCTGCTGTCCATCAGTCCCTGCAGGTCCCTTTCTGCCTGGCTGCTGTCCATCCACTCTGTCCCCAGCCTGTAGCACTGCAGGGATTGTTGTGGCCAAAGTGCAGCACCTGGCACTTGGACTTGTTAAACCTGGCATTGTTGGATTTGTTCCCTGGATCCAGCCTGTCCAGGGCCCTGTGCAGAGCCCTCCTGCCCTCCAGCAGATCCACACTCCCAGCCAACTTGGTGTGACCATGGTTCCATGAGGGCCTAGAGTGTCACCATGGTGTCCATGATTCCATGATGCTGCCCAGCATCACAATGTCCCTTGGTTCCATGGGACCCCTTGGTGTCACAAAGTCCCTTAGATCCTTGGGCCCTGCGGTGTCACTGTGGCACCTTGGTCCCCAAAGTTCCTGCAGAGTCACAATGGATCCTTTGTTCCATCAGGTCTGGCAGTACAGCAATGGTCTCCTTGGTTCCACAGGGTCAAAATGGCCTCTTGGTCCTAAGGGGCACTGTCTTGGGTTATGGAACCAAAAACGTGTATTCTAGTTCATCTTTTAAAAGCAGCTGGGGAAATGTTTTTTCTTTATCTCTTGTAACTTTAGGGGCGTGGGGAGCGGATGCCTTTTGATAATGGGCCAGCTGTTAAAACCAGGTGGGGCAGTATTTCTTATCTCTTTCACCACCTGTCCTCCCTCCAGGGGGATATTTGCTGCTAATGGGCCATTAAGCCTCGCCAATGACAGTACACATTCCATCATCCCATTGTGAGATGCTCCAGCCAGTGAGTGGGGAGCCAACCATTCCTACCTGGATATAAACTGAGATGTAGGAACACAGGGTATCTGGTTCCACTGGATTCCTGGAGGAAGACTGGACCCTTCTGGCCCTCACTGGACCCTTTTTCCTCTCAGGACCATCTCTGCTCCAACAGAACCACATCTGCCACTCCAGGAGGACTCACTTTTGGACTGCTTCCAACACCCTGACCAACAGGGTGACAGGTTGTAGCTCTGACTCTGTCAGGGTTTCTAAGATTGTTGTTTGTTTGCTTGCTTGTTTGTTTTGGGCTTTTTTATTACTAAATTTGTATTGTTAATATTCCTAGTAAAGGACTGTTATTCCTATTCCCAAATCTTTGCCTGAAAGCCCTTAATTGCAAAATTATAATAACTTGGAGGGGGTGAGGGGTTTTATTCTCCATTCTGAGGGAAACTCCAGCTTTCCCTGGCAGATACCCGTCTTTTCAAACCAAGACAGATTTTGGTGCCCAACGTGCGGCACAAGAGCATTGAGAGAAAGGGATAACAATTCTTGTAGTGGATAGAAGCCCACTGGACAAAATCATGTGGTCTAGCTTTCCCTGGTTTGGGTGGCACGTGGTCGTGGCTGTATTTCTGCCATTTGCAGGCCCTTATCTAAACATGGGCCCTATAACTAAGGCTACTGTGGCTGGCATCCAGTTTATTTTGTGGGTTAACAAGGTGAGGAATTCATGGATTTTTAACTTCCTCTGGAAAGCAAGTGCATGGATTCAGGGCTATCATAGACTAACTCTCTGTTTCTGGGGTTACTTTAACAATGGTACCTGCTGTGAGGAAATGGCACCTGGGGAAATTTTCTCCCAACTCTTCACCCAGCTCTTTGGGTCTACCCCACCAGTTCTTGAAGGGTTCAAATCCCCTCTGAATGCTAATGATATCATACAGTGGCTGGTGTTCCTGGTATGCCTGTTCTGTTTGGCATTCAGAGATAAGAGGTGATTGGCCTGGGCAAGCACCCTGATAACTACCCCAGAGAATAAGGATGCTGCCCAAGAGCCTGCCTCTGCCCCAGAGCCTGCCTCAGGCATAAACCACCTGGTTTGGGTGAAGGTGTTGCCATTTGACTTAAAAGACTGTATTAAGATAGTAGCAAACGCTAATAGTTGACATTGGTAGTAGTCATACTAACGCTTGGTAGGCCGCATGTAACCTACAGATGAACTGTTATAACAGATTTTGCAATGCAAGCAGTGTAGCTGAAAAATAACCACTAATCTTAAAGAATGTATACTTATCTTAAGGAGTGTATCCATTTATCTAGAGAATGTACCTTTTGGCAAGAACTTAAATGTCATAGAGATAATTGTGCTAAGTAGTGAAAATGAAGTAAGAATTTGTTATGATGAAGAAATCATGTAAAGAAACATATAAAAACCCTGTAAATTTTCCGTGAAATGGGGCTCTGTCTCTGGACGCTAGTCCACAGGCTCCCGGGCCCTCAATAAAGCACCGCATAAACGACTTCGGTTGTTTGTGTCTTCTTCGGATCGGGCAACAGTTTTCTGGCGACCGCGGCAGGACTCCGAAGGTGGCTGGGGCGGTTCGCGTTCTGATCCACTCCACGCCGGCACCGAGTGATTCTCGGGGAGTCATCGGTTCGTGCCCGACCCCTGCACCTGGCGGACGACTGCGAGAGGTAAGCCCGAAGGTGCTTTATTTTCTGGTTCTGGTTTGGGTGCCTGCCCATAAGCCGAGGCGGCGGTCCTCGCCGGGTTGGGCTAAGACGTCTGGTTGGTCTGGTAAGCCTAGGCGCCGGCTCTCAGACGCGGCGAAAGCTGCGCAGGTCCGGCACTTGCCCCTCGCGGCGTCGAGAAGCGGCAAGTTGGATTGGTCTGGTATTTGTCTGGTATTTATTTTTGTCTTTGTTTTGTCGTGTGAGTATGTGGAATGATTGATTCTGTTTAACTGTTAACTGTCAATATTGATTGTGGTTATTATTGTTTGTGCGTCGCTGTATATTGATTGTTGCGATCGGTTGTTGAGTTCGGTTGTTGAGTTGTTGTATAGGTGAATAGGTTCAAAATGCCATTCAAGGCACTTAAGTCTATGGTTCAGTCTAATAGAGGTATACCAGAAAATACTCCGCTGGGGTGTTTACTTAAGAGGTGGAAAAGTGAAGGGTTTTTCCAGGAGATGAATAAGGATAAGATGATTGATTATTGTAATCATTGGTGGCCAGAATATCAGCGAGAAGGGCCGTCATGGCCAGAAAATGGTACTGTGGATTATGATACCATCAATTCATTGATGCACTATTTGCAGGAAAATGACAAATGGGATGAGATACAGTATTTAGACCTGTTTCATTTACTGCGCCGTAAAAAGGAATGGCAGATTGAATGTGGAATAATGGTATTGGAAATGAAAGAATCTGAATGCAGGGGTTGTAAAGAGAAATCTAAATGCGTTCAGTGTTTAGCTGTAACCTCTCGGCCAGAAGAAGATTTGTCTTTACTGGTGTCACCAAGTGCGCCTCCCGCTTCACCCCCTCCTGCTGCCTCACCCCTCCCTTCTGTCTCACCCCGTCCCTCTTTGTATCCACCGTTACCTGAGAGCAGTACAGAGGAGGAAGAGGATGAGGAGGAGGCAAACATAACAGTAGTGCCAGGGAACGCTAAAAAGGTTGTTATGCGCCCTCCAACCCAAAATAGGCGGAATACTCCGCTCGCGGCACGAACTAGGCAGGGACGTAAGAATCATGGGGAGCCCCAACTTATTGCCCCTTTAAGAGAAGCTATGGGACCCCAAGGAGAGAAAGTGCTTGTGAAAGTACCTTTCTCCCCAGGAGATTTGGTGATTTGGAAGCAGTCAGCGGGTAGTTACCGCGAGAATCCAGAAAGAGTGGCACGGGTGGTCAAAATGATTATTAAAACCCAGAATCCAGATTGGAATGACATGCAGGTTTTGTTAGATACTTTAATGGATTCCACTGAAAAAGAGATGGTGTTGTGGGCAAACCAGGTGATAATGCTGAGCTCTGGAAAGAAAGTGAATATATGGACTGATTCTAAATATGCTTTGGGGGTTGTGCATATTCATGGCGCTTTGTGGAAGGAACGAGGGTTGCTGAATTCTCAAGGAACTACAATCAAATATAGAACAGAAATTCTAGCCTTGCTGGATGCAGTACACCAACCTGAAAAGGTTGCAGTGATGCATGTGAGAGGTCACCAGAAAGAAGAAGGAAAAATATATCGAGGAAACAAGCTGGCTGATGTTACAGCACGAGAAGTAGCTAGAGAAGTATGGACTCAAATGGCTTTGATACCCACTAAGGTGAGCCCTGTGACTCCACATTTAATTCAGGAACCAAAGTATTCTCTGGATGATAAAAAATTAGCATCACTGCTGAGAGCACAAAAGAATGCAACTGGATGGTATGTAACAGCCATGGGACAAGTCGTAGTTCCTACCCGAATTATGAGAGCTATTTTAGAAACTGAACATAATAAATGCCATTGGGGAGCAGAAGCATTGGTTAAATTCCTAAAAAGAGAAGTGATTTCTAACCAGATGTTAACATTGGCAAAACGGGTGAATGCCATGTGTCCAACTTGTTTAAAGAATAATCCAATAGTTAGAAAACACATCCAGTTAGGGAAATTACAAGTAGGACCCGAACCAGGAGATTACTGGCAAGTAGATTTTTCAGAGTTGCCGAAAGCACAGAATTATAAGTATCTTTTAGTGTATGTATGCACTTTTTCAGGTTGGCCTGAAGCCTTTCCTTGTCGAACAAATCAAGCAAAAGAAGTAGTCAAAACACTGTTGAAAGAAATCATTCCTAGATTTGGGGTACCGTTGGGGTTGTCATCAGATAGAGGCCCACACTTTATAGCAGGGATAGTTCAAGAGGTAGCTAGGATGTTAGATATATCCTGGGACTTACACACCCCTTGGCGACCTCAGTCAAGTGGTCAAGTAGAGCGGATGAATCAAACAATTAAAGGACAGATTAAGAAAATTTGTCAAGAGGCAAAAATACAGTGGCCACAGGCACTACCATTAGCATTGCTCAGAATCAGAATCAAGCCTAGGGAGCGATTGGGAATCAGCCCATATGAAATCCTATATGGGAAACCATACCATGCTAATGTGTTGAAAGGAGATTTGCATGTGCAAGGCGATCAGACAATATTTGATTATGTCATGTCATTGAACAAAATTCTTAATGCTTTAAGGGGAACTCTGCAGTGGAATCGACCTATGCCATTGGAGAATCCGGTGCATGACATTCAACCAGGAGACTGAGTGTATGTGAAGAATTGGTCCACCAACCCCTTGAAAGAGGCATGGGACGGGCCACGCCAGGTGATCCTGACAACTTACACCGCAGTAAAAGTCGAAGGAATCGACTCATGGATCCATTACACTCGGGTCAAGAAAGTCCCTGTACAATGAGAGACTCGGCTAGTCTCTCCAACACGGATGATCTTTCGCGGAAAGTAGCATTTCTGATAATACTGTTACTGGTGATAACAAAAACAATTCCTGTTAATGGTTCTGTTATAGTTGCAGTTACCAAACCAGTGGTTGGTGTCATGGACGGAATGGATGTGAACCTGACCTGCTTTGTAACGAATGACCAGAAAACTGAAGTCCGGAATGTACAGGCAGTCTGGAAAAAAGGTGCTGACTATCCAAAAGAGAATATCGTCACAGTTTGGGATAAGGATGCACAAAAAGGTAACACCACATTACAACTGAAACAAGTCAGGCAAGAAGATATGGATGTATACATGTGTATTGTAAAATCCCGGGAAAGCTTTGATTATAAGCAAATTAAATTGAGAGTAGTGCCCTGGAAGTTAAAGAAAGAAACCCCATCCCAGGAATCCGTAAAGGTGAAACCCACCTGGGCTGTACAAGATATGTGGGACGGACTCCCTTTGAAAATGAATTGTTCATTTGAGCTGGAACAAGACTGTAACCAAGGATTGCAAGTTAAATGGTGGAGAGAAGACAATGAGAAGCTATGGAATAGAATAGACCAAGGAACTAGCTGGTGGGAAAAGTCCGGAAAAGGTATTGGGTGGTTGAATGTTAGTAACCTTTTAAATGGCTTTTCCGAAGGAAAATATTTGTGTCTAGTGATGTGTGAACTTGATGCTGACTACGGAATAAGGATAGTAGAAGCTAAGTTACGTCAGGGAATTGGGAGAAAGCATAGAGAGTTAAGAGATACAGAAGTAGCAGTACATCAAAATTATGAACGAGAGAATTTGGTAGTAGGACTGATTAGAGATTTTGGAATGGTGCAAAACGTATCCCGAATTACAGCATGCTTGCCACTCCCACAAGCCGCAGGAGAACCAATTCCGTGGGGAATAATTCCCATTCCATTACCACCTGTGACAGCAGAAAACACATCTACTATATGCCAAATAGAAAGGAAAGAAAAAGAAATAGTGACCGTTAAAAAGATATGGAATGCAGCAAATTATCGTGCTGAAACAATAGAAGTTAAAACAAAGCAACCTTACCGAGAAGTCAAGTGTCAGAATATAAGCCAGCAGCATGTGTTTTGGGATGATTGGAAAGCCGTATGGGGTCCGAGTTTATTAGAACACTATAGTTACATTGGAACAGTAAACTGGTGTATGCAATGGATAGGAAGTAAAAATCAAAGTTTTGTAGGAGTTCATAAGACAGAAACCTCTACGAGAGAGATTAAAGAAACTAGAGAAAATTAGAATTGTACTAAAGTGATTACATGTGACACCCCTGAAAGTCAAATCAGTTTAGCTCCTCTTAGGATGTTACTCAAGTGGGGATGTGAATGTAGGGCATTTAATCATACAATTACAGGAAAGGCATTCGCATTGGGCAAAACCAATGGAATTCAAAGGGCCGTAAGTTGCAAAGATACTACAATTAGAAGTCCAGGAAATCTAGTCTGGGTGATGAGACATGGACAATGGACTACACATATTCCTATAGATGGGCCTGTAACACAAATCACTCTAGGAATCCCAACACTCTGTCCCTTGTGGAAACAATCAAAATTAGATTCTAACCGGAAGAAAAGAGAAGTAGATGAATTCACTGAGCTAGAAAACGAATGGCATGAACCTGATGGTGGAGTTAAATTTGGGTGGGCTCTAGAGTCACTATTCGCACCTATAGCCTCATACAGGAACAGAGAAATGTTGTATAAATTGTTAGGGCAAACTGAGAGATTAGCAGCAGCCACTAAGAAAGGATTTAAAGATATGAATTTTCAATTGCAAGCCACATCCCGAATGACTCTACAGAATAGGATAGCACTAGATATGCTATTGCTAAAAGAGCATGGAGTGTGTAAATTTCTAAGTAAGAGAATTGACCATTGTTGCATCCATATTCCAAACATGACCATTGAAGTAGAAAAAGACATTTCCCAATTAGAAGCAATTGAATCCAAAACAAAAGAAATTGAAAAGGAAGCACAACATAATTGGATTGGAGCAATTTTTGAATCTTTGGGACTTCAGGTTTCTGGATGGGTTTCATTGGTGGTACAGTACATTCTGTTGTTTATGGTCTTGTTATTAATCATTTGGTTAGCATATAAGTGTGTTTTAGGAGTCATCGAAAGAGAAACTAAACGTACTAGAAGAGTAATGAAAGCCTTGGCAAGGACCAATGAGATGCACCTGCCTCCTCCGAAGTATGAAGATGCCATTGGGCAAGAAAATCCAGCATTTGAAAGAACCAGTGATAACTAAAAGTTGAGTATCCTTGCAGAAGACTGAAGAATGCTCAAAAGGGGGGAATTGTTGCCATTTGACTTAAAAGACTGTATTAAGATAGTAGCAAACGCTAACAGTTGACATTGGTAGTAGTTATGCTAACGCTTGGTAGGCCGCATATAACCTACAAATGAACTGTTATAACAGATTTTGCAATGCAAGCAGTGTAGCTAAGAGATAATCACTAATCCTAAAGAATGTATACTTATCTTAAGGAGTGTATCCATTTATCTAGAGAATGTACCTTTGGCAAGAACTTAAATGTCATAGAGATAATTGTGCTAAGTAGTGAAAATGAAGTAAGAATCTGTGATGATGAAGAAATCATGTAGAGAAACATATAAAAACCCTGTAAATTTTCTGTGAAATGGGGCTCTGTCTCTGGACGCTAGTCCACAGGCTCCCGGGCCCTCAATAAAGCACCGCATAAACGACTTCGGTTGTTTGTGTCTTCTTCGGATCGGGCAACAATTTTCTGGCGACCGCGGCAGGACTCCGAAGGTGGCTGGGGCGGTTCGCGTTCTGATCCACTCCACGCCGGAACCGAGTGATTTTTGGGGAGTCATCGGTTCGTGCCCGACCCCTGCACCTGGCGGACGACTGCGAGAGGTAAGCCCGAAGGTGCTTTATTTTCTGGTTCTGGTTTGGGTGCCTGCCCATAAGCCGAGGCGGCGATCCTCGCAGGGTTGGGCTAAGACGTCTGGTTGGTCTGGTAAGCCTAGGCGCCGGCTCTCAGACGCGGCGAAAGCTGCGCAGGTCCGGCACTTGCCCCTCGCGGCGTCGAGAAGCAGCAAGTTGGATTGGTCTGGTATTTGTCTGGTATTTATTTTTGTCTTTGTTTTGTCGTGTGAGTATGTGGAATGATTGATTCTGTTTAACTGTTAACTGTCAATATTGATTGTGGTTATTATTGTTTTGCGCGTCGTTGCATATTGATTGTTGCTATCGGTTGTTGAGTTCGGTTGCTGAGTTGTTGTATAGGTGAAAGTAAAATAGGTTCAAAATGCCATTCAAGGCACTTAAGTCTATGGTTCAGTCTAATAGAGGTATACCAGAAAATACTCCGCTGGGGTGTTTACTTAAGAGGTGGAAAAGTGAAGGGTTTTTCCAGGAGATGAGTAAGGATAAGATGATTGATTATTGTAATCATTGGTGGCCAGAATATCAGCAAGAAGGGCCGGCATGGCCAGAAAATGGTACTGTGGATTATGATACCATCAATTCATTGATGCAGTATTTACAGGAAAATGACAAATGGGATGAGATACAGTATTTAGACCTGTTTCATTTACTGCGCCGTAAAAAGGAATGGCAGATTGAATGTGGAATAATGGTATTGGAAATGAAAGAATCTGAATGCAGGGGTTGTAAAGAGAAATCTAAATGTGTTCAATGTTTAGCCGTAACCTCTCGGCCAGAAGAAGATTTGTCCTTACTGGTGTCACCAAGTGCGCCTCCGCCTCCCGCTTCACCCCCTCCTGCTGCCTCACCCCTCCCTTCTGTCTCACCCCGTCCCTCTTTGTATCCACCGTTACCTGAGAGCAGTACAGAGGAGGAAGAGGATGAGGAGGAGGCAAACATAACAGTAGTGCCAGGGAACGCTAAAAAGGTTGTTATGCGTCCTCCAACCCCTTCCCCTGTTTCTTCCCAAAATCGGCGGAATACTCCTCTCGCGGCACGAACTAGACAGGGATGTAAGAATCATGGGGAACCCCAACTTATTGCCCCTTTAAGAGAAGCTATGGGACCCCAAGGAGAGAAAGTGCTTGTGAAGGTGCCCTTCTCCCCAGGAGATTTGGTGATTTGGAAGCAGTCAGCGGGTAGTTACCGCGAGAATCCAGAAAGAGTGGCACGGGTGGTCAAAATGATTATTAAAACCCAGAATCCAGATTGGAATGACATGCAGGTTTTGTTAGATACTTTAATGGATTCCACTGAAAAAGAGATGGTGTTGCGGGCTGAATCCAGAAGGTGTCGCCCAAGCATTGGTTTTGGGAAACTATCAGAATCAAAGCTGACTAGAACAGGACTTGAAAGTTAGAATTAGTATTGATGGGAAAGAACAAGAATTTACCGTGGATACGGGAGCAACACATTCGGTTTTAAATAAGTGATTGGGACCTATTAGTAATACTACCATACAGGTAGTAGGGGCAACAGGACAATTGGAAGAAAGACCCTTTTTACAACCATTAAATTTGAAATTTAGAGGGAAAGAATTAGACCATCAGTTCTTGTATATGCCTAATTGCCCCAAGCCATTGCTTGGCAGAAATTTATTGTCATTATTAAATGTCAAAATTATATTTGAGCATGGAAGGGTAAAATTAGAAGTTCCGGGGGAAGAAATTGCTAAATTGTTTGTAATAAAAGAAATTGATCCCTCTCCTATTCCTGTCGAAGTAGATCAGGCAGTAGTACCTTGGGTATGGGAAACGGGGAGCCCTGGAAAATCAAAGGCTGCTCAACCAGTGGTGGTGGAATTAAAAGAAGGAGCCCAGCCAGTTAGAATAAAACAATATCCAATTAAATTAGAAGCTAAGAAAGGTGTTGCTCCTTTGATAACTCAGTTCCTAGCACAAGGGATTCTGCAAGAATGTGAATCAGAATTTAACACTCCTATTTTTCCAGTCAGAAAACCAAATGGTAAGTATCGGTTAGTGCAGGATTTGAGGGCAATCAATAACATTGTTAAAGACATTCACCCAGTGGTTGCCAATCCGTACACTTTATTAACATCTGTGTCAGAAAGATTTAAATGGTTTTCTGTCATTGATTTGAAAGATGCCTTCTTCTGCATCCCTCTGGCATTGGAAAGTAGGAAATACTTTGCCTTCGAATGGGAAAGTCCTGATACTGGAAGAAAGAGACAGCTCACCTGGTCTCGATTGCCTCAAGGTTTCAAGAACAGTCCAACAATATTTGGAAATCAATTAGCAAAAGAATTAGAAGAATGGAAGATTGCAGAGGTAAGAGAGTCACCTTTCTCTTATGTCATTCTCCAGTATGTAGATGACATCTTTCTAGCGACAGAGGAAGAAGAGATGTGTTTGAAATTAACTATTGCCTTGTTGAACATGCTGGGCCAGGCTGGCTACCGAGTATCAAAAGAAAAAGCGCAATTAATAAAAGAAAGTGTAATATACTTAGGATGCGAGATCGCCCAAGGCCAGAGATGGTTGGGAGTCAATCGAGTGGAAGCTATCTGTGCTATTCCCCTTCCCAGGAACCATCAGGAATTAAGGTCTTTTCTGGAGATGGTGGGATGGTGCAGGCTGTGGATTCTGAATTTTGGACTTTTAGCTAAACCATTATATGAAGCCTTGAAAGAACCGCAGATGAACTGGGATCGACAAAGGAAAAAGGCCTTTGAAGACTTGAAACAGGCCTTGAGGGAAGCTCCAGCATTAGGCCTTCCAGATTTAAATAAAGACTTTCAGTTATATGTCAATGAGAGACAAAAATTAGCACTGGGAGTGCTGGTTCAGAGACTCGGTTCATGGAAACGCCCGGTAGGGTATTTTTCAAAGCAACTAGACACAGTGAGTGCTGGTTGGCCGTCGTGCTTGCGGGCAGTTGCGGCCACAGTGATCCTCATCCAGGAGGCCAGAAAATTGACTTTGGGAAGGAGAATAGAGGTATTTGTGCCTCACATGGTACTGGCCGTTTTGGAACAAAAGGGGGGTCACTGGCTTTCTTCCAGCAGAATGCTACAATACCAAGCAATCCTGAGAGAACAGGACGATGTAGATCTGAAAATGACTAATCATGTTAATCCAGCAGAATTTCTCCGCAGTGAGCAGGAAGAAGGAGAACTAGCACATGACTGCATGGAAGTGATTGAACAAGTGTATGCCAGCCGAATTGATTTGAAAGATGTCCCGATGGAAAATCCGGATTGGGAACTGTTTACCGATGAGTCCAGCTTTGTGGAAAATGGTACCCGGTATGCGGGATATGCAGTAGTAACAGTTATGACTGTAGTAGAAGCAAAAGCTTTAACCCCTGGAACTTCAGCACAGCGAGCTGAGATTATTGGACTTACTAGAGCCCTAATGCTAAGCTCTGGAAAGAAAGTGAATATATGGACTGATTCTAAATATGCTTTTGGGGTCGTGCACATTCATGGCGCTTTGTGGAAAGAAAGAGGGTTGCTGAATTCTCAAGGAACGACAATTAAATATAGAACAGAAATTCTAGCTTTGCTGGACGCAGTACACTTACCTGAAAAGGTTGCAGTGATGCATGTGAGAGGTCACCAGAAAGAAGAAGGAAAGATATATCAAGGAAACAAGCTGGCTGATGTTACAGAACGAGAAGTGGCTAGAGAAGTATGGACCCAAATGGCTTTGATACCCACTAAGGTGAGCCCTGTGACTCCACATTTAATTCAGGAACCGAAGTATTCTCTGGATGATGAAAAATTAGCATCACTGCTGAGAGCACAAAAGAATGCAACTGGATGGTATGTAACAGCCATGGGACAAGTCGTAGTTCCTACCCGAATTATGAGAGCTATTTTAGAAACTGAACATAATAAATGCCATTGGGGAGCAGAAGCATTGGTAAAATTTCTAAAAAGAGAAGTAATTTCTAACCAGATGTTAACATTGGCAAAACGGGTAAATGCCATGTGTCCAACTTGTTTGAAGAATAACCCAATAGTTAGAAAACAGATCCAGTTAAGGAAATTACAAGTGGGACCCGAACCGGGAGATTACTGGCAAGTAGACTTTTCAGAATTACCGAAAGCACAGAACTGTAAGTATCTTTTAGTGTATGTATGCACTTTTTCAGGCTGGCCTGAAGCCTTTCCTTGTCGAACAAATCAAGCAAAAGAAGTAGTCAAAACACTGTTAAAAGAGATTATTCCTAGATTTGGAGTACCGTTGGGGTTGTCATCAGATAGAGGCCCACACTTTATAGCAGGAATAGTACAAGAGGTAGCTAGGATGTTAGATATATCCTGGGATTTACACACCCCTTGGCGACCTCAGTCGAGTGGTCAAGTAGAGCGGATGAATCAAACAATTAAAGGACAGATTAAGAAAATTTGTCAAGAGGCAAAAATACAGTGGCCACAGGCACTACCATTAGCATTGCTCAGAATCAGAATCAAGCCTAGGGAGCGATTGGGAATCAGCCCATATGAAATCCTATATGGGAAACCATACCATGCTAATGTGTTGAAAGGAGATTTGCATGTGCAGGGCGATCAGACAATATTTGGTTATGTCATATCATTAAACAAAATTCTTAATGCTTTAAGGGGAACTCTGCAGTGGAATCGACCTATGCCACTGGAGAATCCGGTGCATGACATTCAACCAGGAGACCGAGTGTATGTGAAGAATTGGTCCACCAACCCCTTGAAAGAGGCATGGGACAGGCCACGCCAGGTGATCCTGACAACTTACACCGCAGTAAAGGTCGAAGGAATCGACTCATGGATCCATTACACTCGGGTCAAGAAAGTCCCTGTACAATGGGAGACTCGGCTAGTCTCTCCAACACGGATGATCTTTCGCGAAAAGTAGCATTTTTGATTATATTGTTACTGGTGATAACGAAAACAATTCCTGTTAATAGTTCTGTTATAGTTGCAGTTACCAAACCAGTGGTTGGTGTCATGGACGGAATGGATGTGAACCTGAACCTGCTTTGTAACGAATGACCAGAAAACTGAAGTCCGGAATGTACAGGCAGTCTGGAAAAAAGGTGCTGACTATCCAAAAGCGAATATCATCACAGTTTGGGATAAGGATGCACAAAAAGGTAACACCATATTACAACTGAAACAAGTCAGGCAAGAAGATATGGATGTATACATGTGTATTGTAAAATCCCGGGAAAGCTTTGATTATAAGCAAATTAAATTGAGAGTAGTGCCCTGGAAGTTAAGGAAAGAAACCCCATCCCAGGAATCCGTAGAAGTGAAACCCACCTGGACTGTACAAAATATGTAGGACGGACTCCCTTTGAAAATGAATTGTTCATTTGAGTTGAAACAAGACTGTAACCAAGGATTGCAAGTTAAATGGTGGAGAGAAGACAATGAGAAGCTATGGAATAGAATAGACCAAGGAACTAGCTGGTGGGAAAAGTCTGGAAAAGGTATTGGGTGGTTGAATATCAGTAACCCTTTAAATAGCTCTTCTGCAGGAAAATATTTGTGTCTAGTGATGTGTGAACTTGATGCTGATTACGGAATAAGGATAGTAGAAGCTAAGTTACGTCAAGAAATAAGGAAAAAGCATAGAGAGTTAAGAGATACAGAAGTAGCTGCACATCAAAGTTATGAACGAGAGAATTTAGTTGTAGGACTGATTAGAGATTTTGGAATGGTGCAAAACGTATCCCGAATTACAGCATGCTTGCCACTCCCACAAGCCGCAGGAGAACCAATTCCGTGGAGAATAATTCCCATTCCATTACCACCTGTGAAAGCAGAAAATACATCGACCATATGCCAAATAGAAAGGAAAAAAAAAGAAATAGTGACCGTTAAAAAGATATGGAATGCAAAAAATTATCGTGCGAAAACAATAGAAGTTAAAACAAAGCAACCTTACCAAGAAGTCAAGTGCCAGAATATAAGCCAGCAGCATGTGTTTTGAGATGATTGGAAAGCCGTATGGGGTCCGAGTTTATTAGAACACTATAGTTACATTGGAACAGTAGACTGGTGTATGCAATGGGTAGGAAGTAAAAATCAAAGTTTTGTAGGAGTTCATAAGACAGAAACCTCTACGAGAGAGATTAAAGAAACTAGAAAAATTTGGAATTGTACCAAAGTAATTACATGTGACACCCCTGAAAGTCAAATTTGTCTAGCTCCTCTTAGAATGTTACTCAAGTGGGGATGTGAATGTAGGGCATTCAATCATACAATTACAGGAAAGGCATTCGCATTGGGCAAAACCAATGGAATTCAAAGGGCCGTAAGCTGCAAAGATACTACAATTAGAAGTCCAGGAAATCTAGTCTGGGTGATGAGACATGGACAATGGACTACACATATTCCTATAGATGGGCCTGTAACACAAATCACTCTAGGAATCCCAACACTCTGTCCCTTGTGGAAACAATCAAAATTAGATTCTAACCGGAAGAAAAGAGAAGTAGACGAATTCACTGAGCTAGAAAACGAATGGCATGAACCTGATGGTGGAGTCAAATTTGGGTGGGCTCTAGAATCACTATTCGCACCTATAGCCTCATACAGAAACAGAGAAATGTTGTATAAATTGTTAAGACAAACTGAGAGATTAGCAGCAGCCACTAAGAAAGGATTTAAGGATATGAATTTACAATTGCAAGCCACATCTCGAATGACTTTACAGAATAGGATGGCACTGGATATGCTATTGCTAAAAGAGCATGGAGTGTGTAAATTTCTAAGTAAGAGAATTGACCATTGTTGCATCCATATTCCAAACATGACCATTGAAGTAGAAAAGATATTTCCCAATTACAAGCAATTGAATCCAAAACAAGAGAAATTGAGAAAGAAGCACAACATAATTGGATTGGAGCAATTTTTGAATCTTTGGGACTTCAGGTTTCTGGATGGGTTTCATCGGTAGTACAGTACATTCTGTTGTTTATGGTCTTGTTATTAATTATTTGGTTAGCGTATAAGTGTGTTTTAGGAGTCATCGAAAAAGAAACTAAACGTACTAGAAGAGTAATGAAAGCCTTGGCAAGGACCAATGAGATGCACCTGCCTCCTCCGAAGTATGAAGATGCCATTGGGCAAGAAAATCCAGCATTTGAAGGAACCAATAATGACTAAAAGTTGAGCATCCTTGCAGAAGACTGAAGAATGCTCAAAAGGGGGAATTGTTGCCATTTGATTTAAAGGACTGTATTAAGATAGTCGCAAAAGCTAGCAGTTGACATTGGTAGTAGTTATGCTAACACTTGGTAGGCCGCATATAACCTACAGATGAACTGTTATAACAGATTTTGCAATGCAAGCAGTGTAGCTAAGAGATAATCACTAATCCTAAAGAATGTATACTTATCTTAAGGAGTGTATCCCTTTATCTAGAGAATGTACCTTTGGCAAAAACTTAAATGTCATAGAGATAGTTGTGCTAAGTAGCGAAAATGAAGTAAGAATTTGTTATGATGAAGAAATCATGTAGAGAAACATATAAAAACCCTGTAAATTTTCTGTGAAATGGGGCTCTGTCTTTGGACGCTAGTCCACAGGCTCCCGGGCCCTCAATAAAGCACCGCATAAACGACTTCGGTTGTTTGTGTCTTCTTCGGATCAGGCAACAGTGTGACCATGGTTCCATGAGGGCCTAGAGTGTCACCATGGTGTCCATGATTCCATGATGCTGCCCAGTGTCACAATGTCCCTTGGTTCCATGGGACCCCTTGGTGTCACAAAGTCCCTTAGATCCTTGGGCCCTGCAGTGTCACTGTGGCACCTTGGTCTGAGACATAGACTTTAAAGAATATAGGATTTTAAGAAAATTAAGATTTTAGTTAGAAGTAGGCTTTGTGTTTTTGGAGTTAATTAAAAGCTTTGTGGTTAGTTAAGGAAGACTGGGTTTGAGTTAACTTTTTTCAAATAACTGATTGCTTGTCAACTTTATGTTTGCTTAGCTGTGCTTGCAACAATAAATAGAGAATCTGATAAATAGGTTTAAGGATACGGGACAATTACAGAGACTCCCAAAAGCTGAAACCTATTGAAAGTCACGTACCTAAGGAAATGGGAGTCCTACCAACACTCATTTGTCACATTTGCATTGAAAAGGTAGAAAGTTCAGAGCGATGAAGAGTCATTTTACTTCCTCATTTGAAACCCACTCCTCTTCAATGGGACCACCGACCCATTTCAAATAACAAACTACGCATGCTTAATTGCTTTTTTGCTAATTACCATACGAAGCGGGGAATGGGATGTACCAGGGTTATGAATATGCATTTGTATTTTGGATATTCAACAGTTTTGTAAATAAAATGACTTTGTGATCTTCTGTAAGGTGCGGTACGCTTTTGGGGACTACCCCTCATGCTGCCCGGTGCTGTAATAAACATACACTTTCTAACTTTAAACTGTTAGAGAGTTTTTGTCAGTCTCAGTTGGATATTGGTATTAGGTCGATATTCATATTTTTAATAAATCAGGTCCCTAAAGTTCCTGCAGAGTCACAATAGATCCTTTGTTCCATCAGGTCTGGCAGTGCAGCAATGGTCTCCTTGGTTCCACAGGGTCAAAATGGCCTCTTGGTCCTAAGGGGCACTGTCTTGGGTTATGGAACCAAAAATGTGTATTCTAGTTCATCTGTTAAAAGCAGCTGGGGAAATGTTTTTTCTTTATCTCTTGTAACTTTAGGGGCGTGGGGAGCGGATGCCTTTTGATAATGGGCCAGCTGTTAAAACCAGGTGGGGCAGTATTTCTTATCTCTTTCACCACCTGTCCTCCCTCCAGGGGGATATTTGCTGCTAATGGGCCATTAAGCCTCACCAATGACAGTACACATTCCATCATCCCATTGTGAGATGCTCCAGCCAGTGAGTGGGGAGCCAACCATTCCTACCTGGATACAAACTGAGATGTAGGAACACAGGGTATCTGGTTCCACTGGATTCCTGGAGGAAGACTGGACCCTTCTGGCCCTCACTGGACCCTTTTTCCTCTCAGGACCATCTCTGCTCCAACAGAACCACATCTGCCACTCCAGGAGGACTCACTTTTGGACTGCTTCCAACACCCTGACCAACAGGGTGACAGGTTGTAGCTCTGACTCTGTCAGGGTTTCTAAGATTGTTGTTTGTTTGCTTGCTTGTTTGTTTTGGGCTTTTTTATTACTAAATTTGTATTGTTAATATTCCTAGTAAAGGACTGTTATTCCTATTCCCAAATCTTTGCCTGAAAGCCCTTAATTGCAAAATTATAATAACTTGGAGGGGGTGAGGGGTTGACATTCTCCATTCTGAGGGAAACTCCAGCTTTCCCTGGCAGATACCTGTCTTTCCAAACCAAGACAGATTTTGGTGCCCAACGTGCGGCACGAGGGCATTGAGAGAAAGGAATAACAATTCTTGTACTAGATAGAAACCCACTGGACAAAATCATGTGGTCTAGCTTTCCCTGGTTTGGGTGGCACGTGGTCGTGGCTGTATTTCTGCCATTTGCATGCCCTTATCTAAACATGGGCCCTATAACTAAGGCTACTGTGGCTGGCATCCAGTTTATTTTGTGGGTTAACAAGGTGAGGAATTCATGGATTTTTAACTTCCTTTGGAAGGCAGGCGCATGGATTCAGGGCTACCATACACTAACTCTGTGTTTCTGGGGTTACTTTAACAATGGTACCTACTGTGAGGAAATGGCACCTGGGGAAATTTTCTCCCAACCCTTCACCCAGCTCTTTGGGTCTACCCCACCAGTTTTTCAGGGGTTCAAATCCCCTCTGAATGCTAATGATATCATACAGTGGCTGGTGTTGCTGGTGTGCCTGTTCTGTTTGGCATTCAGAGATAAGAGGTGATTGGCCTGGGCAAGCACCCTGATAACTACCCCAGAGAATAAAGATGCTGCCCAAGAGCCCACCCCTGCCCCACAGCCTGCCTCAGGGATAAACCACCCAGATTGGGTGGGGGCTCTGATAAAAGAAATGCATGAGATGAGCCAGATGCTGAAAGAGTACATTTCTCCAGCTGGTGAGAAACCTTCGCCCTGCCCTGACAAAAGAGAATCTGATATAGAACCCACAGACATTACAACTGTCCAGGTTCCAGCTGAACCGCAGGGGCAGTCACAGCCAGCAGCAGTTGCCCCTGCGGAAACAAAGAAATCTAAAGTGAAAACAGCAAACCCAGATAATAAGGATAAGAAAGGAGGGCCCTCATAACCTGCAGGGGAATCACACATTCAGATCATCACCGAGTCCCTGTCGTATGAAAGTCTCCGGAATCTACAAAAAGATATTGTACGACGGGGACGTGAGGCTTACACAGCCTGGCTACTTCGGGTCTGGGATCTTATGGGTACAGGTGCGCAACTAGGTGGTGGTGAGGCAAGGAATTTGGGACCCTTGACCCAGGACTCGGGTATAAATCAGGTATTTGTAAGGGAGCCAGGACCCCTTTCCCTCTGGCAGCAGCTTTTAGTGAGTGTGAGAGAAAGATTTGTCCACAGAGAAAGAATGCAGGAACATGACCACAGAGTGCACTGGAAAACTCTGGAGGAAGGAATCCAACAGCTGAGGGAAGTAGCGGTGCTGGAGGTACTTTTTGGGAGGAGCGGACAGCATGATAATGACCCTGACAAGGTTAGATGCACAGGGCAGATGTTATGGAATCTGGCAAATCTGGGGCCATCTCAGTATACTACATTCATTGCAACAATTAATGCTGAGGACAATCGAGAGACAGTGGGGTCTGTTGCCAATAAGCTTAGGAATTATGAGAGCATGATCAATGGCCCGCTGCAGGCTCGTATCTCTGCCGTGGTGAAAGAACTCAAAGAGGAAATGAGGGAGGTGAGGGAGGAGATGAGGAGGAACAGTTCCAATGTGGCACCAGTACGAGTCACAGGCCCCAGAGTTAGAGCCCAACGACCCCCAGCTAGAGAGAGAGGGTACACCCCAAGAGCTGACCTGTGGTTTTATCTGCGTGACCATGGGGAAGACATGGGAGTGTGGGATGGGAAACCCACTTCTGTCCTGGCAGCATGGGTGCATGAGCTCAAGGAGAGGAACACTCACCAAGGGGGTGCCACTAAAATGAAAGTAGCCTCAACCTCCTATGACCAAGCTGCCAGAAGTCATGATGCTGGAACCTCTACTATGTATGCTCAGGGAGGGAATAACCAGTGCTAGAGGGGCCCTGCCTCTAGCCAGGTAGAGGAGAGGGACAATCGGATCTATTGGACTGTGTGGATCCGATGGCCTGGCACATCTGACCCACAGAAATACACGGCTTTGGTTGACACTGGCTCCCAATGTACCCTGATGCCATCGGGGTATGTGGGAGCAGAACCCATTTCTATTTCTGGAGTGACAGGAGGGTCCCAGCAGCTGACTGTATTGGAGGCCGAAGTGAATTTGACTGGGAATGGGTGGCAGAAACACCCCATTGTGACTGGCCCAGAGGCCCCGTGCATCCTTGGCATAGACTATCTCAAAAATGGACATTTCAAAGACCCAAAAGGATATCGTTGGGCTTTTGGAGTAGCTGCTGTAGAGATGGAAGACATCAGACAACTAAATACCCTGCCTGGTCTCTCCGACGACCCCTCTGCTGTGGGACTGCTGAGAGTTGAAGAACAACAGGTGCCAATCGCCACAGCAACAGTACACCGTCGGCAATACCGTACTGACAGAGACTCTGTGACTCCGATCCATGAGATGATTCGGAAACTGGAGAGCCAAGGGGTGGTCAGCAAAACCCACTCACCCTTCAACAGTCCCATTTGGCCTGTGCGTAAGTCTGAAGGGGAATGGAGATTGACTGTGGACTATCGGGCATTGAATGAAGTGACTCCACCACTGAGCGCTGCCGTGCCGGACATGCTGGAGCTCCAGTATGAGCTGGAGTCCAAGGCAGCAAAGTGGTATGCGACCATCGATATTGCCAATGCCTTCTTCTCCATTCCTTTGGCAGCAGAGTGCAGGCCCCAGTTTGCTTTCACCTGGAGGGGCGTTCAGTACACCTGGAACCGACTGCCCCAGGGGTGGAAGCACAGTCCCACCATCTGCAATGGACTGATCCAGGCTGCACTGGAAAAGGGTGAGGCTCCGGAACATCTACAGTACATTGATGACATCATTGTGTGGGGAAACACGGCAGTGGAAGTTTTCGAGAAAGGAGAAAAGATCATCCAGATTCTCCTGGAAGCTGGCTTTGCCATTAAGAAGAGTAAAGTCAAGGGACCTGCCCGAGAGATCCAGTTCCTGGGAGTGAAGTGGCAAGATGGACGGCGTCAGATCCCCACAGAGGTCATTAATAAGATCACCGCGATGTCTCCACCGACCAGCAAGAAGGAAACACAAGCTTTCCTAGGTGCCATAGGTTTCTGGAGGATGCACATCCCTGAGTACAGTCAGATTGTGAGCCCTCTGTACCTGGTTACCCGCAAAAAGAACGATTTCCACTGGGGCCCAGAGCAGCAACACGCCTTTGCCCAGATCAAGCAGGAAATCGCTCATGCGGTGGCCCTTGGCCCAGTCAGGACGGGACCAGAGGTAAAGAATGTGCTTTACTCCGCAGCTGGGAGCCATGGTCTGTCCTGGAGCCTTTGGCAGAAGGTGCCTGGTGAGACTCGAGGCCGGCCACTGGGATTCTGGAGCCGAAGCTACAGAGGGTCTGAAGCCAATTACACTCCCACGGAGAAGGAGATCTTGGCTGCCTATGAAGGAGTTCAAGGTGCCTCAGAGGTGATTGGCACGGAAGCACAGCTCCTCCTGGCACCCCGACTACCAGTGCTGGGGTGGATGTTTAAAGGAAAGGTTCCCTCCACCCATCACGCCACTGATGCCACCTGGAGCAAATGGATTGCCCTCATCACTCAGCGCGCCCGTATTGGAAACCCGAATCGCCCTGGGATTCTGGAAGTGATCACCAACTGGCCGGAAGCTGAGAACTTCAGTCTCACCGAGGAAGAAGAACAAGAGCAGGTAACCCGGGCTGAAGAAGCTCCACCATATAACCAACTGCCAGCAGAAGAAGCACGCTACGCTCTTTTCACTGACGGTTCCTGTCGCATCGTAGGGATGAACCGGAAGTGGAAAGCAGCTGTGTGGAGCCCCACAAGACAGGTTGCACAAGCCACTGAAGGAGAAGGTGGGTCAAGCCAGCTTGCTGAACTCAAAGCTGTTCAATTGGCCCTGGACATTGCTGAAAGAGAGAAGTGGCCAAAGCTCTACCTCTACACCGATTCGTGGATGGTAGCTAATGCTCTGTGGGGCTGGCTGGAAAGGTGAAAAAAGGTCAGCTGGCAGCGTAGGGGAAAACCAATCTGGGCTGCTGATGAGTGGAAGGACATCGCCACCAGAGTAGGGAAACTACCTGTGAAAGTCCGTCATGTAGATGCCCATGTCCCTAAGAGTCGGGCTAATGAGGAGCACCGGAACAACGAACAGGTAGATCAGGCCGCGAAGATAGAAGTGTCTAAGATAGACTTGGATTGGCAACATAAGGGAGAGTTGTTCCTAGCTCGGTGGGCCCATGATGCCTCAGGTCATCAGGGCAGAGATGCCACTTATAAGTGGGCACGAGACCGAGGGGTGGATCTAACCATGGACAGTATTTCTCAGGTTATCCATGACTGTGAGACGTGTGCTGCCATCAAGCAGGCCAAGCGGGTGAAGCCCCTCTGGTACGGTGGACGGTGGTCCAAATATAAGTATGGGGAGGCCTGGCAGATTGATTACATCACCCTGCCCCAAACCCGCCAAGGCAAGCGCTACGTGCTGACCATGGTGGAAGCCACCACTGGGTGGCTGGAGACCTATCCCGTGCCTCATGCCACCGCCCGGAACACCATCCTGGGCCTTGAAAGACAAGTCCTGTGGAGACACGGCACCCCTGAGAGAATCGAGTCAGACAACGGGACCCATTTCAAGAACAGCCTTATAAACACCTGGGCTAAAGAACACGGCATTGAATGGATCTATCACATCCCTTATCATGCACCAGCTGCCGGGAAAGTGGAACGGTGCAATGGACTACTTAAGACCACTCTAAAGGCACTTGGCAGAGGGACCTTTAAGAACTGGGAAGTGAACTTGGCAAAAGCCACCTGGATGGTCAACACCCGAGGCTCCATCAATCGAGCTGGTCCTGCCCAGTCTACCCCTTTGCACACAGTAGATGGAGATAAAGTCCCTGTGGTACACATGAGAGGTATTTTAGGAAAGACTGTCTGGATTAACCCCACCTCAGGCAAAGGCGAACCCATCCGTGGGATTGTTTTTGCTCAAGGACCTGGTTACACTTGGTGGGTAATGCAGAAAGATGGAAAAACCAGTTGTGTACCCCAAGAAAACCTAATCCTAAGTAAGAACTGAGTGTAGGGGTTCATTCTGCATAGTAGTTCATTGCTTTAGGTATGATGCAGATGATAATAGAATAAGGGGTGGATAATGTCCTGGGTTATGGAATCAAAAATGTGTATTCTATTTTCATCTGCTGAAAGCAGTTGGGGAATTGTTCTTTATTTCTTGTAACTTTGGAAGGAGGGGGACGGGGGGGAGGGGCGGGTGCCTTTTGGGTAATGGGCCATCAACAGACTATACCCCCGGACTATACCCGCTCCCCCCAGAGCCCCATCTGCATGCATGGTCCTATTGTGGGATGCCCCACCCAGTGGGGGGAGTCTACAATTGCTGCCGGGAAAACTGAGCCGGCCGGGGACAGATCTCACATGCTTCACCCCGATTCCTGGGAGGAAGACGGCACCCCATCTCATCTTCGCCAGACCCCATCTCATCATCGCCGGACCCCATCTCACCATCACCTCACCCCTGGACCCCTCCTCATCACTCCTAGACCCTTCCTCATCACTCCTAGACCCTTTTTGGCTACAGGATCGTCCCTGCTCCAACAGAGCCACGTCTGTCATCCCAGGACTCACTTCTGGACTGCTTCCAACACCCTGACTAACAGGGTGCCAGGTGGCAGCTCTGATTCTGTCAGGGCTTTCCCAAATTGTTGTTGTTTGTTTGCTGGTTTGGTGGGGTAGTTTTGTTTCCTACCACATTTGTATTATTGATATTCCTAGTAAAGAACTGTTATTCCTATTCCCAAATCTTTGCCTGAGAGCCCTTAATTGAAAATTTATAATTTGGCAGGGGTGGGGGGTTTGCATTCTCTATTCTAAGGGAAACCCCAGTTTCCCTGGCAGACACCTGTCTTGTCAAACCAAGACACTGATTTTCTTCTTTCTTGGAGCAGAGTTTTCCCTGCTGACCATCATGTGCTACGACCGCTACGTGTCCATCTGCAAACCCCTGCACTACGGGACCCTCCTGGGCAGCAGAGCTTGTGCCCACATGGCAGCAGCTGCCTGGGCCACTGCCTTTCTCAATGCTCTCATGCACACAGCCAATACATTTTCCCTGCCCCTGTGCCATGGCAATGCCCTGGGCCAGTTCTTCTGTGAAATCCCCCAGATCATCAAGCTCTCTTGCTCACACTCCAACCTCAGGGAACTTGGGCTCATTACTGTTAGTGCCTGTTTGGTATTTGGCTGTTTTGTGTTCATTGTTTTCTCCTATGTGCAGATCTTCAGGGCTGTGCTGAGGATCCCCTCTGAGCAGGGACGGCACAAAGCCTTTTCCACCTGCCTCCCTCACCTGGCCGTGCTCTCCCTGTTCCTCAGTACTGCCATGTTTGCTCACTTGAAGCCCCCCTCCATCTCCTCCCCATCCCTGGATCTGGCCCTGTCAGTTTTGTACTCGGTGGTGCCTCCAGCCCTGAACCCCCTCATCTACAGCCTGAGGACTAGGAGCTCAAGGCTGCACTGTGGAGAATGATCACTGGATGGTGTCAGGAACATTAAACTGATGGCCAATTTCTGTAAATCATTTGTAATAAAAGGAATATTTGATACGTCTTGTGCGTTTCATTTTTGTTGTTCTTTTCCTTTATTTTATTTTCTTCTCTATTGTCCACAAAGAAATCTCATTGTTTGTGCCATTTCTCATTTTGTTTCTCTCCACCTTCTGTGTGGCCACAGACTGTGTCAATGAGGGGCTGTGCTCTTGGTGGATTTAAAGGAACTCAAGGATCTCCCAGCCAAGTTTTCTGCAGAGATGCCCCTTTGGTTCCCTTCTCTGCAGCTGCAGCAGCAATGTCTGTGTGCAGAGCTGGGGGCAGATCAGTGCTGGCACAGCAGCTGTGCCCAGCAGCAGCAGCACTTGGTGCTGCCAGTGCTGCTGCCGTGGCCCTGCCCCGCTGCCCTCCTGGCCCTGGTGTTGCTGTAGGGCCTGAGTGCTCTCGGGGCCGGGCACAGGGCTGGGGGTGGCAGTGCCGGGGCTGCAGCAGGGACAGCCCATGGGCACTGCTGGCACAGCAGCGCTGAGGCCTCAGCCCAGGGCCTGGGGACTCCAGGCTCCTTGCCCAGGCTCTCTCCACAACACATTGCCCAGGCCAATGCTCAGCAGAGAAAAGCCCCGGCAGCAGCCCCAGGCTGGCCGTGGGCAGGCTGGGGGCAAACAGCACGGCTGGGGCTCTGCAAGGGCCCTGGGGCACACGGCAAGGAGCAGCAGAGCAGGGCCTGATCCATCCCCACTGCGCTGGACACCCCAGGGCAGCGTCCCACAGCCTCCTCAGGCACCTGCCAACAACATCCCCCCTCTGCAGCCCTGGCCTCTCCCCCAGCTCACACAGCTGCCGCAGCCTTGCAGGCACAGACACGGCAGCACTGCCTCAGGAGCCCCTGTTTGCCCTGCCCAGAGCAGGCCTGAGCACCCCCATGGGGTTGGTGTGGGGAGATGAACCTGAGGGAGCACAAATGCCAGCAGCCCCTGGGGCCAGGAAGGGCTGGGCCACAGCAGGGAAACCCCTCAGGTTGGTGGTGGCCTCTGAAGTCAGCCAGAAAGTTTGTTCCCATGAGCTGGCAGTTTGCTGTGCCACTGCAGACGTTGTTGCTCAGAGCCAGGGCTGCCTGGCAGCCACCCCCAAACTGCCCTGACCATTTCCTTTACTTCATCATGGCTTTCTTGACTCTTCCTGGTACAAATTTCTTCCTGTTGCCCACCCCTGTTCCCTCCCCTGCAAACAGCCCATCCCTGGTTGCCCTTTCCTCTCTGGCCCCACTCCCCAGTTCAGTTCCTGAGGTGGCACCATGGGAACGTCCCTGGGGGAGCAGGATCATCCTCCAAGTGCTTCAGGAATTGTCTGCAGGCTCCTGCAGTGCCTGGTGCTGCTCCCTTGCCAGAGGCACCCCAGGCCAGGGGAGCCCATCTGGGCTGCTGTGTCTGGCTGTGGGGCTCTGTCTTGGTTTGAAAAGACAGGTATCTGCCAGGGAAACTGGGGTTTCCCTTAGAATAGAGAATGCAAACCCCTCACCCCTGCCAAATTATAATTTTTCAATTAAGGGCTCTCAGGCAAAGATTTGGAAATAGGAATAACAGTTCTTTACTAGGAATTTCAATAATACAAATGTGGTAGAAAAACAAAACCACCCCACTAAACCAGCAAACAAACAAACAACAATTTTGGAAAACCCTGACAGAATCAGAGCTGCCACCTGGCACCCTGTTAGTCAGGGTGTTGGAAGCAGTCCAGAAGTGAGTCCTCCTGGAGTGGCAGACATGGCTCTGTTGAAGCAGGGACGATCCTGTAGCCAAAAAGGGTCCAGAGGTGGTGAGGAGGGGTCCAGGGGTGAGGTGATGGTGAGATGGGGTCTGGCGATGATGAGATGGGGTCTGGCGAAGATGAGATGGGGTGCAGTCTTCCTCCCAGGAATCGGGGTGAAGCAAGTGAAGTCTGTCCCCCCGCCCCGGCTCAGTTTACCCAGCAGCAATTGTAGACTCCCCCCACCGGGCGGGGCATCCCACAATAGGACCATGCATGCAAATGGGGCTTCTGGGGGGAGCGGGTATAGTCCGGGGGTATAGTCTGTTGATGGCCCATTACCCAAAAGGCACCCGCCCCTCTCCCCCGAACCCCTCCTTCCAAAGTTACAAGAAATAAAGAACAATTCCCCAACTGCTTTCAGCAGATGAAAATAGAATACACATTTTTGATTCCATAACCCAGGACATTATCCACCCCTTATTCTATTATCATCTGCATCATACCTAAAGCAATGAACTACTATGCAGAATGAACCCCTACACTCAGTTCTTACTTAGGATTAGGTTTTCCTGCGGTACACAACTGGTTTTTCCATCTTTCTGCATTACCCACCAAGTGTAACCAGGTCCTTGAGCAAAAACAATCCCACGGATGTGTTCGCCTTTGCCTGAGGTGGGGTTAATCCAGACAGTCTTTCCTAAAATACCTCTCATGTGCACCACAGGGACTTTATCTCCATCTACTGTGTGCAAAGGGGTAGACTGGGCAGGACCAGCTCGATTGATGGAGCCTCGGGTGTTGACCATCCAGGTGGCCTTTGCTGAGTTCACTTCCCAGTTCTTGAAGGTCCCTCTGCCAAGTGCCTTCAGCGTGGTCTTAAGTAGTCCATTGCACCGTTCCACTTTCCCGGCAGCTGGTGCATGATAAGGGATGTGATAGATCCATTCAATGCCGTGTTCTTTAGCCCAGGTGTTTATAAGGCTGTTCTTGAAATGGGTCCCGTTGTCTGACTCGATTCTCTCAGGGGTGCCATTTCTCCACAGGACTTGCTTTTCTAGGCCCAGGATGGTGTTCCGGGCAGTGGCATGAGGCACAGGGCAGGTCTCCAGCCACCCAGTGGTGGCTTCCACCATGGTCAGTACGTAGCGCTTGCCTTGGCGGGTTTGGGGCAGGGTGATGTAATCAATCTGCCAGGCCTCCCCATACTTATATTTGGACCACCGTCCACCGTACCAGAGGGGCTTCACCCGCTTGGCCTGCTTGATGGCAGCACACGTCTCACAGTCATGGATAACCTGAGAAATACTGTCCATGGTTAGATCCACCCCTCGGTCTCGTGCCCACTTATAAGTGGCATCTCTGCCCTGATGACCTGAGGCATCATGGGCCCACCAAGCTAGGAACAACTCTCCCTTGTGTTGCCAATCCAAGTCTATCTTAGACACCTCTATCTTTGCAGCCTGATCTACCTGCTCGTTGTTCTGGTGTTCCTCATTAGCCCGACTCTTGGGGACATGGGCATCCACATGACGGACTTTCACAGGTAGTTTCCCTACTCTGGTGGCGATGTCCTTCCACTCATCAGCAGCCCAGGTTGGTTTTCCCCTACGCTGCCAGCTGACCTTTTTTCACCTTTCCAGCCAGCCCCACAGAGCATTAGCTACCATCCACGAATCAGTGTAGAGGTAGAGTTTTGGCCACTTCTCTCTTTCAGCAATGTCCAGGGCCAATTGAACAGCTTTGAGTTCGGCAAGCTGCCTTGACCCACCTTCTCCTTCAGTGGCTTGTGCAACTTGTCTTGTGGGGCTCCACACGGCTGCTTTCCACTTCCGGTTCATCCCTACGATGCGACAGGAACCGTCAGTGAAAAGAGCATAGTGTGTTTCTTCTGCTGGAAGTTGGTTATACGGTGGAGCTTCTTCAGCCTGGGTTACCTGCTCTTGATCTTCTTCATCAGTGAGACTGAAATTCTCAGCTTCCGGCCAGTTGGTAATTATTTCCAAAATCCCAGGGCCATTCGGATTTCCAATACGGGCGCGCTGAGTGATGAGGGCAATCCATTTGCTCCATTTGGCATCAGTGGCGTGATGGGTGGAGGGAACCTTTCCCTTAAACATCCATTCCAGCACCGGTAGTCGGGGTGCCAGAAGCAGCTGTGCTTCAGTGCCAATCACCTCTGAGGCGGCTTGAACTCCTTCATAGGCGGCCAAGATCTCCTTCTCCGTGGGAGTGTAATTGGCTTCAGACCCTCTGTAGCTTCGGCTCCAGAATCCCAGTGGCCGGCCTCGAGTCTTACCCGGCACATTCTGCCAAAGGCTCCAGGACAGACCATGGCTCCTGGCTGCAGAGTAGAGCACATTCTTTACCTCTGGTCCCGTCCTGACTGGGCCAAGGGCCACCGCATGAGCGATTTCCTGCTTGATCTGGGCAAAGGCGTGTTGTTGTTCTGGGCCCCAGTGGAAATCGTTCTTCTTGTGGGTGACCAGGTACAGAGGGCTCACAATCTGACTGTACTCAGGAATGTGCATCCTCCAGAAACCTATGGCACCTAGGAAAGCTTGCGTTTCCTTCTTGCTAGTCGGTGGAGACATCGCAGTGATCTTATTGATGACCTCAGTAGGAATCTGACGCCGTCCATCTTGCCACTTCGCTCCCAGGAACTGGATCTCTCGGGCAGGTCCCTTGAGCTTGCTCTTCTTGATAGCAAAACCGGCTTTCAGGAGAATCTGGATGATCTTCTCTCCTTTCTCAAAGACTTCCACTGCCGTGTTTCCCCACACAATGATGTCATCAATGTACTGTAGATGTTCCGGAGCCTCACCCTTTTCCAGTGCAGCCTGGATCAGTCCATTGCAGATGGTGGGAGTGTGCTTCCACCCCTGGGGCAGTTGGTTCCAGGTGTACTGCACTCCCCTCCAGGTGAAAGCAAACTGAGGCCTACATCCTGCAGCCAAAGAAATGGAGAAAAAGGCGTTAGCAATGGCAACAGTGGCATATCACTTTGCTGCCTTGGACTCCAGCTCATACTGGAGTTCAGGCATGTCCAGCACAGCAGCGCTCAGTGGATTGAACACTGAAGATTTTCTGAGGTTGAAAGTCAACAAATCTGCTCTCCTTAAGGAATTCCCAATGTCGGTCTGTGTCCCAATGGATGCTCCTTCCCCTGCGTTCATCCAGGTGCCCATGGGGAGACAGGGAGATGTGGAGCCCCCCCAGCCAGGTGTCTTCCCAACAGGGATCACCAGGGCTCTGCCCAATGGGGGTCACTGGGCATCATCCAATGCCGATCCTCCCGGGGGGATGGAGCTGGAGCAGCGCACGAAGCTCTTTCTGCTCTTGGGGCACTCCCAGGGCTTCCCTTAGTGGCACCTCTGTTGGTGTTTGGTCAAGTTACGGCTGTCTGAGAAGCTCTTCCCACACTCAGGACACTTGTAGGGCCTCTCCCCAGTGTGGATGCGCTGGTGGACAGTGAGGTTGGAGTTTTGCTTGAAGCCCTTCCCGCAGTCGGGGCAGCGGAAGGGCCGCTCATCCGTGTGAATCCGCTGATGGACGAGGAGAGTGGTGCTGGTCTTAAACCTCTTCCCACACTTGGGACACTTGTAGGGCCTCTCCCTGGTGTGGATGCTCTGGTGGTTTTTCAGGCTGGAGCTCCATCCAAAGCTCTTCCCACATTCCAAGCAGGTGTAAAGCCCTTCCCCAGTGTGGATCACCTGGTGCCGGATCAGGGCCGAGCTTTCTCTGAAGCTCTTCCCACATTCCCCACACTTGTAGGGCTTTTCCCCAGTGTGGATCCTTTGGTGTTCCTTCAGCTGGAATCTCAGGATGAAGCTCTTCCCACATTCTCCACACTTGTAGGGCTTTTCCCCAGTGTGGATCCTCTGGTGTTTTCTCAGGACAGAGCTGTACCTGAAGCTCTTCCCACATTCCCCACACTCATAGGGCCGTGCCCCAGTGTGGATCCTCTGGTGTTGCCTAAGATTGCCCTTCAGGCTGAAGCTCATCCCACATTCTCCACACTCATAAGGCTGTTCCCCAGTGTGGATCCTCTGGTGTTGCACCAGGATGTCCTTCTGGCTGAAGCTCTTCCCACATTCCCCACACTCGTAGGGCTTTTCCCCAGTGTGGATCCTCTGGTGTTTCCTCAGGCCAGAGCTGTAGCTGAAGCTGTTCCCACATTCCCCACACTTAAAGGGCCGTTCCCTGGTGTGGATCCTCTTGTGCTGGATCAGACTGGAGCTGTAACTGAAGCTCTTTCCACATTCCCCACACTCGTGGGGCCGTTCCCCAGTGTGGATCACCTGGTGCCGGATCAGGTGGGACCTGTAGCTGAAACCCTTCCCACATTCCCCACACTTGTGGGGCTTCTCCCCTCCATCAGGCTTCTCCTCCAGCTCTGAGCTCTGGCTGGATCTCCGGCCGCCCTCCTGGCACAGGGTGGGTCTTTCCTCCTCACAGCTCCCTGGGCTGGGTTTGCAGCCCCTCCTCCTGCGGAGTCTCCGGGGCTTTTCCTCCTCCTCCATCCAGACAGTCCTTGGGAATGACAAATCCTGGTTTGGGGAGAAAACAAGAGGAGAGCATCTTAGGCTGGGGGTTCCTCCTTGCCCAAGTTTATCTCAGGAAGTCATTGGGCACCTTGTGTCTGTAAGAACCTCCAAAATACAAAGATTCAGCCCAAAAGTCCTCCAAACATCAAGACACAGATCAAAAACTCAACAAATATCCAGACTCAGCCAAAACCTCTTCTAAACCATAAGGATGTCCCACAAATGGGGGACCCCCAGGGAAGGAAGAAGAGGAAAGTGTCTTTACAAACAGATGCTGGGAATCTGCTTGGAGATAGGGCCAGGCACTTGGACATAAGGAAGGCACAGAAGAAGCCCTCAGTTCCAGAAAATGTTATTAACCGACCACACAGACTGCTGCTCAGCCAAGGTCCTGCTCAATTCATGAACTTTGAGAAGAAGAACAAAGACTTAACAGAGCTGTGAATATCCCTACCTAGACAGAAGTGGGGTGCATATTAAGGGGGGCATGTGGTAGGTGATTTGGGAAGTTTGTACCTCTCAAGTACTTCAGCCAATGGGGAAAGGGAGAGGGAGATGCAGCCAGGAAAATCAGGATGAAAAGGAGGCTGCGTCCTCCAACAACTGGAGAGACCCCATGGGAAATGTCCCACGGCCTCTCCCTTTTTTTATGAATGAAAAGACTTGTACAGGAATCCTCTGTCTGCTCTGTGGACACAAACCTCTGGTGATGTGAATTTTTCCACACACCTTGGGGCTCATCTGGAATTCCTTCCACCACCCGGGGCATTGGGCAGTGGGTGGAGCTGAAGGTGCCGGCTCCCTTGGGTGGCGGCGGCACCGGGGATTGACTGGGGACCCGAGAGTGTCCAGGAGACAGACGAGTGACAGATCAGGGGGGGCTGTGAAGAGTCAGCAGAAAATGTGTTTAGGGATGGGCCTTCAAGGGCAGGAGAAGGGAAAAGAGTTACAAGACATGCTGTTATTTAGGAAAGGGAGTCAGGCAAAGCACAGGTTACCAGCCACATGGTCAGCTCAACCAGCAGAGCTGTGTGTGCTTGTGAGAGCCTGGGACTGAAATGCCCTGAGCAGGAAGGCTTAAATATCTTCTGCTAACACCATGTCACCTAACAGGGTGGCAAAAGCAATTCTGACTGCTTCAGCAATCACTGAATAACTTACTAAGGTATTTCTAAAACAAATAATTCCAAGAGAAGGGATTGTGGAAGCAATAGTCTCAGATGGGGAACTCATTTCACAGGAAAGATCCTTCAGGAGGTTATGGCAGCTTTAGGAACACAATGGGACCTCCACAACCCCTGGCACCCCCAGAGCTCAGATCAGGTAGAAAGAATGAATGGGGAAATAAAGAAACACCTTTGGAAGCTGGTGACAGAAACCAAGATGCCATGGGTACTGCTTTTGCCACTGGCTTTGGCAAGAATAAGAGCCAGACTCAAAGCAGATACTCAATTCTCTCCCTTGGAATTGGTGTTTGGAATTCCTTACCCTGGTAATTCTCCACCACATGCAGGGTGGAGACAAGGGATGTATTTTTAAAGCAGTCTGTGGCCAGAATCCTGTCTCCTGTGAAATCTCTCCCACAGGAAGCTCGGCTGGCACAGACCCTGCCGTGGGACTTTGCTGCTCACAACATCCAACCAGGACATCGGGTCCTGCCCAAGGAGTGGGAAGAAGCACCACTGGCGGCCAACTGGCCTGGCCCATCCCAAGTGTCCCTGAGCACAGAAGCAGCCCCAGCACAGCTGAACACGGGGGGACCCCTCACCCTGGGCTCAGGGTCTCTGAAGCCCCCGAGATTTGGACTTCCCGGCTGCAGGAGGAGGATGGGAGGCCGCTGATATGGGAAATGTGTATGGATATGAAAATTCCGAATTTTAGAAACATATGAAGTGCTTAAACAAGTGAAGGGGAGAACAGAAATATATACAGCTTATTTAGCAATTTTGTAAAAGCAGAGAAACAACTTGTACCAGAACACATAGGGGTGTAACTTGTAAGGCAGGACCCATGAACAGAATACACTGGAATTTGGGTGCCAGGTAAAGGCCACAGAGAGAAGATCTATTGTTCAAACTCACTGAAACGGGACTTAGGTATTGTGAAGACCCGGTAAAGCAGAACCAGTTGATTAACAAACCAGCAAGAACCAGGCTCCTGGTTTCAGCCAGGACAAACTGACCTGGGAATTTGCCAAACCTTCTCTGCACCTGCTCACAGATGAAGGTCAAATAGTGAACACGGAGGAAGACTCCTTACTTGATCAGGAGACCCCTGCCAGCGACCACCAGAAGGCGTGGCATCACAAAAGACTAATTGAAATATAAAGGGCAAGAAGGCAGAGAATGGGCAAAGAAAGGGTGGGCAGGGAGGTGTAGCTTTCTGGGATCTAAGTGCATTTAAGCCTGGAACCTGTCTCCACCAGGTGGGCATCATGGGTGGAAAGATTCCGTAGGTGTCCCAGCAGGAATGAAACAAACCTGCTTTACAATTGCTGATTGTGCAGTCCTTATCCTGCAATTCCCCACCACTGCCCCTGCACTGAAGGCAAGGGAGCAGCAGCCAGGGCTCCATCCCGGGGGAAGCCCCTGTGCCTGCCCACAGATCCTCTGCTGGAATGCTCTGCCTGGGCACCCTCCCTGGGCATCTCCAGGCACTGCGGGCCAATCCTTGCTGCCACTGCTGCAGCTTCAGTGCTTTCTGTGCCTGCACTCGCCACAGGGGCTGGGGAGACAACGGGACAATTCCACTCTGGGGCTCAGGCAGACTCACACACTGGGCTGGATGGGATTAGATGGTTGGAAAATATACCAAGTTTAAAATTGGTTAAAATTTTATTTCTCTCCTCAGGCTTGGTTTGCCTTTACCCTGGAGAAAAGGAATTTTAAGGGTTTTATTTTAAAGGATGTTACACACTCATGGGAGATGAGTTTAACATCTCACCAGACTGGGAAGAGCCCAAAAGATCCCCACAGAGAGAACGACCATCAACAAAACATCAACCACCATCAGCAAACAGCAACCAACACCCACCCCAGACACTGCCCCTGGAATTGTTGCAGATCCCTGATCTGGAAAAGGCTGATAAGGAAATCCAGGAGTGCAGACCTAATTAACATCAGAGGCAAAGAAATCCGGGTCCAATAGGAAATCAAATACTCAGAACTTGGTAAATTGGAAGCAATGAACATCAAACCAATGGATTTCTATGAGTTCAGACTGTAAGAAGTTTAGGAAAAATCCAGTAAAACAAACATGTCATTGAATGATTTTCTCTGCACACGGGGATGAAATGATTTCTGTTTCCCATCCTGGCCAGAATCAAGTAATGCCTTGACTCTCTAACACTAAAGATACTGTTGGAGCATTTTTGTTTTTCCCACAGTTTCAGTGACAAGATGACACCATTAGAATAATTTTTTGCAATAATCCTGCTTTTTAATTATCAGCTAGGTTTGGGCCAGGGGTTTGAGAATCAATTTGTAGTCTTAGGAGAAGAAATACAAAAACTTGATTGCTTTGGAATGTTTTTGTGTATGTTTGTGTGTGGCTCTCAGTGCTCACAAAATTTTGGTATATGGGTTTGTCAAAGTTCACCTTTAGGCTGCATTTTGCAAAACTAGAAGAGCTTTAAAGGTGACACTTTAACTTGTAAACAGTTAATAAAATATTAAAAAAAAATGCAGATTGTTGGGGGGGCACATATGAGTCATTCAGTGGATGCTCTGGAAGAGAAGCTTCCTCCCAGGCAGCCAGGAGAGGAGCTTTAGAAATGCAAATTAACACTGCTGGGGAAAAGTGTGGACAATGCACCAGGGGCTTCTTGCCTGGGGCAGCAATTGGGCTGATTCCCTCTGTCCCTCAGCCCAAGCTCTGCCTGCTTGCACAGATGGAATTTGCACAGCCAAGGGCAGAGCCCAGAGGGAGGATCTCTGACTCTGCAACAGAAACTGGTTCAGCTGCAAAGGGAAACAGCAAATGGAGAATGTTGGGAAAGCTTCACTAAAATAAGTGGGAGGGAATCATCCCTCTCCCCACTGCAACATGTGCTGTCTCTGTCTGTGTCACACAGGGAGCATCAGACCACTGGGGTGTTTCTGCTACCACAAGTTCAGAGAAATCAGCTGGGAATTCAAGTCTGTGATGATTTAATTAGAGAAAAGAGACAAATTGATGCAGCCTTGGCTGGAGGGAGCACCCAAAAATGGGGAAAAGATGAACAGCCACCAGAACAAATCCTGCAACACCAGGGACCAGCCCCTGGGAACCCCAACGAATTCATATCAGGAGCCAGAGAACCCAGTGATCATTTCAA
>JADMLD010000251.1:0-14794 GCA_017589585.1 Phylloscopus whistleri
TAAAAATGGAAAAAATATGGATAAAATATGGGCAAAAAACAGATAAAAAATGGATAAAAATGGGTATAAATAGAGGGTGTAAATGTTCTCCTCGTAGTCCCCGGACATGGCCCTGGAATGGGGTAAAATCAGGGGAAATTGGGAAAAAACAGCGGGAAAAATGCGATTTTGGGAGGGGCAGATGGGGGGGGAAAAAATGGGGGAAATTGGGGAAAAATGGGGAAAAAATGGGGAAAATATGGATAAAAAATGGGTAAAAAATGGATTAAAAATGGGTAAAATTTGGATAAAAAATGGATAAAAAATGGATAAAAATATGGATTAAAAATGGAAAAAATATGGATAAAATATGGGTAAAACATGGATTAAAAATGGATAAAAATGGGTATAAATAGAGGGTGGAAATGTTCTCCTCGTAGTCCCCGGACATGGCCCTGGAATGGGGTAAAATCAGGGGAAATTGGGAAAAAAATGGTGGGAAAAATGCGATTTTGGGAGGGGCAGATGTGGGGGAAAATTGGGGGGAAAATGTTAAAATTTGGGGGAAATATGAGGAAAAAATATGGATTAAAAATGGATGAAAAAGGGTAAAAATGGATAAAATATGAGTGAAATTTGGATAAGAAATGGATAAAAAATTGATAAAATATGGATTAAAAATATGGATAAAATATGGATTAAAAACGGAAAAAATATGGATAAAATATGGGCAAAAAACAGATAAAAAATGGATAAAAAATGGGTATAAATAGAGGGTGGAAATGTTCTCCTCGTAGTCCCCGGACATGGCCCGGGAATGGGGCAAAAACACGGGAAATTGGGAAAAAACAGCGGGAAAAATGCGATTTAGGGAGGGGCAGATGTGGGGGAAAAATGGGGGAAATTGGGGAAAAAACGGGGAAAATATGGGGAAAATATGGATGAAAAATGGGTAAAAAATGGATTAAAAATGGGTAAAATTTGGATAAAAAATGGATAAAAAATGGATAAAATATGGATAAAAATATGGATAAAAATATGGATTAAAAATGGAAAAAATATGGATAAAATATGGGCAAAAAACGGATAAAAAATGGATAAAATTGGGTATAAATAGAGGGTGGAAATGTTCTCCTCATAGTCCCCGGACATGGCCCTGGAATGGGGTAAAAACACGGGAAATTGGGAAAAAACAGCGGGAAAAATGCGATTTTGGGAGGGGCAGATGGGGATGAAAAATGGGGGAAATTGGGGAAAAAATGGGGAAAATATGGGCAAAAAAATGGATTTAAAATGGGATTTAAACGTCCTCCTCGTAGTCCCCGGACATGGCCTGAAAATGGGGTAAAAACACGGGAAATTGGGAAAAAATGGTGGGAAAAATGCGATTTTGGGAGGGGCAGATGTGGGGGAAAAATGGGGGAAATTGGGGAAAAAATGGGGAAAATATGGATAAAAAAAGGATAAAAAATGGGTAAAAAATGGATTAAAAATGGGTAAAATTTGGATAAAAATGGATAAAAAATGGATAAAATATGGATAAAAATATGGATAAAATATGGATTAAAAATGGAAAAAATATGGATAAAATATGGGCAAAAAACGGATAAAAAATGGATAAAAAATGGATATAAAATTGGGTACAAATACAGGGTGTAAACGTCCTCCTCGTAGTCCCCGGACATGGCCTGAAAATGGGGTAAAATCAGGGGAAATTGGGAAAAAACAGCGGGGAAAAAATGCGATTTAGGGAGGGGCAAGATGGGGGGGAAAAAATGGGGGAAATTGGGGAAAAAATGGGGAAAATATGGATTAAAAAAGGATAAAAAATGGGTAAAAAATGGATTAAAAATGGGTAAAATTTGGATAAAAAATGGATAAAAAATGGATAAAATATGGATAAAAATATGGATAAAATATGGATTAAAAATGGAAAAAATATGGATAAAATATGGGCAAAAAACGGATAAAAAATGGATAAAAAAATGGATAAAATTGGGTACAAATACAGGGTGTAAACGTCCTCCTCGTAGTCCCCGGACATGGCCTGAAAATGGGGTAAAATCAGGGGAAATTGGGAAAAAACAGCGGGAAAAATGCGATTTAGGGAGGGGCAGATGGGGGGGAAAAATGGGGGAAATTGGGGAAAAAATGGGGAAAATATGGATTAAAAAAGGATAAAAAATGGGTAAAAAATGGATTAAAAATGGGTAAAATTTGGATAAAAAATGGATAAAAAATGGATAAAATATGGATAAAAATATGGATTAAAAATGGAAAAAATATGGATAAAATATGGGTAAAACATGGATTAAAAATGGATAAAAATGGGTATAAATAGAGGGTGGAAATGTTCTCCTCATAGTCCCCGGACATGGCCCTGGAATGGGGTAAAATCAGGGGAAATTGGGAAAAAACAGCGGGAAAAATGCGATTTTGGGAGGGGCAGATGTGGGGGGAAAAAATGGGGGGAAAATGTTAAAATTTGGGGGAAATATGGGGAAAATATGGATTAAAAATGGATGAAAAATGGGTAAAAAATGGATAAAATATGAGTGAAATTTGGATAAGAAATGGATAAAAAATGGATAAAATATGGATAAAAATATGGATTAAAAATGGATTAAAAATGGAAAAAATATGGATAAAATATGGGCAAAAAACAGATAAAAAATGGATAAAAAATGGATAAAATTGGGTATAAATACAGGGTGTAAACGTTCTCCTCGTAGTCCCCGGACATGGCCCTGGAATGGGGTAAAATCAGGGGAAATTGGGAAAAAACAGCGGGAAAAATGCGATTTTGGGAGGGGCAGATGGGGGGGAAAAATGGGGGAAATTGGGGAAAAAATGGGGAAAATATGGATTAAAAAAGGATAAAAAATGGGTAAAAATGGATTAAAAATGGTAAAATTTGGATAAAAAATGGATAAAAAATGGATAAAAATATGGATTAAAAATGGAAAAAATATGGATAAAATATGGGTAAAACATGGATTAAAAATGGATAAAAATGGGTATAAATAGAGGGTGGAAATGTTCTCCTCATAGTCCCCGGACATGGCCCTGGAATGGGGTAAAATCAGGGGGAAATTGGGAAAAAACAGCGGGAAAAAATGCGATTTTGGGAGGGGCAGATGGGGGGGAAAAATGGGGGGAAAATGTTAAAATTTGGGGGAAATATGAGGAAAATATGGATTAAAAATGGATGAAAAATGGGTAAAAAATGGATAAAATATGAGTGAAATTTGGATAAAAAATGGATAAAAAATGGATAAAATATGGATAAAAATATGGATAAAAATATGGATAAAATATGGGCAAAAAACGGATAAAAAATGGATAAAAATGGGTATAAATAGAGGGTGTAAATGTTCTCCTCGTAGTCCCCGGACATGGCCCTGGAATGGGGTAAAATCAGGGGAAATTGGGAAAAAATGGTGGGAAAAATGCGATTTTGGGAGGGGCAGATGGGGGGGAAAAATGGGGGAAATTGGGGGAAAAAATGGGGAAAATATGGAGAAAAAAAGGATAAAAAATGGGTAAAAAATGGATTAAAAATGGGTAAAATTTGGATAAAAAATGGATAAAATATGGATAAAATATGGATAAAATATGGATAAAAATATGGATAAAATATGGATTAAACATGGATTAAAAATGGATAAAAATGGGTATAAATAGAGGGTGGAAATGTTCTCCTCGTAGTCCCCGGACATGGCCTGAAAATGGGGCAAAAACACGGGAAATTGGGAAAAAACAGCGGGAAAAATGCGATTTAGGGAGGGCCTGATACAGGGAAAAAATGGGGGGAAAATGTTAAAATTTGGATGAATTATAGAGAAAAAATGGCTAAAAAATGGATTAAAAATGGGTAAAAAATGGATAAAATACGGGTGAAATTTGGATTAAAAATGGATAAAAATTTGATAAAATACGGATTAAAAATTGGATAAAAAATGGATTAAAATGGATTAAAATGGATAAAAAATTGATTAAAAATTGATTAAAAATGGATGAAAAGTGGATAAAACATGGATAAAAAAATGGGACAAAACTGATAAAATACAAATAAAATACAATTAATATATGGATAAAAAACGGATAAAAAATTTGATAAAAAGTTGATTAAAACGGATAAAAAATGGATAAAAAATTTGATTAAAATGGATAAAATCTGGATAAAAAATGGATAAAAAAACAGATTAAAAATGGATTAAAATGGATAAAAATGGGTAAAAAATGGATAAAAATGGGTGTAAATACGGGGTGGAAACGTTTTCCTCGTAGTCCCCGACATGGGCCTGGGAATGGGGAAAAATCAGGGGAAATTGGGAAAAAAGCGGAGAAAAAGGAGCTCTTTGGGATGCCCAAATATGGAGAAAAAAATGGGGGAAGAAAAAGGAAATTTTGGGAAAATCTTGGGAAATTTTGGGATAAAAACGTGGAGAAAATGTTCTCCTCGTGACGCCCAGATGTGACCTAAAAATGGGGGAAGTGGGGAAAAAATGGGGAAAAAACGGGGAAAAATGGGTGAAAATGGGGAAAAAATGGGAAAAAATTGGGGAAAAATGGGTGAAAATGGGGAAAAAATGGGGAAAAATGGGGAAAAAATGGGGAAAAACCGGGAAAATTGGGGAAAAAATTGAGGAAAACCCAACCCGGTGGTGATCCAGGGAGAGGGGCGGGAAAAACCGGGATGAAAACGTCAGGAAATGGGCAAAAATGGGGGGAAAAGAGGGAAAAACGTTCTCGTAGTGCCCGGACGTGGAGCTGGGCACACCTGGGCACACCTGGGCACACCTGGGCGCACCTGGGCGCACCTGGGCACACCTGGGCACACCTGGGCGCACCTGGGAGCACCTGGCACAAGCCCCTCCCCAATTTAAGCCCCTCCCCATTTAAGCCCCTCCCATCCAACCCCACCCATTTAAGCCCCTCCCCTTTAAACCACGCCCCTTCCAGCCCCACCTCTTTAGGCCCCTCCCATCCAACCCCACCCCATTTGAGCCCCTCCCCTTGGACCACACCCCTTTAAGCCCCTCCCCTTTAAGCCCCTCCCCTTAATCCTCTCCCTTTTATGCCCCACCCCATTTAAGCCCCGCCCCTTTCACCTCCTGCCCCTTTAAGCCCCTCCCCTTCAAACCCCTCCCCTCAGACCACACCCCTTTAAGCCCCTCCCCTTAAGCCCCGCCCCTTTAAGCCCCGCCCCTTTAAGCCCCGCCCCTCCCCCGCTCACCTTTGGGGTCTCCCGGCTTTGGGGGGAGGGGTCAGCGGGGCGCGGGGGGGGGGGAGGGGGGGGCGGGGCCGGGCCATGGGGGGCGGGGCCAGGGGGGGCCCTCGTGTCACCTGCGGGGGGGAGGGGAAATGAGAGGGGGAGGGACCCCAAAATGGGCACGTGACCCCCCAAAACTGCCCCAGGTGGGACCCCAAACCTGAACCCCCAAAATCCCCGCCCCAAACCCGCCCCACACACCTGAACCCCCAAACCTGAACCCCAAAATCCCCGCCCCAAACCCGCCCCACACACCTGAACCCCCAAAATCTGCCCCACACACCTGAACCCCAAACCCGCCCCACACACCTGAACCCCAAAATCTGCCCCCAAAATCCCCGCCCCAAACCCGCCCCCACACACCTGAACCCCAAAATCTGCCCCACACACCTGAACCCCAAACCTGCCCCCATCACCTGAACCCCAAACCGGCCCCACACACCTGAACCCCAAAATCAGCCCCACACACCTGAACCCCAAACCTGCCCCACACACCTGAACCCCCAAAATCTGCCCCACACACCTGAACCCCAAACCCGCCCCACACACCTGCACCCCAAAATCTGCCCCACACACCTGAACCCCAAAATCTGCCCCACACACCTGAACCCCAAACCCGCCCCACACACCTGAACCCCCAAAATCCCCGCCCCACACACCTGAACCCCAAAATCTGCCCCACACACCTGGACCCCCAAATCAGCCCCACACACCTGATCCCCCAAAATCCCCGCCCCAAACCTGCCCCACACACCTGAACCCCAAAATCTGCCCCACACACCTGAACCCCAAACCGGCCCCAAAATCCCCGCCCCAAACCCGCCCCACACACCTGAACCCCCAAAATCTGCCCCACACACCTGAACCCCAAACCCGCCCCGCACACCTGAACCCCAAAATCTGCCCCGCACACCTGAACCCCAAAATCTGCCCCACACACCTGAACCCCAAACCCGCCCCACACACCTGAACCCCAAACCCGCCCCACACACCTGAACCCCAAACCTGAACCCCAAAATCCCCGCCCCAAACCTGCCCCACACACCTGAACCCCAAAATCTGCCCCACACACCTGAACCCCAAACCCGCCCCACACACCTGATCCCCCAAAATCCCCGCCCCACACACCTGAATCCCCAAAATCTGCCCCACACACCTGAACCCCCAAAATCTGCCCCACACACCTGAACCCCAAACCAGCCCCACACACCTGAACCCCAATACCTGCACCCCTCACACACCTGAACCCCCAAACCTGAACCCCCCCACACACACCTGCCCCCCACACCTGCACCCCAATACCTGCATCTCCCACACACCTGCACCCCAAACCCGCCCCCATCACCTGAACCCCACACCTGCACCCCAAAACCTTCCCCACACACCTGCCGCACACACCTGCCCCCCCCAGACCAGCCCCCCATCACCTGCACCCCCAAACCTGCATCCCCAATACCCGCCCCACACACCTGTCCCCCAAAAACCGCCCCCCACACCTGAACCTCCAAACCTGAACCCCCACACCTGCCCCCTCACGCACCTGCGCCCCCAAATCCTGCCCCCCCACACCTGAATCCCAACACCTGCACCCCTCACACACCTGCACCCCAATACCTGCCCCCATCACCTGCCCCCCAAAATTGCCCCCAAAATCCGCCCCCCATCACCTGCACCCCCAAACCTGCACCCCTCACACCTGCCCCCCAGACCCGCTCCCCATCACCTGCCCCACACCTGCCCCCCCCACCTGTCCCCCCAAACCTGCATCCCCCCCACACCTGTCCCCCCCAAACCTGCATCCCCCCCACACCTGCACCCCCAAACCTGCCCCCCTCCCACACCTGCCCCCCCAGACCCGCCCCCCATCACCTGCCCCCCACACCTGTGCCCCCCCAAACCTGCATCCCCCCCACACCTGCACCCCCAAACCTGCATCCCCCTCACACCTGTCCCCCCCAAACCTGCATCCCCCTCACACCTGCACCCCCAAACCTGCCCCCCTCCCACACCTGCCCCCCCAGACCCGCCCCCCATCACCTGCCCCCCACACCTGTCCCCCCCAACCCCCCCCCCCTCCCCACCTGCCCCCGCCCCCCCCGGACCCCGCGGTCCCTCCGGCCGGGCCCCGCTCACCTGCCGGCCCGAGCGGAGCCGAGCGGAGCCGAGCGCGGCCGAACCGGAGCCGAGCGCGGCCGAGCGGAGCCGAGCGCGGCCGAACCGGAGCCGAACCGGCGCGAGCCTCGGCGGACGGAGCCGAACCGGCCCGAGCGGGCCCGAGCGGAGCCGGCCCGGCCCGACGGGAGCCGAACCGGCCCGAACCGGAGCCGAAGGTGCCCGAAGGAGGACGACGGGAGCCGAGCGAGGCCGAGCGGAGCGCGAGCGGGGCCGGCAGGTGCCGAGCGGCTTCGGCTCCGCCCGCCGGCGGCGCGGGGAGGGGGCTGCGGGGTCTCTATGGGGGGATGTGGGGGTCCCTATAGGGGGATGTGGGGGATTTATGGGGGGATTTGGGGGTCTCTGTGGGGGGATCAATGGGGCGATGTGGGGGTCCCTATAGGGGGATGTGGGGGTCCCTATGGGGGGATGTGGGGGATTTATGGGGGGATGTGGGGGTCCCTATGGGGGGATATGGGGGTCTCTGTGGGGGGATGTGGGGGATTTATGGGGGATATGGGGGTCTCCATAGGGGGATCATTGGGGCGATGTGGGGGTCCCTATGGGGGGATGGGGGGGATTTATGGGGGGATATGGGGGTCTCTATGGGGGGATCAGTGGGGGTCCCTATGGGGGGATGTGGGGGATTTATGGGGGGATGTGGGGGTCTCCATAGGGGGATCATTGGGGCGATGTGGGAGTCCCTATGGGGGGATGTGGGGGTCTCTGTGGGGGGATGTGGGGGATTTATGGGGGGATATGGGGGTCCCTATGGGGGGATATGGGGGTCTCTATGGGGGGATATGGGGGTCTCTATAGGGGATCGTTGGGGGGCTGTGGGGGTCTCTGTGGGGGTCTCTGTAGGGGGCATGTGGGGGATTTATGGGCGATCCAATGGGGGGATTATTGGGGGGCTGCGGGGTCTTTATTGGGGGATGTGGGGTCTCTATGGGGGGATGTGGGGGTCCCTATGGGGGGATGGGGGGGATTTATGGGGGGACATGGGGGTCTCTGTGGGGGGATCAATGGGGGGATGTGGGAGTCCCTATGGGGGGATGTCGGGGTCTCTGTGGGGGGATGTGGGGGATTTATGGGGGGATATGGGGGTCTCTATGGGGGGATCAGTGGGGCGATGTGGGGGTCCCTATGGGGGGCTGCGGGGTCTCTATGGGGGGATGTGGGGGATTTATGGGGGGATTTGGGGGTCTCCATAGGGGGATCATTGGGGGGATGTGGGGGTCCCTATAGAGGGATGTGGGGGTCCCTATGGGGGGATGGGGGGGATTTATGGGGGGATGTGGGGGTCCCTATGGGGGGATATGGGGGTCTCTATAGGGGGATCGTTGGGGGGCTGTGGGGGTCTCTATGGGGGTCTCTGTAGGGGCATGTGGGGGATTTATGGGGATCCAATGGGGGGATTATTGGGGGGCTGCGGGGTCTTTACTGGGGGGCTACGGGGTCTTTATGGGGGGATGTGGGGGATTTATGGGGGGATGTGGGGGATTTATGGGGGGATGTGGGGGTCTCTATGGGGGGGCATATGGGGGATTTATGGGGGGATATGGGGGTCTCTATGGGGGATCAATGGGGAGATGTGGGGGTCCCTATGGGGGGCTATGGGGGTTTCTATAGGGGGCATATGGCGGATTTTGGGGGGGATGTGGGGGTCCCTATGGGGGGATCAATGGGCGATGTGGGGGTCCCTGTGGGGGGATATGGGGGATTTATGGGGGGACATGGGGGATTGTTGGGGGGCTGTGGGGAGTCTATGGGGGGCCTAGAGGCGAATCTATGGGGGATGTGTGGGGAGCTCTATAGGGGATCTATGGGGGATCTATGGGGGATCTATGGGGGATCTATGGGGGATGTGTGGGGAGCTCTATAGGGCATCTATGGGGGATCTATGGGGGATCTATGGGGGATCTATGGGGGATCTATGGGGGATCTATAGGGGATCTATGGGGGATCTATGGGGAGATCTATGGGGGATCTATGGGGGATCTATGGGGATCTATGGGGAATTTATGGGGCATCTATGGGGGATCTCTGGGGGATCTCTGGGGGTCCATTGGGGGGGTTATGGGGATCTCTGGGGCGATCTCTGGGGGTCTATGGGGGAATTGGGGGGGAATTATGGGGATCTGTGGGGGAACTCGGGGGGGTCTGGGGCCCTGTGGGGTCTGTGGGGGAATCCCCACGGGGAGCGCCAGGGGGCGTGGCCTCAAAAGAGAGGGCGTGGCCCAAAAGGAGGGGGCGTGACCCGGGGGGCGTGGCCCAGAGGAGGGGGCGTGTCCCAGAACAGGGGGCGTGGCCAATCCCTCTCACCGGCGGGAAACCGCTCCGGGCCGCCACCAGGGGGCGCTGTCGAAGGGGGCGTGGCCAATAAACCGGGCGTGGCCCAGGAAAGGGGCGGGGCCAGGCACCGCCCTTGCACGCGCATGTGAACCATCCCCTCGCACGCCCACCGGGCCACGCCCAACCTCCTTGCACACTCGGCCCTCCCCTTGCACACCCACCCCCGCCCTCCTTGCACACTCAGCCCCGCCCTTGCACGCCCGCCTGGCCACGCCCACCTTTCCCGCTCAGCCCCTCCCCCTTGCACGCCCCGCCCCCTTGCACGCCCCCTTTGCACGCTCGGATGCCCAAAGAAAACCTGCGGAGCCGCTGCGTTAATGAACCGTTAGTTAATTAATTAATTAATTGATACTGAATTAATTGTCCCGTAATTACACCCGAGCCGCTGCGCGGGGGGGAGGGGGGGGCGGGGCGGGGTGGGGGAGGGGCAGCTCGGCAGCGCTGTGGGGGGAGGGGCGTTGGGAGGGGGGGGGAGGGGTTTGGTTTTTCCTTTTCTCTATGGGGTGGGGGGGGGAGGGGCCGTGGAGAGAGGTGGGGGGAGGGGCTTGGGGTGGGGGAGGGGCGGCGGGCGGGCGTGGCGCGGGGGGGAGGGGCCGGAAGCGGAGCCGCAGCCCCCCCTCCCCCCCTCCCCCTCCCCCTCCCCCCACCCGCGGGTCACAGTGAATCGGGGTGCGCCCCTCCCCCACCCGGGGGGGGGTGCCGGGGTGGGGGGAGGGGCCTCGGGGGGTGGGGGGGTGGGGGCGGGGCGGGGTGGGGGAGGGGCGCTGGAAGACATTCGAGTGGGGGGTCGTTGCCGGGGGGTGGGGGAGGGGCGACGACCCTGAGAGCCCTTTGAGAGCCCGGCCTGGCCGGGGGGAGGGGCCCGTGAGCATGCGGGGCACGGGCGGGGCACGCGCGTGTGCAAGGCGGGGGGGGGAGGGGAGGGGGAGGGCTTGGCTGAGCCCGCGCGTGTGTAAGGAGGGGGGCGGGGTGCGTGTGACACACGCGTGTGTAAGGAGGGCGTTGGGGGCTGCGCGTGACACGCGCGTGTGTAAGGAGGGAGGGGGGTGTGAGACGCGTGTGCAAGGAGGGTGGGCCGGGAGTGCGACACACGCATGTGCAAAGGGGTGGGGGTGGCGCGCGCGTGTGCAAAGGGGAGTGCGGGGGGGGTGGCACGCGCGTGTGTAAGAGGGTGAGAGGGTGTGAGGCGTGTGCGAGGCAGGTGCGGGTCCGCGTGTGGCACGCGCGCGTGCAAGGCGGGGGGGTTGGCTCAGACTGGCAGGCGCGGGCGTGAGGGAGGCGCCCGGGAGGGAGCGACACGCGCGTGTGCAAGTGGCGGGGCGAGTGGGTCGGGGGCGTGTCTGAGTGTGCGAAGGAAGGCGGAGGTGTCACGGGTGAGCGTGTAAGGGAGGCGTGTGAGTGTGCAGGTGTGTGAGGGCCGAGTGCGAGAAGCGTGCAAGGGGCGGGCGTGAATGCGTGTGCGAGGGTGGCAGGTGAGGTGGGTGTGAGTGTGCAAGGGGCCTGTGTGGGTGTTGGTGGGTGTGCAAGGGAAGGGGGCTGAGTGTGTGACACACTAATGTGCGAGAGGGCGAGTGAGTGTGCAAGGGACAGGCCTGGGTGTGTGGCACGTGTGTGAGTGTGCAAGGGATGGGGTGAGAGGGGTGTGTGAGTGTGCAAGGGGTGCATGAGTGTGGGTGGGTGTGCAAGGGGACAGCGGTGAGTGTTCACGGGGCTGAGTGCGTGACACGCGAGTGTGCCAGGAGTGTAAGAGGGGCCGTGAGCGTGCAAGGGGTGCGTGCGAGTCCGTCAGTGCGTGTGCAAGGGGAAATCTGCGCGTGCAAAGGGCACGGCTGTGTTTGTGTCAGGTGTGTGAGTGTGCAAGGCACACGCGCGAACGACGGGGCCGCGTCACCCCCAGGCGCGCGTGCCAGCCTTGCACACGCACGTGCCCGGCCCGGAGGGGGGACCCACCCCCCCCTTTGCACGCCCGGTCACACGCCCGCCTCCCCTTGCACGCTCAGGGGCTCTTGCACGCCCGGCGGCGGCTCCCGTTGCACGCTCGGGGGCTCTTGCACGCCCAGGTCCTGCGCTACATTCACGTCTCGTTGCACAATCATCGCCTCTTGCACAATCATCGCCTCCGGCACAATCATGTTCGGTTGCACGCCCGCCTCCACGGCCTGTTGCACGCTCAGGAGCTCCCCTTGCACGCCCGGGTCCCATTGCACGCCGGCGTCCACATCCCGCGGCGCGTAGGGCTCCGGCTGCACGCCCGCGTGCCCTTGCACGCTCACGCCCGCCTCCGGCGGCGCGCTCAGCTCCCCTTGCACGCCCATCTCCACCTCCCAGCGCAGGCCGGGCGCCGGGGGCACGCTCAGCTCCTGTTGCACGCTCAGCTCCAGCTCCTGTTGCACGCTCGCCTCCCACTCCACGCCCGGGTCCCGTTGCACGCCCATCTCCAGCTGCCGTTGCACGCTCGGCTCCCATTGCACGCTCAGCTCCCCGCGCGGGCCCAGCTCCAGCTGCCGTTGCACGCTCAGCTCCTGTTGCACGCTCAGCTTCCGCTGGATCTCCACCTCCCGTTGCACGCTCAGCTCCTGTTGCACGCTCAGCCGCCTCTGGACCTCCAGGTCCCGTTGCACGCTCAGCTTGCGGGGCACGCTCAGGTCCCGCCGCAGCTCCAGCTCCCGTTGCACGCTCAGATCCCGCCGGGCGCCCATGTCCATCTCCTGTTGCACACTCAGCTCCCGTTGCACGCTCATGTCCCACCGGATGCCCACGTCCACGTCCCGGCGCCCGCTGTCCACGTCCCGTTGCACACTCAGCTCCCGCCGCACGCCCCCTTGCACGCCCGCGCCCCCCGGCACGCTCGGCTCCGGTTGCACACCCGGATCCCCTTGCACACTCGGGTCCCGTCACATCCCCATGTCCAGATCCCTTTGCACACTCAAATCCCGTTACACACTCGGGTCCTGTGGTGCTCTGAGATCCCATTGCACACCCGGATCCCGTTGCACGCTCAGATCTCATTGCACACTCGGATCCCATGGCGGTCTGAGATCTGATTGCACGCTCGGATCCCGTTGCACACCCAGATCCCGTTGGACAGTGAGATCCTGTTGCAGACTGAGATCCCTTGCACACTTGGAACCCGTTGCACACTCGGATCCTGCTGCACACTGAGATCCCCTTACACACTCAGATCCCATCACAGTTTCTGACCCCATTGCACACTCGAGCCCTGTTGCATGCCTGGATCCCGTTGCACACGCGGATCCCGTTGCACACTCAGATCCCATCACATCCCCATGTCCACATCCCATTGCACACCCAGACCCCGTTGCACACCTGGACCCCATTATACACAAACATTCCATTGCACGCCCGGACCGTGCTGCACACCGGGATCCCGTTGCACGCTTGGATCCTGTTGCACACCCAGACTGTGGTGCACACCCAGATCCCTTTACACACTTGGATCCTGTTGCACATTTGGATCCCATTGCACACTCGGATCCTGTTGTGTACCCGGACTGTGCTGCACACCCAGATCCCATTGCACACCCAGATCCCATTGCACACTTGGATCCCGTTGCACACCTGGATCCCATCACACGCCCGCACCCCATTGCACGCCCGGATCCCGTTACACACTCGGATCCCATTGCACACCGGGATCCATTTACACACTTGGACCCCGTTGCACACCCGGATCCCATTACAGACACGGATCCCATTGCATGCCCGGATCCCATTGCACACTCAGAGCCCATTGCACGCTTGGATCCCTTTGTACACCCGGATTCTGTTGCACACTCAGATCCCGTTACACGCACGGATCCCATTGCAAAATCAGATCCCATTGCACGCTGGGATCCTGTTACACACTCGGATCCCGTGGCGCACTGAGATCCCGTCGCACACCCAGATCCCGTTGCACACTCGGATCCCACTGCACACTTGGATCCCGTTGCACATTTGGATCCTGTTACACACTCGGATCCCGTTGCACACCCAGATCCCGTTGCACACTCAGATCCCACTGCACATTTGGATCCCGTCGCACATTTGGATCCCGTTGCACACTCAGATCCCGTTGCACACTCGGATCCCGTTGCACACTCGCCTCCCCCTCTTCTCCCCGTACCCGGGGGTCCCTCCCCACTACCTGGGGGTCCCTCCTCGGTCCCCGGGGGTCTCTCCCCCGTACCTGGGGGTCCCTCCCGCACACCTCGGGGTCCCTCCCCGGTACCCGGGGGTCTCTCCCCCGTACCTGGGGGTCCCTCCCCCACACCTGGCGGTCCCTCCCTGTTACCTGGGGGTCTCTCCCGCACACCTGAGAGTCCCTCCCCCATGTTCAGGGGTCTCTCCCCAGTACCTGGGGATCTCTCCCTCACACCTGGCGGTCCCTCCCCGGTACCTGGGCGTTCCTCCTCCACACCTGGGGGTCTCCCCCACGCACCTGGGGATCTCTCCCGCACACCTGGGGGTCCCTCCCCGGTACCCAGGGGTCTCCCCCCGGTACCTGGAGGTCCCTCCCTCACACCTGGGGGTTCCTCCCCCGTACCCGCCGCTCCCTCCCCGGTACCCGGGGCTCTCCCCTCACCACCGCCGCCCCTCTCCCCCTCCCCGGTGCCGGTGCCGGTGCCGGTGCCGCTCTCCATCACCTCTCGAGGAAGAGGCGCAGCGCGCGGTCGATGTTCATGCGGTGCCCCACGCGCGTCACGCCCAGGTCGATGTAATCCTCCTTGGTCAGCGCCGGCAGGTGCGTCCCGTCGATCTCGTTGTGCAGGAAGCGGGCGCGGTGCTCGCCCAGGTTCAGCGACTCCAGCCAGTCCGCCACGTCGAATTTGCTCCAAAAAGCCAAAGGTTTGGCTCCGAAAGGTTTCCCGGGCCCGGCGGGGGCGGCGGCCCGCGGCGGGGACAGCGAGCGCGCCGGGGAAGCGTCGGGGAAGGCGCCGCGCAGCTCCAGGTAACCCCCGTACAGGTGAGCGGCGGGCAAGGTGGGCAGGGAGGCGGGGCGGGGGGCGGGGCTGCCGCGGCGCTCCGAAGGGG
>JADMLD010000985.1:0-110939 GCA_017589585.1 Phylloscopus whistleri
CGCAGTGACCACACCCATCCCAATGGGCCACACCCACCCTCCAATGACCACACCCCCCAATGGCCCACACCCTAATGACCACACTGACCACACCCACCTTACTGACCACTCCCACTGACCACACTCCACTGACCACCTCACTGACCATAACCACTGACCGTAACCACTGCCACCCCATTGAACACCCAATGACCCACACTCACTGACCACACCCACTGCCCACTCCAACGACCACCCACTGACCACATCCAGACTACCCCCATTGATAACACTCGCTTACCACACCCACTGACCAACCCAGTGACCACTCCCCACTGATAACAGCCACTGATCACACCACTGCCCACACCCAGTGACCACCCCACTGATCATACCCACTGCCCACCACAAGGACAACCCAAAGACCACACCCATTGAGTCCACCCACTGGCTACCCTCATTGACCATCCCCCACTGACCACACCCTTTGACCACACCCACTGACCACACCCACTGACGATGACTCCCCACTGACCACCCCACTGACCACTCCACACTGTCCAACTCAATGAACAACCCCACTCACAACCCCAATGACTACACCCCAGTGACCACCTGTAAGAGACAGTCCAAAGTCCCTCATCTGCCTCACGACCATTGCCAAAGATGAAGACTGAAGACCGCAAAAGGGACTGGAACTAAAAACCTAAAAACCCCAATACAGGAGTTCTGGCCTGGCTGAGGTGGAATATCTGCCAACCATTGTCTGCAGGTGCACTTGTTGGACTGATGCATCCCTGTGGAACCCACGTGGAAAAATGGCACACCACGGCAGACTGGTTTTGGACTGGTTTATCCTGTACTTGCCCTGTACCTGTTCCCTGAGTGTACAGTTGCTCAACACATAGACACAAGCGTTGGAGCTCTTCATCCTGTCTCAATGCACCTGCTGTGTTCTCTCCACCTTCTGGCCACTGTCACTTCAGAAAGGACTATAAAGATACCACACAAGATAACCCAAATTTGAGATCTCCCCAAGGAAGAGGACACGTCTATTGGTCAGCGTGCACCACGACCACTTTGTCTCTGTCGGTAGCTATACCCCCTCTTTTCTCTCTCTTTATCTCTCTCTCTCTTCCCTCCCTCTTCCTTTCCCTCTATTGCATATAGTGCTGTGTGCACTTAATAAAGTGTACTGCTGTTCAGAGCAAATTGTTGCTGTCCCGTGATGTGTCTTTTGTGCTCTGAGATCACTCAAACCATCACGACCCTGCCTGCATTAGTGGGGTGTGACAAGGGTCCCTGGTGACACTGCAGGATCTTGTGTGACCAGGGCTCCTCTGTGACACTGCAGACAAAGGAATCCATGGTGGCACCCTGAGGCCTCATGGAACCAAGAGGCCACTGTGACACTGCAGGGCCTTGTGGAACCATGCAGAGCATTGGGACAGAGCAGGAACCTCGTGTCATGATGGGGCCATTGTGACACTGCAGGGCCCTATGGAACCAAGGGTCCAGGGTTGCTCCTCAGGGACTCCTGGAATGAAGGAAACAGGTTAGACACCGTGGTGCCCCTTTGGGACCAAGAGGCCACTGTGACCCTGTGGAACCAAGGAGACCATTGCTGAACTGCCAGACCTCCTGGAACCAAGGATCCATTGTAACACTGCAGGGCCAAGGATCCAAGGGACTTTGTGACACCAAGGGGTGCCATGGAACCAAAGGGACATTGTGACACTGGGAGGCCTCATGGAATCATGGAGACCATTGTGACACTCTAGGGCCTCATGGAACCGTGGTGACACCAAGTTGGCTGGGAGTGTGGATCTGCTGGAGGACAGGAGGGCTCTGCACAGGGCCCTACACAGGCTGGATCCAGGGAACAAATCCAACAATGTCAGGTTGAACAAGTCCAAGTGCAAGGTCCTGCACTTTGGCCACAACAATCCCTGCAGTGCCACAAGCTGGGGACAGAGTGGCTGGACAGCAGCCAGGCAGAAAGGGACCTGCAGGGACTGATGGACAGCAGGCTGGACATGAGGCAGCAGTGTGCCCAGGGGCCCAAGAAGGCCAATGGCTCCTGGCCTGGATCAGGAATGGTGTGGCCAGCAGGAGCAGGGCAGGGATTCTTCCCCTGTGCTCGGCACTGGTTGGGCAGCACCTCGAGTGCTGTGTCCAGTTCTGGGCCCCCAATTTAGGAAGGACATGGAGGGGCTGGAGTGTGTCCAGAGAAGGGCAACAAGGCTGGTGAGGGGTCTGGAGCACAAGTCCTGTGAGGAGTGGCTGAGGGAGCTGGGGTTGTTTATCCTGGAGAAGAGGAGGCTCAGGGGAGACAAGGCGGTGTCAGGGCACAGGTTGGACTTGATGATGTCCAAGGTCTTTTCCAACCTTGCTGATTCTGGGATTCTCTGAAACCACCCTTGCAGCAGTTGCAGGAGGAGCCCTAGGCCTCCTCTTCAGAAGGTGCAACAGCCCAGGTGCCTCAGCTTCTCCTCACAGCCCCAAAGCCCATCCTGTCAGTCCTGCAGAGCCTCTGCAGCTCGTCCTCCTTGCCCACAACAGGGAGCCCCACAGCCAGACACAGCAGCCCAGATGTGCCCCCCTGGCCTGGGGTGCCTCTGGCAAGGGGAGCAGCAGGAGGCACTGCAGGAGCCTGCAGACAATTCCTGAAGCACTTGGAGGATGATCCTGCTCCCCAAGGGACATTCCCATGGTGCCAACTCAGGAACTGAAATGGGGAGTGGGGCCAGAGAGGGAAGGGCAACCAGGGATGGGCTGTTTGCAGGGGAGGGAACAGGGGTGGGCAAGAGGAAGAAATTTGTAGCAGGGAGAGTAAGGAAAGCCAAGGTGAAGCAAAGGAAATGGTCAGGGCAGTTTGGGGGTGGCTGGCCAGGGCAGCCCTGGCTCTGAGCAACAACGTCTGCAGTGGCACAGCAAACTCCCAGCTCATGGGAACAAACTTTCTGGCTGACTTCAGAGGCCACCACAAACCTGAGGGGTTTCCCTGCTGTCCCCCAGCCCTTCCTGGCACCAGGGGGTGCTGGCATTTGTGCTCCCTCAGGTTCATCTCCCCACACCAACACCATGGGGGTGCTCAGGCCTGCTCTGGGCAGGGCAAACAGGGGCTCCTGAGGCAGTGCTGCCGTGTCTGTGCCTGCAAGGCTGCGGCAGCTGTGTGAGCTGGGGGAGAGGCCAGGGCTGCAGAGGGGGGATGTTGTTGGCAGGTGCATGAGGAGGCTGTGGGACGCTGGCCTGGGGTGTCCAGCGCAGTGGGGATGGATCAGCCCTGCTCTGCTGCTCCTTGCCATGTGCCCCAGGGCCCTTGCAGAGCCCCAGCCGTGCTGTTTGCCCCCAGCCTGCCCACGGCCAGCCTGGGGCTGCTGCCGGGGCTTTTCTCTGCTGAGCTTTGGCCTGGGCAATGTGTTCTGGAGAGAGCCTGGGCAAGGAGCCTGGAGCCCCCAGGCCCTGGGCTGAGGCCTCAGCGCTGCTGTCCCAGCAGTGCCCATGGGCTGTCCCTGCTGCAGCCCCGGCACTGCCACCCCCAGCCCTGTGCCCGGCCCCGAGAGCACTCAGGCCCTACAGCAACACCAGGGCCAGGAGGGCAGCGGGGCAGGGCCACGGCAGCAGCACTGGCAGCACCAAGTGCTGCTGCTGCTGGGGCACAGCTGCTGTGCCAGCACTGATCTGCCCCCAGCTCTGCACACAGACATTGCTGCTGCAGCTGCAGAGAAGGGAACCAAAGGGGCATCTCTGCAGGAAACTTGGCTGGGAGATCCTTGAGTTCCTTTAAAGCCACCAAGAGTGCAGCCCCTCATTAACACAGTCTGTGGCCACAGGGACGGTGGAGAGAAATGAAAGGAAAAATGGAACAATGACATTTATTTGTGGACAATATGAAAAAAGTAAAACACAGAAATAGAACATTTAAAATGAAACCAACAAGAAGTATAAAGGATGACTTTTATTACAAATATTTTGCATAAATCGGCCAGCAGTTCAATGTTTCTGAAACCATCCAGTCATCAGTCTCCACATTGCAGCCTTGAGCTCCTGGTTCCTCAGGCTGTAGATGAGGGGGTTCAGGGCTGGGGGCACCACTGAGTACAGAACTGACAGGGCCAGATCCAGGGATGGGGAGGAGATGGAGGGAGGCTTCAGGTGTGCAAACATGCCAGTGCTGAGAACAGGGAGACCACGGCCAGGTGAGGGAGGCAGGTGGAAAAGGCTTTGTGCCGTCCCTGCTCAGAGGGGATCCTCAGCACGGCCCTGAAGATCTGCACATAGGAGAAAACAATGAACACAAAACAGCCAAATACCAAACAGACACTAACAGCAAGAAGCCCAAGTTCCCTGAGGTAGGATTTGGAGCAGGAGAGCTTGAGGATCTGGGAAACTTCACAGAAGAACTGTCCCAGGGCATTGCCATGGCACAGGGGCAGGGAAAATGTATTGGCTGTGTGCAGCAGTGAATAGAGAAAGGCAGTGGCCCAGGCAGCTGCTGCCATGTGGGCACAAGCTCTGCTGCCCAGGAGGGTCCCGTAGTGCAGGGGTTTGCAGATGGACACGTAGCGGTCGTAGCACATGATGGTCAGGAGGGAAACCTCTGCTGTGAGGAAGAAGAAAACCAGAAAGAGCTGTGCAGCACATCCTGCGTAGGAGATGTTCGTGGTGTCCCAGAGGGCATTGTGCATGGCTTTGGGGACAGTGGTTAGGATGGAGCCCAGGTCGGTGAGGGCCAGGTTGAGCAGGAAGAAGAACATGGGGCTGTGCAGGTGGTGGCCGCAGGCTACGGCGCTGATGATGAGGCCGTTGCCCAGGAGGGCAGCCAGGGAGAGGCCAGGAAGAGGCAGAAGTGCAGGAGCTGCAGCTGCCGCCTGTCTGCCAATGCCAGCAGGAGGAAGTGGCTGATGGAGCTGCTGTTGGACATTTCCTCACTCTGGGCATTGTGGGCTGTTGAGAGAAGACATTGACAACTGGGACAAAGTTCTTTGAGTCAATCCTATGCATTTTATTTGGAATCCCCTGAAAATAACTTCTCTTCCTGTGAAGGAGCTTTGCTAAACTATTTTCAGTTCAGTTTTGTGCTGCTGCTGAATTACTGCCTCATTTTCAGCATTGCTCTCAGCCTGATCATTGGGGAATCCAGAGGGAAAACAGTGTTCCCTGTCCCCCAATGCAGTTGTACCTGCTGGTCCCCACACAGGTGCCTTTTCTTTATTACACCTCTTTCTATTTCGCAGTGACTGCACTTTAAACATGCTTGAAAAAATGTGGACTTCCTAAAAGCCCCCATTTCAAAATATATTTGCCTGAATGCCTCTCACTTTTTTTTTTTCTTTTTTTTTATATATATATATATATATATTTTATTTTTTTTTTATTCCTGGACAGAAAGGGATATCCAGGGTTGATCTGGCTCTCTGCTGTATTTAGTTGTGCCTACTGGGAGCTGTTTCTCTCTATCCAAGCCTTGTCCCTGACAGTGCTCCCAGAGCCCAGCCCAGCCCTGCGGGCTCAGCTCTGCCCTGCACACCCCTCCCAGCTCAGGCACTGCCCAGGGGCATCTCCCTGGCAGCAGGGCCTTAAGGGCACCTCAGACAAACAGAGAGGCTGCAAGCCAAGGCGCTGCTGTGCTGTCTGTAGGTAGAGGAGGGTGAGGATGCACTTTCGGAGGGAGATCTGAGGCAGATCTGCTGATCCCCAGGGTGACAGTGCAGGAGTCTCAGTGACACAGATAAAGCTGACAGCCCCTTTCCCTTGCCTTTCTGAGAAAGCTGAGAGCAGCCCTGGCCGTGCAGCAGCATCTCCACAGCAGGAGGAATCTGCCCTGATGGGGGTGGCTCCTTCCACCTCCAACTTCACCCCACATTCCATGAGGAGCTCCCAGGCAGGCTGAGAGCTGCCCCTGGCAGGTGGCAGCTCTCCTGGCCTGGCCAAGAGCCCTCAGGGCTGCAGGAGCTGCTCTGCAGGACAGCCCTGGGCACCCCTGGCTGCAGCCCCAGCTTCAGCCCCTGCAGCCGTCCCTGGCAGGAGGAGCCATCCTGCCCTGTCCCTCTGATGGTGCCCAGGGCAGCCCCGCCCTGGAGCACATCCTCCCCCAAAGCAGAAAGGGCAGCAGAGCCATCCTTACAGTCACCTCAGTCCTGTCCTGGGGCAGCTTTAGGAGATCCCTGCAGCCAGAGACTGACTGTGTCAGAAGCTGTGAAAATTTCACCATGAAGAAGCTCAGAATTTTCAAAAGTTGTGAAGATTTCTCCAGGAATAATCTCAGAATTGTCCTTCCAGTTGCTTTAAGCCTCTGTCTGCTTCACTGCTCTCAGATACGTGCAGACAGTGCCCTCAGCCCTGCTGGGCTGAGAGAGGAGCTGCTCCTCAGGAGAAATGTCTTTTTGAAGCTCTTCTTGGTTGCCAGGATCATCCTCTCTACCAGGAGCTCTGCCCAGCTCATCAGCACAGACACAGCATAAGGAATTTAATTAACCTCTTGGGGCTTTGGTACTGTTTACATCAGACACAGTCCCTCAGGGTGTGCTCAAGAAACTTCTCAACAACTCCAAGTCAGATTCAAAGTCCAAACTTCCTTTAACTTTTAATGGATTCCAGTGAGGGACAGGACTGAGAAAGTGTCCCCAGGTTCCAGGATGAGAAGAACAGTGGTGGTAATGATGACAGGTGGGCACAAACAAGGGAAAAGTTTCTCTGATGCTGAGAAAACCTGGATGTGATTCAGGAATCCAAAGGTCCAAGGCCTGAGCCCCAGCCCCTGCCAAGGCAGATCCTGTCCCTCCCTCCTTGCTCAGGGCTCTTCCCGGGCCACTGGGATGTGGGGATGTGCAATGCCAAGGGCAGCACCATGGGGCAGCCCCTGCCAGGCTGCTGAGCAGGGACAAGGAGGCCATGAGGCCCCAGGCCTGCAAGGGTCACTTGTCCCCTCCTCCTGGCTCAGGCCCAGGGCCAGCAGCCATGGCCAAAGTGCTGCAGGCCAAAGTTGGCTCTGTCAGGGCCTTGCAGCTGCTGCCCACCCCTGTGCCCTCTGCAGCCCAGGCTGTCCTACAGTGTCCATGCCCTGCGCCTCTGTCCCTGCAGGCTGTCGTCACCCCCGGCTGCCCCACCTGGCTGGGCCCTTCCTTTGCTGACAGCTCTGCGTCCTGCCTGCCTCTGGCTGGGCACACAGAGCCTTGGGCTGGATACCAAAAGGGTTCATTCAATTTTTACTATGCCTGTAAACTTCTAGCACAGGAACAAGGCATGCAGGCCCTGCTTTCCCAGCAAGGATGGTTGGAAGAGAAGAAGAAGACATCTGGCTCAAGAGTGCAGTGATAGAGAAAACAAGGAGTGAATTTGGGAAGTTCGGTTGGGTTTTCTGGTGATGGCTAAATTGTAATACACATGTAGTGACTGTGTATAAGTAACACTGTTTTAGAATCACATGTCCATGTAAGGTTATGTGTTACCACACATTGGACCTCAGGCCTGAATAAACGATGCCCTCTTAAACACCAAATTAGTGTTAAGGAGTCTTATTCTCATATTTAGTAGATTTGGTGACTGCAGGGACAGAACCAAGGAGTCTACTGTGATACCTTGGACCCTCATCGAACCAAAATTCTTTCTGACTCAGCAGGGCCACGTGGAACCAATGGTCCATTGTGATACTGCAGATCCAAGCAGTTCATTGTGGCACTCTGGAACCTGATGGAATCAAAAGTACATTGTGACAGAGAAAGGCCTTGTTTGAGCAAGGGAACCATTGTTGATAGTCCAGTAACTCATGGAACCAAGGGGCCACTGTGACACGCCAGGGCTGCATGGAATAGAAGGTCCATCGTGACAATGCAGATCCAAGGAGACCATGGTGACACTGTGGGGCCTCGTGGAACCAAAGGGGCCATTCTGACACAGCAAGGCCTTGTAGAAGCAAGGAGGCCATTGTGACACTGTTGAACCTCACAGAACCAAAGTGACCATGTTATCCTGTGGGACCTCCTGGAACCAAGGGTCCATGGTGACACTGCAGAACCAAGGAGACTCTTGTTGGCAGTATGAAAGCTCATGGAATCAGAACTCCATTGTTACACAGCAAGGTCTCATGGAACCAAGGGTCCATTGTTCCACTGTGGGGCCCTGTGGAACCAAGGGGACCACAGTGACATTGTGGGGCCTCATGGGACAGTGGAGACTATTCTGACACTTTGGGACACACTGGAACCAAGGGGCCATTATAGCATGGCAGGGCCTCATGGAATCAAGGGGCTACAGTGAACACTGTGGGTCTCCATGAGATGAAGGGTCCATTCTGACACTGTGGAACCAAGGATACCATTGTGACACTATGGGGCATCGTGGAACCAAAGGTCCATTGTGACACAGCAGGGCCTCATGAAACCCTGGAGGCATTTGTATACCTTGAGACCCTGGGAAACCAGAGGGCCATTGTGACACTTCAGAACCTTATGGAACCAAGGGGACCATAGTGACACTGTGGGGCTTAATGGAACAAAGGGACAATTGTGGCACTGTGTGGCACCATTGAACCAAGGGGTCCATTGTGACACTGCAGGGTTCCATGGAACTAAGGATTCATCGAACATTGAGGGACCCCATGGACCCAAAGTTCCATTGTGACATTGAGGGCCCTCATGGAATCCTGGAGAACATTATGACACTTTGAGGCCTTGTTGAACCAAGGGGCTCTGCTGGACCTTGTGGAGCCAAGGATACCGTTGTGACACTGTAGAGCCTCATTGAACTCATGTGATACCATGGTACCAAGGAGACCCCTGTGGCATGGCAAGGCCTCATGGAAGCAAGGGGGGACAATTGTGACACAGTGGGGCCCAGTGGAAGCAAGGGGCCATTGTGATCCTGAGGAGCCCAAAAGAACCAAGGCACCACTGTGATACTGCAGGACTATCTGGAATCATGGAGACCATTGTGACCCTCTGAGGCCCCATGGAACCAAGGGACCACTGTGTCATTGTGCAGTTGTGCATTGTTCATTGTGCATTGTTCCATTCAATGGAACCAAGGAAATCATTTTGACGCTGCAAGGCCTCATGGAAGCAAGGGACCATTGTGACACCATGGGGACCCATGGAAACTGTTGCGAGGAAGGAGCCAAGTATCAAACGGACACCAATATGATTAGGTTTGATCTGCTAGTTTATTCTTTATTCCCTATATTTATGTGGTTACAGAGTAAAAGCAGGCACAGCTAAACAATTGTTGGTTCAAATCTCATGTTCAAGCACTCTAAATTATTGCTCATTGGTTCACGTCTTTTGGCAGCAAGTTCTTCTTTGTTCTGTCTTATGATCAGCATTTCTGTCTTCAGCATCCATGAGAAGGTACAACAAGTTGTTACATGTCTTCAGCTTCCGAGAGGAAGCATCCGCGAGAAGGACCAATGAGTTATTACATTTGCTACCTTTTTGCTAATTCAAGGCAATGTAGGAACAGCACAGTACACAGCAGGCACAGTACAAGACCTCATCCTGTTCCCTGATAGCAAGGATTCTTCACACCTCCTAGCAGTAGATTGTGGCCTTGCTCTTCTAAAAATTCCTCTACAATGGGGGTTAACCCCAGAGGGCTTGGAAGTTGCCAGGAGTGGCAGACAGCCATCACACACATTCCTAGTTTCAGCCGCCAAAAATATGTGCATGTGAGCATTGACACCTATTCAAACGCAGTTTATGCCTCTGCCCACACAGGAGAAATGGCTGCACATGCCAAGAAACCTCTTGTGCAAGCCTTTTCAGTACTGGGGATCCCTAAGAAAATCAAAACTGACAATGGCCCAGCATACAAAAGCAAGGAATTCCTAGAGTTTGTGCAACAGTGGGGAACGGAACATATAACAGGCATCCCCCACTCCCCCACAGGCAAAGCTGTGGTCGAGCATGCCCACCAGATCTGGGCAAGACAGTTCCACAGCATGGATGTCACCAACACAAAAACTCTGCAAAGCCATGTTTACCATTAACTTTCTGAATTGTTCATTTGAAAACATGAGTCCTCTGGTGGTACGTCACTTTAACAGCGGTAATCAGTTTAAGCTGTCACAGCATCCACCAGTTTTGATTAGGGACCCAGAAGCCTTGGATACCAAAGGTCCCTATGAGCTCGTGACCTGGGGACGTGGTTACGCATGTGTATCCACCCCCTCGGGCCCACGCTGGATACCCCAAAAGTGGGTGAAACCTTTTGTTCCCAAAAACCCAGCACCAACTCAAGGAAGATGATGAGAAGCAAGCAGCTGTCGCTTCAAAAAGAAGACACCGCCGGAAAGAGAAGACAGAGCCTTCTTAAAAATTGGGTTACTTCCGGCAGATCTCAGATAGTTAATATGCTTTATGTTTGTGCTTCCTTTACAATCCTGTTGTTTTGTGTTGTCTTGTTTTTAATTGTGCTGGCGTTTGGAATTCTACACTGCCTAGTTTTAAAGGCCCTCAATGGTTTAATCCCTACCACCTCAGAAGTCAGCCATGCAGACCTTGCAGGCCAAGAACAGCCAAAACTGCCTGCAAATCAAAAGTGGTGGGCAAAAACTATTCTGCCTTAGAATGGGCCCGAAGCGTGTCTTTCAGTTTTATTGTAACAGAAAAGGGTGAGATGTTGTATTGCACTAAGTAGTCAGTTCACTTTGCTGGGTCAATATCAATCACAGGATGTTGCAATCACCTCTGCTCTAAGCAGACCAGTAAAAAAAGACACCCTGTATAACAGGAATGTGTCTTTCTTAGAAACTCTTTGAAATGTTTCTCCATAATTGTAGCAGGAAACTTTCCTAATGAACTGCACCTGTCCAGACAGAAATCAAGGCAGAGCCATGGTGTGTCAGGACTTGCTTGATCCTGATGAGCCTGGTGGTGAATTTGGTGCTGAGCCCTTCAACCTCAGGGCCTGAGAGGAGATTGCATAAAACTTTCCAGGAGTCCAAGTCAGAAGAAAAACCCCAAATGTCTCCAGGCATTAATGGCTGCACTGAGGTCCATCCCCAACACAAGCTCCTCGTGGACTCCTTGGAGGAGAGAATTGGAGGCTAGGACTGCACAAAATCCTCTCAGAGACTCAGAGTGGACAGGAAAACAAAAAGTACCTTAAACACCTTGAGTATCTCGAAGTATTAATGCGCCCCACTGAGTGTCAGTGCAAAGCTCTCAAGGGACTCATTAAAGCAGATAACTGGAGGCCAGGATCACACAAAAACTTCTCAGAGACTCAGTGCCAAAAAAATGTTCTTTCAGAAACTTTGAGTACCTTAAAGTATTAATGAGACCCAATGAGTGTTTTTACTGACTAAGAATCCCAAGGGACTTGTTAAAGTAGATAATTGGGGCCAGGATTGCACAATCTCACAGAATTAGATTTAAAGAGGAACCACCAAGTACCTTAAAATAACTGAAGTACCTTGAAGCATTAATGAGCCCCACTGAGTGTTGTTACTGACAAAGCCTCTCAAGGGACTAATTACAGCAGATAATTGGAGGCCATGATTGCAGAAACCTCTCAGAAACTCCAAGGCAAAAGCCAAACCCAAAGTCCATTGAAGAACCTGCAGTGCCTGGGAGCATTGAGGAGCCCCCCCAGAGCCATTCCTGACCAAGGCTCCCCAGGGACTCCTTCCAGCACATCCTTGAGGCCACTGGGCTGTCAGGGGGATGCTGAGGGCAGGACAAGGGGCTGACAGTGCCCAGCCTTGCTGGGGCTGTGCCAGGAGGCCCCAGGGTCTCAGCACAAGGTGTCTCCTCACAGCCCTTGGTGGCACAGACCTGCTGTGCCCCAGGGCACCAAGACTTGGCTTCTCTTTGTCCCCTCCTGGCATCACTGCCTCCAGTTCTCTGCTCTGCCTGGGGCCTGGGGACACTTTCTCTGTCCTGTCCCTCACTGGGACCCATTAAAACTTCCAGAAATTTTGGAGCTGGATTCTGACTTGGAGTTCTTGAGAGGTTTCTTCATCTCCCTGTCAGGGACTGATGTTCAGGACCTCAGCAAAAGCCCCAGGAGGGTCATTAAAGTCCTTGTGCTGTGTCTGTGCTGATGAGCTGGGCTGGGCTCCTGGCACAGAGGCAGCTCCTCGCAACCAAGAGAAGCTTTAAAACACATTTCTCTTGCTGAACAGCTCTTCTCCCAGCCCAGCAGGGCTGGGGCACTGCCTGCAGCCACCCTGGGCAAAGCACACAGGCACAGAGAGGTTCCATTACTCAGGGCTGGGAAGGGGCTGAGAAGTGACTGGGGGAGAATCACTGCCAGCCCTTGGCACAGGAACCTCTGGCTGCAGGACAATGCAGCTGCAGCTCCTGCAGGGATCTCCTCAAGCTGGAACATCCCAATGCCTACAGACTCTGTGAGTACAACTCTCTGAGTGTTTCTGGTGCAGGGGAGGTGAAATGCTCATGAAGCTCAGACACACTCAGACCTTCTTCCTACTCCCAAAATATTTCCAAGGCAAGGATTTATTTTAAAATGAGGACATTTCCTGACATTTCCATTTGTTTTCATTTCATAATATTAGATAATAGGGAAAAGGGAGAACAAATGATAAAGGTGTCATTAATTTTGACAAGTCCCTGGGACATCTGAACTCTCAGTGATCAGCAGGAGTGCAGGAGATCCCTGATGTGCTTTCAGCCACTCCTCTGCCCAAGGACAGCACCAGCATCACCTTTGCAGGGCTCATCAGGCTTAGTCTGGGGGTAGCAGAAATGCTGAGGGTTTGATATCCAAGAATACCAGTAGAGGCATGGAGAGAGCTTATAAAGAAAACTGCAGATCTCAAACACAAAAGCATGTCTGTGTGTCCCAGGAAAAGGTGTATGGGAAATGGATTTGATTTTAGTTCCAGGTATCTCATCTAACATTTCACTCTCCTTTTATCCATGAACAGGTCCCCATGTCCAGGCACAGCCAATGTCCAACAGCAGCTCCATCAGCCACTTCCTCCTGCTGGCATTGGCAGACACGAGGCAGCTGCAGCTCCTGCACTTCTGCCTCTTCCTGGGCATCTCCCTGGCTGCCCTCCTGGGCAATGGCCTCATCATCAGCGCCGTAGCCTGCGGCCACCACCTGCACAGCCCCATGTTCTTCTTCCTGCTCAACCTGGCCCTCACTGACCTGGGCTCCATCCTCACCACTGTCCCCAAAGCCATGCACAATTCCCTCTGGGACACCCGATATATCTCCTACACAGGATGTGCAGTCCAACTATTTTTTTTTGTCTTTTTCATCTCAGCAGAGTACTATCTCCTGACCATCATGTGCTATGACCGCTACATGTCCATCTGCAAACCCCTGCACTACGGGACCCTCCTGGGCAGCAGAGCTTGTGCCCACATGGCAGCAGCTGCCTGGGCCAGTGGCTTCCTCAATGCTCTCATGCACACAGCCAATACATTCTCCCTGCCTCTGTGCCATGGCAATGCCCTGGGCCAGTTCTTCTGTGAAATCCCACACATCCTCAAGCTCTCCTGCTCAGAATCCTACCTCAGGAAACTTGGGATTATTGTGGTTGGTATCTGTTTTGCACTTGGCTGTTTTGTGTTCATTGTTTTCTCCTATGTGCAGATCTTCAGGGCTGTGCTGAGGATCCCCTCTGAGCAGGGACGGCACAAAGCCTTTTCCACTTACCTCCCTCACCTAGCTGTGCTCTCCCTGTTTCTCAGCACTGCAGCCTTTGCCAACCTGAAACCCCCCTCCATCTCCTCCCCATCCCTGGATCTGTCCCTGTCAGTTCTGTACTCGGTGGTGCCTCCAGCCCTGAACCCCTTCATCTATAGCCTGAGGAACCAGGATCTCAAGGCTGCAGTGTGGACACTGATCACTGGACGATTTCAGAAACATTAAACTGCTGGCCAGTTTCTGCAAATCATTTGTAATAAAAGTAATCTTTGATAGTTCTTGTTAGTTTGGTTGTGTTTTCTTTTATCCCGTGTTTTAGTTTTTCAATATTGGCCACAAAGAAAGGCCATTGTTTGTGCCACTTCTCATTCTGATTCCCTCCACCTTCACTGTGGCCCCAGACTCTGTCAAGGAGGAGCTGTGCTCTCAGTGGCTCTAAACAAACTAAATCCTCTCCCAGCAAAGTTTTTACCGGAGATCCCCCTTTTGTTCCCTTCTCTGGAACTGCAGCAGCAATGTCTGTGTGCAGAGATGGGGGCAGGGCAGGGGTGGCACAGCAGCTCTGCTCCTGCTGGCCACACCATTCCTGATCCAGGCAAGGAGCCATTGGCCTTCTTGCCCACCTGGGCACACTGCTGCCTCATGTCCAGCCTGCTGTCCATCAGTCCCTGCAGGTCCCTTTCTGCCTGGCTGCTGTCCAGCCACTCTGTCCCCAGCCTGTGGCACTGCAGGGGTTGTTGTGGCCAAAGTGCAGGACCCGGCACTTGGACTTGTTAAACCTGACATTGTTGGATTTGTTCCCTGGATCCAGCCTGTCCAGGGCCCTGTGCAGAGCCCTCCTGCCCTCCAGCAGATCCACACTCACACCTGCAGGAGAGATGGCCAAGGGCTGGGCAGGGCTGGCAGGGCCACAGGCACCCAGGCCTTTGTCCCCTGGGCTCTGCCAGCACCTCTGGAGGCCCCACAGGAGTAACTTTCCTTGCAAGGGCTGCACTTTGGTCCTCCCTGGCTCCTCCCTGAGCAGGCTGGCAGGGCTTGCAGCTTTAGGACATTTGTCCTTGCTGCCCCTGCCATCCCCCTGCCCCACAAACAGCCCCCAGCCACCCGGGAGGGACAGGCCCTGCTGTCCCAGGACTGGGCTCAGGGCTTGGCCTTTCTGCTCCCTCCAGCCAGCCCAGGCCTTGCTCAGCATTGCAGTTCCCTGCTCACAGCCTTGGGCTCCCTGCAATCCTGGCCTCAAGGAGCTGCTCTCACCAGGCCCTGGGCCGCCTTTGGCACTCCCTGCCCTCAGTGGAGCCCAGGGATGCTCCAAGGGACTGGGAGTTTTGCTTCTGACTCCTTCAGCAGCTTCTTCAACCTTCTCTCAGTGCCTGGAGGTCCTGGACTCAGCCCTAAATTTACCGGGGCTGATGAAAATAGAGAAAGTTCTAAGGAGCTCTTTCTCTTCCTTCAATTGTCTTTGAGGCTCCAAGGCTTGTGCAGCTGACTGGAATCAGTTTGGACTCCTGTGAAGGAAGGAGATTTGAAAGTGCACCTCATGACTTTTTCTGTTTTAATCAAGCATTTTTTATTTTCCAGAGCAGTAAAGAGTGGATAGAAACATTCCCCAAGGGATCTTGATGCTGAATGTCTCCTTAGTTCTGGGCACGGAGCAGAATGAGCCCCATTCTGCCCCAGGCTGACCCTGTTTGGACAACCTGCTCCTCACCCCAACCTCACCATGTCTGACATTGCCCACCTGGGACTGACATCCCTGTGCCCTGCATCAGAACCTTGTCCCCTGAGCTCTGCAGCTGGCTGTCCCAGCCCATTGCACCATGTCCCACCTGCTCTCCTCAGGCCTCTGCCTGCACACAGGCCCAGGAGAAGTTTTCCTGTTGGTGAGGAAAGAATGGAAAAGCTGGAGAAGGTTTCCTAAACAACAAAGCCCGCTCAGGAACTACATGCTCAGGACAGGCTGCCTGGAATGATGTCACCTTTCTACAAGGGACAGTGTCACCAGAAATGAGCTCTGGAAGCAGAATTCTCTGAGTCTCTCAGCTGAATTCTGTGCCCCTGTCCTGGATCTCTGTTGCAGATGGAAGCTGCTGGTGCCATCCTCAGCTTGAACCCTTCTTTGGAATGCAGACAGACGTTCCCAGGTGTGTAAAGGAAGCATTGCTCAATGTTGATGCAAAGCTTTTGTGCTCCTGATGGAACCAAGGAGACTCTTGAGACACTGCAAGGCCTTGTTTCACCAAGGCTCCATTGTGACACAGCTCATGAAATCAAGGAGACAATTGTGACAGTAGGGAACCTCATAGAAACAAGTCTCTGTTGTGGCAGTCATGGAATCAAAGAAACATTTGTGACACAGCCAGGCCATGTGGAACCAATGGTCCATTGTTACACTGCAGATTCAAGAAGAACACGGTGACACCCCAGAACCTCATGGAACCAAGGGTCCTTTGTGGCACAGCAGGGCCTCGTTGGAACCCAGGGGACCATTGTGACAAGGCAGGGCCTAATGGAACCATGGTGAACATTGGGACACTAAGGAAACTCATGGAACCATGGTAACGATTCAGATGCTATGGAACCTCACAGAACCAAGGGTCCATTGTGACATTGTGGTGCTTCCTGGAATCAAACCTTGTGAAACTTGGAGGCCTAATGGAACAAGGGTTTCTATTGTGACACTGCAGAACCTCATGGAATCAAGGTGACCATGTTACATTACAGAAGCTCATGGAACCAAGGGGCCATTGTGACACTGCAGAACCAAGGAAACTGTTGTTGACAGTACGAAAACTCATGGAATGGAAAGTCCAGTGTGACATGATGGAACGCCATGGACCCAAGGGTCCATTGTGACTCTGCAGGGCCTCATGGAATAGAGGGTCCATTGTGACACAACAGGGCCTCTTGGAACCAAGGGTGCATTGAGGCACAGCCGGGCCTTGCTGGAACCAAAGAAACCCCTGCTAAAAGCAGGGTAACTCCTAGAACCAAGGAGTCCATTGGTACAGCATAAAACCTGTGGAACCAAGGGGCCATTGGGACAAAGCGGGGCCTCATGGAACTAAGGGGACATTCTGACCCATTGAGACTGCATGGAAGGGATTGTCCATTATGACAATGCAGATCCAAGGAGACCACATTGACACTATGGAACCTCATGGATCCAAGGGGCCATTGTGACACCAAAGAACTTCATGGAATCACGGGTCCATTGTGACATGGCAAGGCCTCATTGGAACAAAGGAACCACTGTTGGCAGTACAGAAACTCATGGAACCAAGGGGCTGTGGTGATACAGCAGGGACACATGGAACCAAGGAGACCAGTGACATTTAGGAAACTCATGGGACCAAGGGTTCATTAGGACACTGCAGAAACAAGGAGAGCATTGTTGACACTATGGAAGCTCAGGGAACTGAGCAGCCATTGTTACACTCCAAAGCATCTTTGAACCAAAGAGACCATTGTCCAGCAACAGAACCTCATGGCACTAAGGCTTCACTGTGACACAGCAGGGTTCCATGAAAACAATTGTCTGTTGTGACAATGCAGATCCAAGGAGACCATGGTGACATTATGGAATCTCATGGAACCAGGGGTCCGTTTTTACAGTCCAGAGCCAAGGAAACCATTTTGCAGTACAGGACCTCATGGAATCAAGGGGAAGTTGTTAAACAGTTCGGCTTCATGAAGTAAAAAATCCATTGTGACACAGAAGGGCCACATGGAACCAATGTCCCATAGTGATACTGTGGATCCAAGAAGGCCATGCTGATACTATGGAACTTCATGGAACCAAGGGTCCATTGTGACACAGTTGGGCCCCAAGGAACCAATTGTCCATTGTGACAATGTGGATCCAAGGAGATCATGGTGACACTACAGAACCTCATGGATCCAAAGAGCCATTGTGACATTGTGGGGCCTCCTTGGAACAAAGGGCATTGTTGATAGTATGGAAGATGCTCATGGAAACTATAGGAGACATTGTGGCACTGCAGAGCCTCATGGAACAAAGGAGACCACTGCAACACGGAGGAATTTTATGGAACCAAGCAGCCATTTGCACACGACAGAACCAAGGAGACCATTGTTGGCAGTATAAAACCTCATGGAACTGAGGGGCCATTGTTACACAGCGAGGCCTCATTGAACCAAGGGGCCAGTGTGACACCATGGGGCCCCATGGAATCAAGTATTCCTTGTAACACAGTGGGGCTGCTTGGAACCAATTGTCCATTGTTGTTGTCTGAGTTTTTGCTGTTCTCCTCTGTCCCCTTTAAGGAGTTTGCAAAAGTCTTATTTTTAGCCTTCTGTGTTTTGGAGTCAGATACACTTTCACATAAACAAGCCACTTGTTATTGTAAAATCTAGCAATGTTTACATTCTTTTCATAAGGAGAAGACTGTAGATGGACTGTTGCATGGTCCAGTGTGGTTGGAGAAGAAGATTTTCTTCCTCCAATCCATGATCACCGCCAGAGTTCGATAAATGTTGATTCTGTAAATAAACCTTTCACTTTTCCTCCTTGGACATCGCAAGGTGTGGGTGTGAGTTCTTTATGTCAAAAGTGACACATTGTGATACTGCAGATGCAAGAGACCGTGGTGACACTATGGCAGTTCGTGGAACCAAGGGGCTGTTGGGACACACCAAGGCCTTGTGGGACCAAGGAGAGCATCGTGGCGGTGCAGAACCAAGGAGGCCATTTTGACAGTATGGACCCTAATTGAATCAAGGGTTTAGAAGAATCCAAAGGGTTAAGAGTTTAGCTAAAGGGATAGAAGCACGAAGCAATGTTGCAGAATTTCTTAGGGAACATGGGCATGAGGTATTTTGGAATGAGATTTGAACTACCCCAAACTGGGCCTCAGTTTCAGGCCTGCCTAGAAGTAGATAGATCTGTGGCACAGTTAGTAATTCACATTAAGGTGTGTTTAAGCATTAGATAGCATAGTTGTGGTGTGGTTACGGTGACTTCCTTAAGGGTGAAATTGTTTACATTCTTTTTTATACTGAATGCCAATTAGAAAACACCTGTAGCTGTAAACTATCTGAAACTGTATTTAACCCCCCTTTCTGGAGGAATAAACGGAGAACGCATGATCTAGCCATGTTGGTCGTACATGTGTTGCTCTGTCAAGCTTCCCACTTTAATTAGGAGTCCCCTGGGTTTACTTAAGGGCCCTATAAAACCAAGAAGAGCATTGTGACATTTCAGGGCCTCATGGAACCAAGGAGAGCATTGTGGCACTGCAAGGGCTCATGGAATCAAGGAGAGCATTGTGACATAGGAGAGGCCAATGGAACCAAGTGGTTCATGGTGACACTGAGGGGCAAAAGGAACCAAGGGGCCATTGTGGCACTTCGGGGCCTCCTGAAAGCAAGGGGATCCTTGTGGCACTGTGGAGTCTTGTATAACCAAGGGCCAGTGTGGCACTGCAGGGCCTCATGGAACCAAGGGCCATTTTAAAACTGCAGAGCCAAGTAGACCATTGGGACAATTTGGGGCCTGACTGAACTGATGAGAATATGGTGACACAGTGAGACCTTATGCATACAAGGATCCATTGTAACCATTTGGGGTCTCATGTAACCAGGAGTCCAACTGTGACACTGCAGAGCCAAGGAGATCATTTTGACACTACAGGGTCTCGTGGAACCAAGGGGGCCATTGTGTCACTTTGGGGCCCCATAGAAACAAGGTGACCATTGTGACATGATGGGGCATCATGGAAGCAAGGGTCCATTGTGACACTGCTACCAGAAATGGGGAAAAAAAAAGAAACTGCTTAATACCAAGGGAGCACTGAGAAGCAGCATTCTTTATAAAGCCAGACGCACAAGGGGGAATAGCTCCTCCCAAAGCTGTGCATGCTGAGTACAGGAAAGTTCTTGCTTACAGACTGTATTTTACATACATATTCTGTGATTGCATGGAATAAACATACATATGATAATAATTTTACTGAAATCATCAAAATATTTTCTCTCCACTTCACAGATGTGTTCTCCTGTCCTGGGGGTCTCTTTCGTGGTCCCTGGTGGTTGGTGATGCCAGAGTCACACATGACTGCCTGCTGGCCTGATAAGTGTTGGCACAACTGGAGCTGGTCACTTTCAAATTCTCCTTCTTACACAATGGGCATTATGCAGTTCCATGGGCCAGTGGGTTTTGAAGAACAAGCATTGTGTGTGCTCACCAGGTGGAGATGGTGTTTCATCTGGTAACATCCCCTGCTTTGAGGCTTGTGAAGCTTCTCTTCTCTCCAAGCCTTCCTAAGCCTCCCATCAGTGTCTGCTGGAATTCAATCACCTCCCCATCCCACAGCAGCCCTGCATTTCCCTCCTCCAGCCTTGGTCTCCAGCACAGCCAGGGAGGCTCTTTGGGCTCTGCACTTTTCCTGCAGCCCCCAAGGGCAGCTGAGCTGTGCCTTTGGCACAGGCAGCCCTGCCCAGGCCAGGCAATGCCCAGCAATCCCTTGTGTGTGCCTGGCCTTGCTGTCAGCCCTGGCAGCGGCTGCGTGGCCCCTTTGTGCCGCGCTGGACCCAGCCATGGTGCCACAGGGCCTGTGCAGGCCCAGGGCAGGACAGGAGCATGGCGGGGGGAATGGCCCCTCTGCCATGGGGCCCACAGCAGCCTTGGGGCTCTGTGCCCCATGGCCTCCCTGCTGGGCAGCCTCTGCCAGCTCCTGCACAGCCCCTGGCACCTGTGGGCCTGCACAGACAGCCCTGCCCCGGGCTCTGCCGGGCTCTGGGCCAGCAGAGAGGCCGCGCAGGGCTGGCCATGGCCGGGAACAGGCCCTGAGCCCCGCAGGAGGATGGAGCTGGGCCACAGCCAAAGTGCCCCAAAAACCTGGGCTGAGCAGCCAGGGCTGCCAACGCCTGGGGACAGAGGCTGACAGGGCTGACAAATGTCCTGGGCCCCCTCCCTTCTCTGTGCGTGCCACCAAGGGCACACAGCAGCCTCCTCTCTTGGCCACTTGCCTGTTTTCAATGCCTTCCACAGGCACTGGCCCTGCCCACCAGCCCTGGGCTGAGTCCTGCCCCTGCACGCTCACACAGACTGAGATGGACACTGATGGTGTCTGTGCCAGGCTCTCTCAGCCTAGCCCAGCTCCCTGCAAGCTCTGCCAGCTGCCCTGAGCTCTCTGCAGCACCAAGAGCCTCTCCTCAGCACAGCCCAGCCGGCTCTGGCCCCACAGCTCTGCTCAGGGCAGGCTGCTCTGGCCAGGGGCCCCACGGCCTCAGCCCCTCACAAGGGCACAGCAGCAGCTGCAGCTCCCAGAGGGCTCAGCCCCAGCCATGGGGAAGGTGCTGGCCCAAGGGAAAACCAGGCTCCCTGGGTGCCCTGCTCCCCTCTCCCTCAGCTCCTGAGAGCTCTGCAGCCCCTGCTGCCATCCCATCTGCCCAGGCCAGCACAACAGCCGCGGCCTTGGGGCCCTCAGGAGCTGCTCCTGCTGCAGGCCCAGGGCCCATCCCAAAGCTGGGGCAGCCAGAAAGCTGTGCCCATTTCTGTTCATTGCTGCTCTGATGAGGATGGATCCTCAGCCCCTTGGAGGCTGCTGGTGAATTTTACTTTTCCAGAGGCCTCTTCTTTCTTGAGCTCTTCAATTGAGAAATTCAGTGAGAAAAGCTCCTAAACATTTGTTCAAAACACCCAAACCAGAAAAGCCCCTGGGGAAAAAAAGCTAGGTTTTCAATTCTTCTGTGGTCAATTAGACTAATTTCAGAAGTTCAAAAAACTTCTCAAGAACTCAAAGTGAGATTGAAACACTGAAGTTTCTACAAGTTTTAATGGGTCCCACAGAGAAACACAACTGAGAAAGTCTCCCCAGGTTACAGGTAGAGCTGAACACTGCAGCCAGTGATGACCAGTGAGGACAAACAATGGAAAGGTGTCTCTGATGCTGAGCAAACCTGGATGTGTTTCAGGAATGCAAAGGGACAAGGCCTGAGCCCCAGCCCCTGCCAAGGCAGATCCTGTCCCTCCCTCCTTGCTCAGGACTCTTCCCGGGCCACTGGGATGTGGGGATGTGCAATGCCAAGGGCAGCACCATGGGGCAGCCCCTGCCAGGCTGCTGAGCAGGGACAAGGAGGCCATGAGGCCTCAGGCCTGCAAGGGTCACTTGTCCCTGGCTCAGGCCCAGGGCCAGCAGCCATGGCCAAAGTGCTGCAGGAGTTGGCTCTGTCAGGGCCTTGCAGCTGCTGCCCATCCCTGTGCCCTGTGCAGCCCAGGCTGTCCTACGGTGTCCATGCCCTGTGCCTCTGTCCCTGCAGGCTGTCGTCACCCCCAGCTGCCCCTGTCGTCACCCCAGGATGCCCGTCACCCCTGGCTGGGCCCTTCCTTTGCTGACAGCTCTGCGTCCTGCCTGCCTCTGCCTGGGCACACAGATATTTAGTAGATTTTGTGACAGCAGGGCCTCACAGAAACAAGGAGTCTACTTGTAACACCTTGTAACCTCATGGAACCAAAATCCTTTGTGACATAGCAGGGCCACATGGAACCAATGGTCCATTGTGATGCTGCAGATCCAAGGAGACCATTGGGACACTCTGGAACTTCATGGAATGAAAAGTACATTGCGACAGAGAAAGGCTTCATGGAACCAAGAATCCATTGTGACACAGCAAGGCCTTGTTTGAGCAATGGAACCATTGTTGATAGTCCAGTAACTCATGGAACCAAGGGGCCACTGTGACACACCGGGGCTGCATAGACTGAAAGGTCCATTGTGACTATGCAGATCCAAGGAGACCATGGTGACACTGTGGGGCCTCGTGGAACCAAAGGGGCCATTCTGACACAGCAAGGCCTTGTAGAACCAAGGAGGCCGTGGTGACACTGCTGAACCTCACAGAACCAAAGTGACCATGTTATACTGTGGGACCTCATGGAACCAAGGGTCCATGGTGACGCTACGCAACCAAGGAGACTGTTGTTGGCAGTATGACAGCTCATGGAACGAAAAGCTATTGTGACACAGCATGGCCACATGGAGCCAAGGGGCCATTGTGACTGAGGAACCTCATGGAACCAACAATCCATGGTTACACTGTGGGGCCCTGTGGAACCAAGGGGACCACAGTGACATTGTGAGGCCTCATGGGACAGTGGAGACTTTTCTGACACTTTGGGACCCACTGGAACCAAGGGGCCATTAGAACATGGCAGGGTCTCATGGAATCAAGGGGGCTGCAGTGAATACTGTGGGTCTCCATGGGCTGAAGGGTCCATTCTGACAGAGTGGAACCAAGGATACCATTGTGACACTATGGGGTGTTGTCTGGGTTTTTGCCGTTCTCCTCTGTCTCCTTTAAAGAGTTTGTAAAAGTCTTATTTTTAGCTTTTTGTGTTTTTGGAGTCACATACACTTTCGTATAAACAAGCCATTTGTTATTGTAAAATCTAGAAATGTTTACATTCTTTTCATAAGGAGGAGACTGTTGATGGACTGTTGCATGGTCCAGTGAAGTTAGAGAAGAAGATTTTCTTCCTCCAATCCATGATCACTGCTGGAGTTCGCTAAACGTTGATTCTGTAAATAAATCTCTCTCTTTTCCGCCTCTGACATTGCAAGGTGTGGGTGTGAGTTCTTTATGTCGTCTGCGACAATGGGGCATCATGGAACCAAAGGTCCATTGTGACACAGCAGGGCCCCATGAAACCCTGGGGGCCATTTGCACACCTTGACGCCCTGGGAAACTAAAGGGCCATTGTGACACTTCGGAGCCCTGGGGAGCCAAGGGGTCCATAGTGACACTGTGGGGCTTAATGGAACCAAGGAACAATTGTGGCACTGTGTGGCACCATTGAAAAAAGGAGACAAATGTGACACTGCAGGACCCCACAGAACTAAGGATTCACGGAACAGCGCAGGACCCCATGGAACCAAAGTTTCATTGTGACATTGCGGGCCCTCATGGAATCCTGGAGAACATTATGACACTTTGAGGCCTTGTTGAACCAAGGGGCTCTGCTGGACCTTGTGGAGCCAAGGAGACCATTGTGACACTGCAGGCCCTCATTGAACCAAGGGTCAATTGTGATACTACAGTACCAAGGAGACCACTGTGACATGGCAAGGCCTCATGGAAGCAAGGGGGGACAATTGTGACATTATGGGGCCCAATGGAAGCAAGGGGCCCAGTGTGACACAGCTGGGCCTCATGCACCCAAAGGGGCCATTGTGATCCTGAGGAGCCCAAAAGAACCAAGGCACCACTGTGACACTGCAGGACTATCTGGAATCATGGAGACCATTGTGAAGCTCTGAGGCCTCATGGAACCAAGGGACCACTGTGTCATTGTGCAGTTGTGCATTGTTCATTGTTCCATTCCATGGAACCAAGGAAACCATTTTGATACTGCAAAGCCTCATGGAAGCAAGGCACCATTGTGACACCATGGGGACCCATGGAAACTGTTGCAAGGAAGGAGCCAAGTATCAAACGGACACCAATATGAGTAGGTTTGATCTCCGCGTTTATTCTTTATTCCCTATATTTATGTGGTTACAGAGTAAAAGCAGGCACAGCTAAACAATTGTTAGTTGGTTAAAATCTCATGTTCAAGCACTCTAAATTATTGCTCATTGGTTCACGTCTTTTGGCAGCAAATTCTTCTTTGTTCTGTCTTATGATCAACATTTCTGTCTTCAGCATCCATGAGAAGGTACAACAAGTTGTTACATGTCTTCAGCTTCCGAGGGGAAGCATCCGTGAGAAGGACCAATGAGTTATTACATTTGCTACTTTTTTTTTGCTAATTCAAGGCAATGTAGGAACAGCACAGTACACAGCAGGCACAGTACAAGACCTCATCCTGTTCCCTGATAGCAAGGATTTTTCAAACCTCCTAGCAACAGATTGTGACCTCGCTCTTCTAAAAATTCCTCTACAATGGGGGTTAACCCCAGAGGGCTTGGAAGCTGCCAAGAGTGGCAGACAGACATCACACACATTCCTAGTTTCGGCCGCCAAAAATATGTGCATGTGAGCATTGACACCTATTCAAACGCAGTTTATGCCTCTCCCCATGTTGGAGAAATGGCTGCACATGCCATGAAACTTGTGCAAGTTTTTTCAGTACTGGGCATAAAATCGAAACTGACAATGGCCCAGCATACAAAAGCAAGGAATTCCTGCAGTTTGTCCAGCAGTGGGGAATGGAACATATAACAGGCATCCCCCACTCCCCCACAGGCAAAGCTGTGGTCGAGCATGCCCACCAGATGCTCAAAAAGGTCCTGGCTAGGCAAGACAGTTCCACAGCATGGATGTCACCAACACAAAAACTCTCCAAAGCCATGTTTACCATTAACTTTCTGAATTGTTCATTTGAAAACATGAGTCTGGTGGTACATCACTTTAACAGCAGTAATCAGTTTAAGCTGTCACAGCGTTCACCAGTTTTGATTAGGGACCCAGAAACCTGGGAGATCAAAGTCCCTATGAGCTCGTGACCTGGGGACGTGGCTACACATGTGTATCCACCCCCTCGGGCCCACGCTGGATACCCCAAAAGTGGGTGAAACCTTTTGTTCCCAAAAACCCAGCACCAACTCAAGGAAGATGATGAGAAGCAAGCAGCTGTCGCTTCAAAAAGAAGACGCCGCCTGAAAGAGAAGACAGAGCCTTCTTAAAAATTGGGTTACTTCCGGCAGATTTCAGATAGTTAATATGCTTTATGTTTGTGCTTCCTTTTACAATCCTGTTGTTTTGTGTTGTCTTGTTTTTAATTTTGTTGGCATTCGGAATTCTTCACTGCCTAGTTTTGAAGGCCCTCAATGGTTTAATCCCTACCACCTCAGAAGTCACCCATGCAGACCTTGCAGGCCAAGAACAGCCAAAACTGCCTGCAAATCAAAAGTGGTGGGCAAAAACTATTCTGCCTCAGAATAGGCCTGAAGCATGTCTTTCAGTTTTATTGTAAGAGAAAAGGGTGAGATGTTGTATTGTACTAAGTAGTCAGTTCACTTTGTTATATTGCACTGGGTGTTTCTGTTACATGTGTTCACACAAAGCATTTGCTGTACCTTCCCATCAGCCTCTGCACTGAATCCCCTCTACCTGACACTACCTATGCCTCACCTCCCCCAGGTAAGTCCCCATTGGCTGGTAGACCCCTTCCCCTCCCCGTCCTTGGCAGAGGGCATAAAACTGCCCTCTGGCAGGGAATCGCCCTCTTAATTCCTCTCTTAACTTCCCCAAGCCGCATGGAGTAGGTTCTGCATTAAACTGTGGGACTGTGTTCCTGAAGGATTAAGAGCGCCTTTTGTCTTTTATCTTCGTCCTTGCCTCAGTTTCTCCCCGAGCATACTGCTAGCCAGGGCTGAAGCTCAGGGGCGAGTGGGAACTGAGGCAAAGGAGCACAAAAGGAGCAGCTCAGCAATGCACCCAATCATCACTACCAAAGACTGCCTGCAGTGAGTACGAGAGATCCATCAGCAGTGACCCTCAGACTTTCCCATCACCCACATCCACACATCAGCTGGGGGAAGCTGTCACAGCCAAGGACTGCAGAGTCACTCCCGGACACTGGGAATTCCGGCAGGTGCCTCCAGCCACAAGTGAGGCTGGAATAAGAAAATAATTGAATATTATCAGACTAATTATTGAACTCTTAAACACAAAAGACTGTCCGTGTGTTCCAGGGCAGGGTGTATGGGAAATGGCTTTGATTTTGGTTCCAGCTATCTCCTCTGACTCTTCACTGCCCATTTTTCCATGAACAGGTCCCCATGCCCAGCCAGGCACAACAAATGTCCAACAGCAGCTCCATCAGCCACTTCCTCCTGCTGGCATTGGCAGACACGAGGCAGCTGCAGCTCCTGCACTTCTGCCTCTTCCTGGGCATCTCCCTGGCTGCCCTCCTGGGCAACGGCCTCATCATCAGCGCCGTAGCCTGCGGCCACCACCTGCACAGCCCCATGTTCTTCTTCCTGCTCAACCTGGCCCTCACCGACCTGGGCTGCATCTGCACCGCTGTCCCCAAAGCCATGCCCTCTGGGACACCAGAAACATCTCCTATGAAGGATGTGCTGCACAGGTGTTTTTCTTTCTCTTCTTCATCTCAGCAGAGTATTTCCTGCTGACCATCATGTGCTACGACCGCTACGTGTCCATCTGCAAACCCCTGCACTATGGGACCCTCCTGGGCAGCAGAGCTTCTGCCCACATGGCAGCAGCTGCCTGGGCCAGTTCCTTTCTCAATGCTCTCATGCACACAGCCAATACATTTTCCCTGCCCTTGTGCCAGGGCAATGCCCTGGACCAATTCTTCTGTGAAATCCCCCAGATCCTCAAGCTCGCCTGCTCACACTCCAAACTCAGGGAACTGGTGCTCCTTGCTCTTAGTTCCTGTTTAGGACTTGGCTGTTTTGTGTTCATTGTTTTCTCCTATGTGCAGATCTTCAGGGTTGTGCTGAGGTTCCCCTCTGAGCAGGGACGGCACAAAGCCTTTTCCACCTGCCGCCCTCACCTGGCCGTGGTCTCTCTGTTCATCAGCACTGGTATATTTTCTGAATTGAAGCCCCCCTCCATGTCCTCCCCATTCTTGGATCTGTCCCTGTCAGTTCTGTACTCGGTGGTGCCTCCAGCCCTGACCCCCCTCGTCTACAGCCTGAGGAATCAGGAGCTCAAGGCTGCAGTGTGGACACTGATCACTGGATGGTTTCAGAAACATTTAACTGCTGGCCAGTTTCTGCAAATTATTTCTAATAAAAATCACTTTTGTTAGTTCTTGCTGGTTTGGTTGTGGGTTTGTTTGTTTTTTGTTTGTTTGTTTGTTTTTTCCACTGTGTTTTAGTTTTTCAACATTGTCCACAAAGAAAGGCCACTGTTTGTGCCATTTCTCATTTTGTTTCTCTCCACCTTTGCTGTGACTCCAGACTGTGTCAATGAGGGGCTGTGCTCTAAGTGGCTCTAAATAAACTAAAGGATCTTCCAGCAAGTTTTCTGCAGAGATCCCTCTTTCGTTCCCTTCTCTGGAACTGCAGCAGCAATGTCTGTGTGCAGAGCTGGGACCAGGGCAGGGCAGGGGTGGCACAGCAGCTCTGCTTCTGCTGGCCACACCATTCCTGCTCCAGGCAAGGAGCCATTGGCCTTCTTGCCCACCTGGGCACACTGCTGCCTCATGTCCAGCCTGCTGTCCATCAGTCCCTGCAGGTCCCTTTCTGCCTGGCTGCTGTCCAGCCACTCTGTCCCCAGCCTGTACTGCTGCAGGGGTTGTTGTGGCCAAAGTGCAGGACCCGGCACTTGGACTTGTTAAACCTGAGATTGTTGGATTTGGGCCCTGGATCCAGCCTGTCCAGGGCCCTGTGCAGAGCCCTCCTGCCCTCCAGCAGATCCACACTCACACCTGCAGGAGAGATGGCCAAGGGCTGGGCAGGGCTGGCAGGGCCACAGGCACCCAGCCTTTTGTCCCCTGGGCTCTGCCAGCACCTCTGGAGGCCCCACAGGAGGAACTTTCCTTGCAGGGGATGCACTTTGGTCCTCCCTGGCTCCTCCCTGAGCAGGCTGGCAGGGCTTGCAGCTTTAGGACATTTGTCCTTGCTGCCCCTGCCATCCCCCTGCCCCACAAACAGCCCCCAGCCAGCCGGGAGGGACAGGCCCTGCTGTCCCAGGCCTGGGCTCAGGGCTTGGCCTTTCTGCTCCCTCCAGCCAGCCCAGGCCTTGCTCAGCATTGCAGTTCCCTGCTCACAGCCTTGGGCTCCCTGCAATCCTGGCCTCCAGGAGCTGCTCTCACCAGGCCCTGGGCAGCCTTTGGCACTCCCTGCCCTCAGTGGAGCCCAGGGATGCTCCAAGGGACTGGGAGTTTTGCTTCTGACTCCTTCAGCAGCTTCTTCAACCTTCTCTCCATGCCTGAGGGTCCTGGACTTGTAGCCACAGCTTGTGCCTGCCATGTTTTGGCTTCGGGAAACTCTTTCCCACAGATATCTGTTGTAAACAAGAGCATGTTATTATAAACTATCTTGTTTTTCTCCATTCTTTCCCAAAGGAGGGATTTCGTTTGATGGCCCTTTGGGGTGACCAATGGGTCAAAGGATCCCGCGTCTTAGGTGGGCTCATTGTAAAAAAGTATATAAGGCAGGTTTGAAAAATAAAGACCAGACTTCGAGTCTCACACAGCCTTCTGAAAACCAGAGTCCGTGTCCTCATTTCGTGTCCCACAGCGACACTGGACTCAGCCCCAAATTCACTGTGGGGCTGATGAAAATACAGAAAGCCCTGAGGAGCTCCTTGTCTTCCTTCAATTGTCTTTAAGTTTCCAGGGCTTGTGCAGCTGACTGGAGTCAGTTTTGAGTCCTGTGAAGGAGGGAGATTTGAAAGTGCATCTAAATGACATTGATGCTCAATGTCTCCTTGGCAGGTCTGGGCACGGAGAAGAATGAGCCCCATTCTGCCCCAGGCTGACCCTGTTTGGACAACCTGCCCCTCACCCCAATCTCACCATGTCTGACATTGCCCACCTGGGACTGACATCCCTGTGCCCTGCATCAGAACCTTGTCCCCTGAGCTCTGCAGCTGGCTGTCCCAGCCCATTGCACCGTGTCCCACCTGCTCTCCTCAGGCCTCTGCCTGCACACAGGCCCAGGAGAAGTTTTCCTGTTGGTGAGGAAAGAATGGAAAAGCTGGAGAAGGTTTCCTAAACAACAAAGCCCACTCAGGAACCACATGCTCAGGACAGGCTGCCTGGAATGATGTCACCTTTCTACAAGGGACAGTGTCACCAGAAATGAGCTCTGGAAGCAGAATTCTCTGAGTCTCTCAGCTGAATTCTGTGCCCCTGTCCTGGATCTCTGTTGCAGATGGAAGCTGCTGGTGCCATCCTCAGCTTGAACCCTTCTTTGGAATGCAGACAGACGTTCCCAGGTGTGTAAAGGAAGCATTGCTCAATGTTGATGCAAAGCTTTTGTGCTCCTGATGGAACCAAGGAGACTCTTGAGACACTGCAAGGCATTGTTTCACCTAGGCTCCATTGTGACACAGCTCACGGAATCAAGGAGACAATTGTGACAGTAGGAACCTCCTAGAAACAAGACTTTGTTGTGGCAGTCATGGAATCAAAGAGACATTTGTGACACAGCCGGGCCGTGTGGAACCAATGGTCCATTGCTACACTGCAGATTCAAGAAGAACATGGTGACACCCCAGAACCTCATGGAACCAAGGGTCCTTTGTGGCACAGCAGGGCCTTATTGGAACCCAGGGGACCATTGTGACAAGGCAGGGCCTAATGGAACCATGGAGACCATTGTGACACTAACGAAACTCATGGAACCATGGTGACCATTGGGATGCTATGGAACTTCACAGAACCAAAGATCCATTGTGTCACTGTGGTGCCTCATGGAATCAAACATTGTGAAACTTGAAGGCCTAATGGAACAAGGGATTCTATTGTGACCCTGCAGAATCTCATGGAATCAAGGCGACCATGTTACACTACAGAAGCTCATGGAACCAAGGGGCCACTGTGACACTGCAGATCCAAGGAAACTGTTGTTGACAATACAAAAACTCATGGAATGGAAAGTCCAGTGTGACATGATGGAACGCCATGGACCCAAGGGTCCATTGTGACTCTGCAGGGCCTCATGGAATAGAGGGTCCATTGTGACACAACAGGGCCTCTTGGAACCAAGGGTGCATTGAGGCACAGCCGGGCCTTGCTGGAACCAAAGAAACCCCTGCTAAAAGCAGGGTAACTCCTAGAAACAAGGAGTCCATTGGTACAGCATAAAACCTATGGAACCAAGGGGCCATTGGGACAAAGCGGGGCCTCATGGAACTAAGGGGACATTCTGACCCATTGAGACTGCATGGAAGGAATTGTCCATTATGACAATGCAGATCCAAGGAGACCATGGAGACACTATGGAACCTCATGGATCCAAGGGGCCATTATGCCACTGAAGAATCTCATGGAACCCAGGGTCCATTGTGACATGGCAAGGCCTCATTGGAACAAAGGGACCATTGTTGGCAGTACATAAACTCATGGAACCAAGGGGCTGTGGTGACACAGCAGGGACACATGGAAGCAAGGAGACCAGTGACATTTAGGAACCTCATGGAACCAAGGGTTCATTGCGACACTGCAGAAACAAGGAGACCATTGGTGACACTATGGATGCTCAGGGAACCGAGTGGCCGTTGTTACACTCCAAAGTGTCGTTGAACCAAAGAGACCATTGTCCAGCAACAGAACCTCATGGCACTAAGGCTCCACTGTGGCTCAGCAGGGTTCCATGAAACCAACTGCCCATTGTGACAATGCAGATCCAAGGAGACCATGGTGACATTATGGAACCTCATGGAACCAAGGGTCCATTGTTACAGTCCAGAACCAAGGAGACCATTTTGACGGTACAGAACCTCATGGAATCAAGGGTCAGTTGTGAAACAGTTGAACTTCATGGAGCCAAGAAGCCACTGTGACACAGCAGCGCCACATGGAACCAATGGTCTATAGTGATACTGTGGATCCAAGGAGGCCATGCTGGTACTATGGAACTTCATGGAACCAAGGATCCATTGTGACACAGTTGGGCCCCAAGGAACCAATGGTCCATTGTGACAATGCAGCTCCAAGGACATCATGGTGACACTACAGAACCTCATGGATCCAAAGAGCCATTGTGACACTGTGGGGCTTCCTTGGAACAAAGGGCATTGTTGATAGTATGGAAGATACTCATGGAAACTATGGGAGACATTGTGGCACGCAGAGCCTTATGGAACAAAGGAGACCACTGCGACATGGAGGAATTTTATGGAACCAAGCAGCCATTTGCACACGACAGAACCAAGGAGATCATTGTTGGCAGTACAAAACCTCTGAACTATAACAATGGAACTGAGGGGCCATTGTTATACAGAGAGGCCTGGTGGAACCAAGGGGCCAGTGTGATACCATGGGGCCCCATGGAATCAAATATTCCTTGTGACACAGTGAGGCTGCTTGTCACCAATTGTCCATTGTGATCCTGCAGATCCCAGAGACCGTGGTGACACTATGGCACGTTCCCAGGCTGTCCCCAGAACAGAGGCACAGCCCAGGCCCTGCTCTGCTGCTCCCTCAGATCCATGCCAGGAGCTCTGGCTGTGCCAGGACACTGCTGTGTGCCCCCTGCACACTCCCCCTCTGCCCCTGGGCACTGGGCTTTGCTTTGCCAGGGCATTCCTGGAGCACATTGCTGACAGCAGCTCTGCAGGGAGAGCAAAGCCTTCCTGGGCTGCCCTCAGGAGATGCCCTTGGCTGCTGGAGCTGCTGTGCTGGAGCCCAGCTGTGTCCCAGCAGTGCCCATGGCCTGGCCCTGCCTGTGCTCACAGCACGGACACGCAGCAGGACAGTGACCAAGCTGCCACAGCACTGCGGCCTCACAGCCACAGAAGGGCTGGGAAGGAGAGGCTGGAGCTGGGAAGAGCAGCTGTGGGAAGAGCCAGGGCCATTGTCCCTGACTGTGCTGCTGTGCTGGGAGTCTCTGCCCTCCACCTCTGCTCACAGGCACTGCCCCTGCAGAGACAGAGAGGGGCTGTGGGAACATCTTGGGCACACAGGGGAGAGCAGGGCACTTTATTTGACAGAAATGCACAGTGATCAGGGCTCCTTACTGTCTGTGCTTAACACAGGCATGGTAGATACTGATGTAGCAATACTGGGACTAATGGCATCCCTTTATGGAAAATAGAAAAGAAAAAGAAAAAGAAAAAGAAAAAGAAAAAGAAAAAGAAGAAAAGAAAAGAAAAGAAAAGAAAAGAAAAGAAAAGAAAAGAAAAGAAAAGAAAAGAAAAGAAAAGAAAAGAAAAGAAAAGAAAAGAAAAGAAAAGAAAAGAAAAGAAAAGAAAAGAAAAGAAAAGAAAAGAAAAGAAAAGAAAAGAAAAGAAAAGAAAAGAAAAGAAAAGAAAAGAAAAGAAAAGAAAAGAAAAGGGAAGGGAAGGGAAGGGAAGGGAAGGGAAGGGAAGGGAAGGGAAGGGAAGGGAAGGGAAGGGAAGGGAAGGGAAGGGAAGGGAAGGGAAGGGAAGGGAAGGGAAGGGAAGGGAAGGGAAGGGAAGGGAAGGATTAAACCAAGAAATAAAATAACAAACAAGACACACATGGCACAAAGCAGTCTGGGCCTGGAATGAGTTCCATTCTGAATGCTGTGCACAAACAAAGAGGCACCTGGTTGTTTCTGAAAAGCACAGAGGGGTCAGATTCCTCAGGGCATCCTCCAGCTCCTGGTTCCTCAGGCTGTAGAAGAATGGGTTCAGTGTTGGAGGCAGCAGAGAGCACAGAAGTGACAGTGCCAGAGCCAGGGATGGGCACCAGGCTGGCACAGGTGACCTTGAGGCTCTGCAGGGCCCAGGCACAGCGGCTGTGCCAGAGTCAGGGCTGATCTCACACTCTGTGGGCTGGGGCAGAGCCCAGGCAGAAATGAGCCCTGAGCCAGCAGCTCTGCAGTGGTGGCCACCAGGCTGGGTGGCCAAGGGAGGCTTCTGGCCATGCCCTGGGAGCAGCTGCTGCTGCCCAGGGGCCTTTGGTGTCCCAGGCTCTCCCTGGCACAGCTCCCAGCACGGCACTCTGCACTTGTGCCCGAGGCCTTCACTCTGCTGGGGCTGGCCTGGGGCTTTTCCTGCAGTGGGATCTGCCCTGGTCCTGGCACAGGAAAGGCAGTTCCTGCTGGAGCAGAAGGCTCTGCCTGGAATGGGCTCAAACAACCCCAACAAGGCCCTGATTACTTCAAAATTGCTTCCTAGAGCACTATATTCTAACAACTGTTATAGCTCCTATACTGTGGAGTAAACCTCTCTTTTTTAAATTTACTCTGTGGTGTGAATAATCTTTCTGTCTAATCCTGATCAGAATCGATCATAGCTGTATTTATAGAAATATATCTGGTATTCCATCATTAATCCTCTGGGACAAATTGCATTTCGGTTCAATTCCACCTCTCCAGTCTTTTATACATAAACTTTTCACAAAGTCTGGGGCCAGGATTTGGTCCAGGCTGTCCCAGCCTCCTCTCATAGATGGAATTTTAAAAGTGTAGGCAGATTTGAGGATCCATGGTGGCTGTTGGGTGTCATTTCTCCACCTCATGACTCAGCAGGAGTTTCTCCAATGAAGAAATGAAGCTTTTGCCTGCAGCTCCCACTCTGCTCATGACAGGAACCCCTGTGAGTGTCTGGGACATCCCAGCTCTTTGGCAGCCTGGGGACTCCTGGGATGTCACCATGGAGCCCCCGTGAGTGCCTGTGACAGATGGGTGCCTTTGCAGCCCCAGGTGCCCTGGGATGTCACCACGGAATGGCAGTGACTGCCTCTGACCACAGGGCTCTTGACCATCCCCAGAAACCCCTGGGAGGTCTCCATGGAGCCCCTGTCTGTGCCTGTGACATTCCAGCTCTGGAACAGCCTGGAGACTCTTGGAGTGTCCCCATGGAACCCCTCAGAGGGGCTGTGACAGCTCGGTTCCTTGGCAGGCAAACATCACCAACCCCTGTTGCTGTGGTCAGTTTCCATGGCAACCATCACCAGCCCCTGTTGCTATGGTCAGTTTCCATGGCAACCATCACCAGCCCCTGTTGCTGTGGTCAATTTCCATGGCAGCCATCTCCAGCCCCTGTTGCCGTGGTCAGTTTCCATGGCAACCATCACCAGCCCCCTGTTGCTATGGTCAGTTTCCATGGCAACCATCCCCAGCCCCCCGTTGCTATGGTCAGTTTCCATGGCAACCATCACCAGCCCCTGTTGCTGTGGTCAGTCCCTTGGCAGCTCCATGCAGACCCCATGCCAGGGGTGGTTGCCACGGACACCAGCTCAGACCTGGAGCCAGAGTCTGTTGCCATGGCAACCATTTGCAGTCTCATTCCCATTCCCATGGGATCCCAGCACCACAGAATTGGCTGAGCTGGGAGGGACCCATCAGGATCCTCCAGTCCAACTCCTGGCCCTGCACGGGACACCCCAACAATCCCAGCCTGGGCCTGGCAGCGGTGTCCAAACACTACTGGAGCTCAGAGAGTCCTGGAGCTGGGACCCTTCCCTGGGAGCCTCTTCAGTGCCCCAGCAGCCTCTGGGGGAAAAACCTTTTCCTGAGATCCAACCTGAACCTGCCCCACTCAGCTCCAGCCCTTCCCTCCAGTCCTGTCCCTGGGCTCCAGAGTGAGGAGGTTCCCACAGCCCCAGCCAGGGCCCCGCTCCCAAGGCTGTTGCCAGGGCAGCCAGGGCTGGCGCCAGCTGTGAGGCTCAGTTTCTATGGGCTGAGCTTTAGGAATGGGATTCCCCAATTTCCTGCTCCCCCTAAAACCGTGCCGCCGCTCGCTGCCCTCCAGCCTCCCATGGAAAGCACAAAAGGCAAAGATCCCAGGCTGGGATAGGAACAATTTACTGGGAACAGCAACAAGATAAGCAACAAATAGGAACAGAAACAATATTGATAACAGACGGAATAAGACAAGCGATGTACAGGGAAAACTACAACAACATCAACTGGCTCTTCCCGGCCATGTATTTCCTTCTGCCTGGAAAGGACACACTTCTCCTTGGGGAGAGAGAGAGAGTCCCTTTCCTGCCCCTGGCAATGACCTGAGATGGTATCAAATACAATGAAGAGGCCACGAAAGAACCCTCACGTTCTTCAATCCCACCTCACACCATTGCCAGAGGCAGGGGGAGGGACAGGTGTCTTCCCAGCGTGGATCACAGGAAATGTGGGTCACCAGGGCTCTTCTTAATGTGGGTCCTCTGATGGGGGATGAGGTTGGAGTCTCACATGAAGCTCTTCACAGAGTTGGGGCACTCGCAGTGTTTCCCTCACCGGTGCATCCGTTGGTGTCTGGTCAAGTTAGAGCTGTTAGTGAAACTCTTCCCACACTGGGGACACTTGTAGGGCCTCTCCCCAGTGTGGATGTGCCGATGGGTGATGAGGGTGGAGTTGTATTGGAAGCCCTTCCTGCAGTTGGGGCAGCGGAAGGGCCGCTCATCGGTGTGAATCCGCTGGTGCACAAGGAGGGTGGAGCTGGTCTGAAACCTCTTCCCACACTCAGGACACTCGTAGGGCCTCTCCCCAGTGTGGATCATTTGGTGGTTGGTCAGGTGAGACCTCTGGTTGAAGCCCTTTCCACATTCCACACACTTGTATGGCTTTTCCTCAGCGTGGATGTTCTGGTGGCAAATCAGGCTGGATCTCTGGCTGAAGCTCTTCCCACATTGCTCACACATGTAGGGCCGTTCCCTGGTGTGGGTCCTCTGGTGGCGGATAAGGAGGGAGTTCCAGCGGAAGCTCTTCCCACACTCCAAGCACTTGTGGGGCTTCTCCCCATCATGATACTGCTCATGGACCACCACATCTGAGCCCCAGCTGAAGCTCTGTCCACCTTCTTGGCTCAGGGTGGGTCTTTCCTCCTCAAAGCACCCTGGGATGGGTTTGGAACCTCTCCTCCCGTGGGATTCCTGCGGCTTTGCCTCCCCATTGGATTCCTGTGCTGTGGAGCCACTCAAAATGGCCGCTTCCACGAGGTTCTGCCGTGGGGATTTGTCCTCCCTGGTCTCCATGCTCATCTCCTTGTCTGGGGGAGGAAGGACAAGGAGAGGATGGGATTTGCCTCTGTGCCAGAGGGAAGGGGAAGGAAATCCCCCCTGTGCATGCCCGGCAGGATGGCATCGGCAGCAGGGTTGTCCTGCAGCTGGGGGCCAGGCTGAGCTGAGAGATGGAGCAGTAGAGAGGGGCAAAGGGGCATTGACTTCCTCCTCACCTGCCTGGCTGTCCTGGGGCATCTTCCTCTTCCTCTCAGCCTTCTCCTCCATCCAGCAAAGGTTTGGGAATGAGAATCCTGGTTTGGGGAAAAAAAAAGGAGGAGCATGTTGAGCTTGAAGGTTTCTTTGCCGAAGCCCATCTCTAGAAGTCACTGGCCACGTGGGGTCCATAAAAACCATCCAAACATCAAGATCCAGCCCTGAAAATGCCTCCCAGGAATTCCCTATCTCTGGTCTGTCCCCTTTGGTGTTCGAGGCTATCCCCCCTGCCCCAGCTGCTGGGGGTCACACTTGTTCTGGGGGTTCCTCGTGTACTCGGCTCCTGCCCTTCCCAGACTGCTGAGAGTCCCAGGAACACAAAAAGCTCCCCCCTTTCCCACCTCCCCACTTAAGGATGCTGGGGGTTTTGGGGTCCCTGGGTCCCTTGTCCTCCTACTTTTTGCTTCAGGGATCAAAGGGTCCAAGGAGTCCCCCCTGGCCCTCTCCAGGCTCTTGAGGGTCCCACCAATCATGCTGCTTTCCCCTCTGGGCTCCCCACTTTGGGGTCCTGGGGGACACAGGGCTCTGCTCCTCCAGGCTGCCTCTGCCAGCAGCTGCCACTGGGACCCCCCAATGTTCTCCCAAGGGGCATTTTCCACTCAGCTTTGGAGCTCTTCATTCTCCAAGCATCTCACCCCACATAAAAACCCAACTCAGGGACCCCCCTGGATATCTCGGCCAAGCTCCCATTCTTGGTTTGGAAAGACAGATGTCTGCTAAGGAAGGCAGGAGCCTTCCCTGACATGGAAAATATAAACCGCCTCCCTCTGAATTATAATTTTGGAATTAATGGGCTCTCAGGCAAAGATATGGGAATAGGAATAACAGTTCCTATTAGGAGGAAAATTAAACATGCAATAGTAAAAAAAAACCAAAAAACCCAAACCACTAACAGAGTCAGAATACAACCTGACACCCGGTTAGTCAGCGTGTTGGTAGTAGTCCAATCCAATCGTGGCTGCAGTGCTCCTGGAGTGACAGATGTGGTTCTGTGGAAGCAACGATCTTGTAGAATGGTGTAGTTTTCCTCTGGGAATCCTGTGGAAACAAGCTGCTTCAGGTGTGTTAAATCTCAGATTATATCCAGGTAGGAATGCTTGGCTCCTCCCTGTGGGTGGAGCATCTGACAATGGGATGATGTAATTTTATCAGTCCTGCAGTGAGACACAATGGCCCATTAACAGAAGATATCTCCCTGGAGGGAGGATGTGTTGTGGAAGAGATAAAGAACACTGTCCCACCTGGTTTTAACAACTGGCCCATTAAACAGAAGATATCCCCCCAGAGTTATGAGGGATAGGTCAAGGAAGAGAGAAAGAACACTGTCCCACCCATGTTTTAACAGCTGGCAATAGAATACACACTTTTGGTTACATCTTGCTTTGCAACCCAAGACAATTAGTCAAATGCATATTCATGAAGATTATACGTATTTAAACACTCCTTGGAGTGCACATTTTCCAGCAATTCTTTAGGTTTGTTCGACCCCAGACCTTATCTTCCTAAAGTACGTGCCACAATGCAAATGTGATTTTGAGACTTATGTTTTATTTCCTCTTGAGGCCTCCCGGTCTGTGGTTTGACAGTTATTGGTCTCCAAGGGGTCAGTGGTGGATTCCTCCTGGCTCTTTCGGTGTTATTTGCCTGGTTCTTTTCAAGGTTATCTTATCATCCAGGTATTTTAACCATTTTTACTTCAATCAACATTAGCTATTTCACTATTGTTAGTCAGTTACAGAAATAAAGGCATCAGTCATTATTTCACAACCATAGTCACTTCTGCCAAAGTTAATGTTATAATGTGTAATAAGGAATAATTTATGTTTTCCTAATGTTTGTGTGATGTGATAAATATGGTATGTAATTCGGTTTGATGGTAAATATGTTTTATAAAAATCTACACTGTAACCTTAAAGTCACAAGCGCCTTGAAAAACTTGTCCTGAAAGATTGTGACAATCGCTGTCAGCACAGAAGAAAACCACATTAGCAGAAGAAAAGAGGGTGCAGCTGGGAGTAGAGGGGTCTTCACCGTTGATGAGTCTGCCAACGACCCAGCAATTAGCAACTGATATGTATCTTATCAGCATTGTCACGATGGTGAATCCCAATGTCCAAATTCCAGTAAATCTACTCAGGGGCATCTCCGTGCCCGGAAATCTATTCAACAAGGTGGGCAGCAGGGAAACAAAGATACATGAATATGTATCTCGGACAGGACTGAGATCATGTACTGTACAGCGAAACACTGTATAAAAACCAGCAGCACAAGGCACACTTGGTGAAACCTCGGGGAAAGGTGACACGGTAGAGGTCACGTTTGTGGTTTCACCCAGTGCCGGCACTGTTTCCTTGTCTCACTGGCTTTGTCGATTTTCTTTGTCCGAAATTTTCGTTGGCAAATAAATCGTTTTCGATGGAATTGGCTCTTTAAATCTATAACATAATGCACTGCACATTTTAATATTTCAATATATGTCTATTTAATAATTTAATTTATATGTATATCTATACTTTTATAATATGTTCTATTTTAATATTTTGTGAAACCCTAAATTAGAATACATTTATCACACTGAAATACGCAATCTCCACAGGGATTAGGGTATTAACCATAAATGATGACAAATTGTAATATATCAAAAACAGTTTAAAAGAGATTGCAAACTGTACTAAACCAAAATAATTTGCAAAAGCCAATACATAACAGCAAAAGCCATGAACTACACAGTTTCTAATGAAATCTGGCCTAACAGAATGTCAGGACTGTGCTAAATTATCAGATTTAAGGAATTACAAGTATCTGTGCTAGGAGTACTGATGATACATGAAAGGTATATAAAAGAAAAGGCAAAAATCATCTTGACAGGTTCAGACTGTCTTGGTTTAAAAAGTCATATAAAGGTGTAAAACAAAAAAAATCCTCAATCCATGCTCTGCAATACTCCATCAGCCCCCAAAAACTGCCATAAATCCTTCTTTTTTTGGTCTGGGGTAATGGTACTCATAAAATTCCTTGTATTCTTTCTGGATTGATGCACCGTAAACCTCCAGTCAAAATGTGTCCCAGACACGTTTTTCCTAAATATTCCCAAATATTTCACCTTTTTCTCTACCAATTGTGCCTCCTTTTCAGACTCCAAGTCCCCTTTTTAGTAAGGAAATTAAGCAGCTTCACCAAAAAAAAGCCTCTTCAGCCACCTTTTCCTGCTCCCCCAATAAAAGCAAATCTAATTGAAATTCTAATTCTAAATCTAATTCTAATTCTAAATGCAACAACCAAATTCCTGAGGATGGGGTAGATTCTCTTCATATTTTCTGTGTCATTTCTCATTGTTATTAATTTACATTCTCACTTCAGCCATCAAATCCCTTCCCAGTAAATTACACTCAAAATTAGGAAGAAAGAGGAATTTGTGCACTTCAGACCTATCCCCCACCTCTGCTAAAGGGCACTTGCTCATCCTTTCCACACACCCCTTTGAGTAATCTATGATCTTTTTGACAATTTTCCCCGCTTAGGTATAAAATTTAAGGTTTAAGGAAAAAAATTTAACCATCCATTTCCATTATCCTCTGGACTTCTATCTGTCCATGGTCCCATTGTCTCCCCTGTCTGCTCCTCTCTCTCCTTTCTCTTTTCTCTTTCTTCCATGCAAACCTAATGTCTTACTTTGAAAGACAGGTATCTGCCAGGGAATAAAACACAGGTATCTGCCAGGGAATAAAATGGAGCCGCCTTGGAATGGAGAATGCAAACCCCTTCCCTCTGAATTACTATAATTTTGAAATTAAAGGGCTCTGTGATGGTTTTAGTATTTACCTTTTGGTGGGATATGACTTGGAGGAAATAAAAAGCAAAACAGGCTTAAAACTTCATTGTTATAAAGATATTTCATTCACACACACTAAAAGGAGAAAAAGAAAAATGAAAAACTTCAAAACACTCTTCCCCTTCCCTGCTAATGTTTACTTTCTACAAACAACATGAAGAGACAACTTGTGATTTTCAGTCAGTTTCTCCATTTAAACATGATCTTTCATCACTTTGGGAGAGGAGTCTCTCTTAGAGTCCATGGATCCCACTGACAAATTAAAACAGTTCTCTTGTGGGTTTTAACTGTCACAAAAACAGTGCCCAGTAAACTCTGCTTCCGTGACCCCTCCCATGAGTACTTTCCCAAGCTGCTTATGGGTCATGTACTCAAACACACTGCAGACTGGGGTGTCACTTTTTAAAGGTGAACCACTTCAAAGGCAAAGGATTCTTTATTTCAGGGAACAGAGCTATCTTCTCCCTTCTTCACTGCACACAGAAGGCTTCTCATCTCTATGTCTGTTCAAGCATCTCATCAAATCAATTTCACTTTGTCCATCACAAACACCTTGGCTCAAAAATCCACACATAAATTTAAACAATCACCTATCCAAATGGATATCTTTCCACGGTTTAAATGCATAAGTTAGTCCAGTCTCCATGGTTTACATCCAGAGAAGTCCAGTCAAAAATGTCCACTTCCTCAATCCCTTCTTCCAATAATCTTTATCAGTTCTTCCGCTGACTCTGTACCATGCTGTCTCTTTATGTTTTAAATCCCTCTGTCCTTCCTCTCTCACTCAGGGAAAGGATTGGAGTTCTGAAAGCTTCATCTTGTGTTAAGGAAGAGTTAAATCCGGCCCAGGTCCTCTCTCCCTCAGCTGCTGACTCAAAAGGGTGTCAAGTTTCAAGGCCCATGATGATGGGGGGAGAGGGGAGGAGAAACATGCTCAGGAATGCTGATGAATTGTCTTTTTCCCACCCCCTGCTCTCATCCATGGACCCAAACTCAAGGTTGCTTCCTGGGGCCTGGGGGGAGCAGGGGAGGAGGAATTTCAATCCCATCCTCTCCTGGCCATCATCACCACCAGCAACCAGGGCCTGGGGCACAGCCCGGCCAGGGCCGGCTGCCGTGGGGACCCGAGCTGCAGCCTCCCTCTTTTTTCCCCGCCGGGAGCCTGTGGGGCCTGGCCAAGCCTCGGGCCGGCTTCCCCCCTCCCTGTCCCAGCAGGAGAGGGGAGGGGGCCGGGGCGGGAATGGCCGACCCTGGCCAGCTCAGGCCCTTCTGACAGAACGACCCCAGCTGATGTTACCTGTTCAACTGCCCGGAAGGAAAGAGAAAGGGCAGTTCCTGGGAACCTCTGGTATTCAACTCTCAAATGTTCACATAGACGTACCTCTTTCTAATTGGTTTGTCAAGTTATAACTTCCTGAACAATCACTTCCTGGCCAAACTACCACAGGCTCTCAAGCAAAGATATGGGGATAGGAATAGTTCTTTACTAGTATTTATAATGCGGTGGATGGTAATTCATGTTTCATAATATTGTTGTTATAGTAAATAGAAATAAAAATGTGTTTTTCTGAAAAAGCCAAAAAGCCTCTCAAAGCAGAGCAGAAAGTTTGGAAATTTTGCAAGAGCTCTCCCCGTCTCCAGAGGAAGGAACAAAAGAATTATAATACCAATAGAAGGTGGAGGATGACCAGGACGAGAACACTCAGCACCTGATGAGGCTTGATGACCCTGAGATGATATCAGGACCATTAGGAGCACTCAGGAGTCTTCTCCACCCAAGAAACCTTTTCAGAAAACTGGACCTTGCTTTCGAAATTTCATTAACCATGGAAACAAAGTCACCGAGAGACAAAAGAACTTATAGAATCTTGGACTTACGTAGCCCAGCCAGAAAAAGTACAAAAACAGCTGGCATGGGCTCAGTCCTTTGTGAAAACCGGGGGGGGTACAGTGTGATAAAGGCTGTACTTGTGTTCTCACCCAGTGTCGGCACTGCTTCCCTGATTGTGGGCTCTGTCGATTTCCCTGTCTGAAAATTTCTCTGGCAAATAAATCGCTTTCGATGAAATTTGCTCTCAAAAATTTGTTACATATAACAAGGCAAAACAGAACAACAACTACAGCATTTACAACCAAAACAGAACCAGGAACCTTGAGGGGCTTTGCTTCACAAAGCCCGGGGCAGTCTGACCTCGATACCCCTGCAGGACTCAGAGGAGCACCAAGCTGGAAGGGCAGGAATGAGCAGAAATCCCAGGCTGGTGGATGAGATGTCTCAGAAACTCCTCGGTGGTAGCTGGAACTGCAGGACATCCCAGAGGGCAGGGGGTGTGAGGCTACAGCGCAGCAAAAAGACCCAGAGCACTGCCCAAGAATGGCAGCGGCAGGACAGGGCCAGCCCAGCTGCAGCAGGGCAGGAGAAGGAGAGCTCAGAATTCCTGAACACACAAGGAGATGGTGGTCGATCCCTAGGACTGGACTTGGATGGTGACAGTGAACTCCTCCCAGAGCAAGCAACAGCCTGGCCATCCTCCTTCTGATGCTGAGAGCCAGAGAGAGAAGCTGGCCCCAGCACCATCCTTTTTCTGTCCCCCAAAACTTGCTGTATCTTCCCCCTCCAAGAGAAACTCCCAGAGACAAAAGAAGTATAGCCAGGTGCTACAACTCCTCTCCTTTGGCCCCTTTGTTCTGCTTAAGTACCTGTAAGTACCCAGTAGTGAGTTTCCTAGAAACTTATGGGAAAAAATTCTAATACTAAAAAAGAAACAAATCTAACCCCCAAGAGAGTTCAAAGGATAACAGTCCATGCTATTATGCAAAGCTGTTGGACATAAAGTCCCCATGTCCCAAGCAGAAACAGCAGCAACTTAACAGCAGCAGCAGCAGCATTCATCCGTGATCTCTCTGTGATCCCTCACATTCTCTAAGCAGTACATTTTTATTCTATTTTTACTCAATCAGCTACAAACACGATTCTACTGCTGTCTTCCCAGACCTATCCAGACCTAACCTAGATGTGTGAAAATGGTCGTAATTTCTTGCACAAATTCTACGTACACAGTTCTATCTGTTCTATCTAGGAATGCTAGCAATGCTACAATATGTTTTTGTTAGGTCTAGGACTCAGTTAACTTTCTAAAAGGTAATGCCACTGAAGTTTGAACTAAGCTTTAGGGCTTCTCTTACAAATACAGTCTCTTCTTTGCTTAAAGCACTTAAGATGTTCTCTACTTATTTAAAACTAAACTTACATTTCTACCTCATGTCTGCGTGGATTTGTGTATTTTAGTTTCTCTGAAGGTTTGAATTCAGCCCTCACATTTCTGAGTACTTCTGAGCCTGTGTGAATGGGGCCCAGAGGGATTTGCATCGCAACACCTGGGGGTTCAACCCCAACCCTGAAGGATTCTAAACCAAACCCTGGGGACTCCAACCCCAACCTGGTGCCCCTAACCCCAACCCTAAGGTGTCCAAGTCCTGGGGGACTCCAACCCTTGGGGTCTGTAAACCTGCTCAGGGCAGGCTGCTCTGGGCAGGGGCCCCACGGCCTCAGCCCCTCGCAAGGGCACAGCAGCAGCTGCAGCTCCCAGAGGCCTCAGCCCCAGCCATGGGCAAGGTGCTGGGCCAAGGGAAAACCAGGCTCCCTGGGTGCCCTGCTCCCCTCTCCCTCAGCTCCTGAGAGCTCTGCAGCCCCTGCTGCCATCCCATCTGCCCAGGCCAGCACAACAGCCCCGGCCTTGGGGCCCTCCAGAGCTGCTCCTGCTGCAGGCCCAGGGCCCATCCCAAAGCTGGGGCAGCCAGAAAGCTGTGCCCATTTCTGTTCATTGCTGCTCTGATGAGGATGGATCCTCAGCCCCTTGGAGGGTGCTGATGATATTTAGAACTCCAGAGGCATCTTCTTTCTTGAGCTCTCCTGTTCAGGAATTCATTGAGAAAAGCTCCTAAATGTTTGTTCAAAACACCCAAATAAAAAAAGATTCTAGGAATAATTTAAGTTTTCAATTCTTCTGTGGTCAATTAAACAGATTTCAGAGGTGTACACAATGTGAATATGGTATATTAGAAAACAGTGAAGAGAGAATTGTTTATACTCTGAAGTTTTCTTTTCCTGTTTATAGATTGTTATCAGAAATGTCCAATTACGATTGACTCCAGGCACCTTCTAATGCAGTCTGAATAGATATGAAAATCAAGACTCTTCATGGTTGACAATCAATCAGATTCTTGAGAGAGCGTGTTCTTGAGAGAGCCTGGGCAAGGAACCTGGAGTGCTTTCTCTAGGTTGCAGTGCAAGATGTAACCAAAAGTATGTATTCCATTACCATCTGTTAAAACCATGTGGGGCAGTGTTCTTTATCTCTTACATGATCCATCCCTCATATCTCCAGGGGGATATCTGCTGGTAATGGGCCAGCTGGTAAAACCAGATTAGGCAGTGCTCTTTATCTCTTCCAGGAGCCATTCTCTCTCCAGGGGGATATCTTCTGTTAATGGGCCATTGTGTCTCACTGCAGGACTGATAAAATTACATCATCCCATTGTCAGATGCTCCACCCACAGGGAGGAACCAAGCATTCCTACCTGGATATAATCTGAGATTTAACACACCAGAAGAAGCCTGTTTCCACTGGATTCCCAGAGGAAGACCAGGCTCATCTACACCACCACTGGACCTTCAGAGGAAAACTACACCCTTCTACAAGATCGTTGCTTCAACAGAACCACATCTGTCACTCCAGGAGCACTGCAGCCACGATTGGGTTGGACTGCTACCAACACCCTGACTAACCAGGCGCCAGGTTGTATTCTGATTCTGTGGTTTGGTTTTTGTTTTTTACTACTGCGTTTTCAGTTTAATTTTCCTCCTAATAGGAACTGTTATTCCTATTCCCATATCTTTGCCTGAGAGCCCATTAATTCCAAAATTATAATCCAGAGGGTGGGGGTTTATATTTTCCATTTCAGGGGAGGCTCCTGCCTTCCTTAGAAGACATCTGTCTTTCCAAAACAAGATAGGGAGCTCAGCCGAGATATCCAGAGTGGTCCCTGAGTTGGGTTTTTATGTGGAGTGGGATGCTTGGAGAATGAAGAGCTCCAAAGCTGAGTGGAAAATGCCCCTTGGGGGACATTTGGGGGGTCCCAGTGGTGGCTGCTGGCAGAGGCAGCCTGGAAGAGCAGAGCCCTGTGTCCCCCAGGACCCCAAAGTGGGGAGGCCAGAGAGGGGGGAGCACCACGATTGGTGGGACCCTCAAGAGCCTGGAGAGAGGCAGGGGGGACTCCTTGGACCCCCTTGAACCCCAAACCAGAGAATAAGGGGAGAAGGGACCCCGGGACCCCAAAACCCCCCAGGATCCCGAAGTGGAGAGGTTGAAAAGGGGAGAGATTTTCAGATTCCTTCTGACTCCCAGCACCCTGGGTAAGGCGGGGACCAAGTAGACGAGGGACCCCCAGTAGAAGTGCCACCCCCAGCAGCTTGGGGAGGACAGAGAGAAACCCCTGAACACCAAAGGGGATGAGACCAGAGATGGGGAACTCCTGGCAGGAATTTTCAGGGCTGAATCTTGGTGTTTGGGAGGTTTCTATGGAGCCCAAATGCCTGGTGGCTTCTAGAGATGGACTTTGGCAGAGAAACCTTCAAACTCAAAGTGCTCATCCCTTGTTTTTCCCCAAACCAGGACTCTCATTCCCAAACCTTGGCTGGATGGAGAAGGCTGGGAGGAAGAGGAAGATGCCCCAGGAGCCCCAGGCAGGTGAGGAGGAAGTCACTGCCCCTTTCCCCATCTCTCCTGCTCCATCTCCCAGCCCAGCTTGGCCCCTGGCTGCAGGACAACCCCGCTGCCGACGCCGTCCTGCCAGGGATGCACTGGGGGGATTTCCTTCCCCTTCCCTCTGGCACAGAGACAAATCCCATCCTCTCCTTGTCCTTCCTTCCCCAGACAATGAGCTGAGGATGAAGACCAGGGAGGACAAATCCCTGCAGCATAATCTCCTGGAAGAGGCCATTTTGAGTGGCTCCATGACACAGGAATCCAATGGGGAGGAAAAGCCCCAGAGATCCCACAGGAGGAGCGGCTCCAAACCCATCCCAGGATGCTCAGAGGAAGAAGGACCCAGCCTGTGCCAGGAAGGTGGACAGAGCTTCAGCCGGGGCTCTGAGCTGGTGGTCCATGAGCAGCTTCATGATGGGGTGAAGCCCTACAAGTGCTTGGAGTGTGGGAAGAGTTTCCAGTGGAACTCCATCCTGATCAGCCACCAGCGGATCCACACCGGGGAGAGGCCCTACGAGTGTCCCGAGTGTGGGAAGAGGTTTCAGACCAGCTCCAATCTCCTTGTGCACTGGCGCATCCACACCGGGGAGAGGCCCTACATGTGTGAGCAATGTGGTAAGACCTTCAGGCGGCGCTCCCACTTGATCCGCCACCAGAACATCCACGCTGAGGAAAGGCCATACAAGTGTGGGGAATGTGGGAAGGGCTTCAACAAGAGGTGCCATCTGATCATCCACCAATGCATCCACACCAGGGAGAAGCCCTACAAGTGTCCCAAGTGTGGGAAGAGGTTTCAGACCAACTCAGATGTCCTTGAACATCAGCAGATTCACACAGAGGAGAGGCCCTTCCCACTGCCCCAGCTGCAGGAAGGGCTTCAAGCACAACTCCCACCTCATCACCCACCAGCACATCCACACCAAGGAGAGGCTCTACCAGTGTGGGGAATGAAGGATGAGCTTCAGCAGAAGCTCCCAGCTGCTCTGCCACCAGAGGATCCAAACCAGGCAATGGCCTTACGAGTATCCTGCCTGTGGGAAGAGCTTGTCCAGGAGCTCTCACTTTAACAGACACCAATGGAGGCACTGGTTAGGGAAGCCCTGTGAGTGCCCTGACTGTGGGAAGGGCTCCCTGCACTGCTCCAACATCATCCTGCTTCAGAGGATCCACACTGGGCAGAGTCCTGGTGACCCACATTCCCAGTGATCTGTCTTGGGAAGGGAGTGGCCTGGTGGTCTTTTGGTCTGGTGGTCCCTCATATTCTTTTGATTCATCTTCATCCCTTAAAACAGACAAAACTGGGGTAAAAACCAGCAAATTCACCAAAGGCATCTAAAGCCTCGTTTTTTAGTGTTTTGGGAGAATCTGGGATTCAAGGAGATACTTGGGAGGTTTGGGGGGTATTTGGTGTAGTTGTCTCCATTTCTTGGCACTCAAAGAGACGAGAGGGTTTGATCTGTCACCTCAAATCCACTCAATGCCACTGAAAACTACTCAGTCCCACCCCAAAATTACTCAGTTCCACAGCTCCTCAGGGTTGGATGGGGTTGGAAGGGGATTGCGTGAAGTGTGCTGCAAATCAGGAGGGGTGAGATAGGCTTTGGGTGGGGCAGGATGGGTGGGATGGGGTTTGGGAGGTGCGAAATGGGGGAAATTGGGCTTGGGAAGGGGGTCTTGGTGTCCAGCAGGGGTGGGATTCATTGGATTTTGGACTGGGGAGGTGGTGTGGGATCTGGAAGGAGACAGCCCAAATTTGGGGATGATGAAGGGAGGGGGAGCCCATTACTGAGGGAATTTTTGGATATTTCACATTCCTGAAGAGATTTTGGGCTCACCCACATTTCTGAGGCAGTTTTGGGGCACTCTCTCACTCTTTGGAATTGTTACAAGTGTAATCAGGGATAAAAAAGGGACAATGTCCAGCACTGGGGTGTTTTTAAACAATGTTCTCTATGCACGGCTCCATTGCTGGGGCACATACATATTTACGAGTTTGGAGATCATTCAAACATTCCTGTGAGTTTTTGATGTTCCAGGAACTCTCTTCTTTGGTTCCAACCTCTGACTTGTCTGCAGGACATCCCATAGATCAGATCCATTTATTTCATTTCTTCTCCTGGTCCCACCCTGTTGTTCCACACTCCCTGGTAAATCAATAAATTCTTCTCTGGTGCTCTGGTTTCTGTCACTGTTATCTTATCACCAGCCCATAGATGTGAGAAACAACAGAATTGTTTTACACCATTCTCTTAGTTGGTTATAATATAAATGTTAGTTATAATAATGATAATATGTAAGTTAGTTATAATAGTTAAAATATAAATTCATTTTAGCATTGCACAGTCTCTATTTTAATATTTTGCTAAGGCCTATGATAAAATATTGATGTATTATGCTGGCATCTCTGTAGGCTATATGGTGCACACATAAACTGATAGAATATGTTACATCAGAAAGCAGCTGAAAGGAATTATAAATTTACTGTATCAAAATCGCTGTGATCAATAACAATGTGCAAAAGCCGATACATGAATGTGAAAGCCAATATTGTGTTGTCATTGATATTTTCATTTATATTGTCATTTATCACCTGAGTCTGCTGCCTCTCCTGCAAGGCACCGAGAGGGTTCATTTATCCCCCCACCCCCATGTCCCTGCCTGTCCCCAAGTATCCCCAAGTGTCCCTGAGTGTCCCTGAGTGTCCCCAAGTGTCCCCAGTGACATTAGCCCAGGAATTCCCATCAGGATTTGGGACAATTTCAATGAAAATTCCCAGAAAATTCCCCAAATTTGTCTCAAATCCCACCTGGGGAAGGCACAAGGGACACCAGTGATGTTCTCAGTGATGTCATCACCTCAGTGACATCACAGCAGTGACATCACTGATCTCCAGCAGCCTCGGGATGTCCTCGATGGCTCTTTGGCCTCACTCGGCCACTGTGCGGCCACGGGGGCCACCAGAGCTGCCACAGGGACTCGAGAGGAGGAAGTCAATTTCCCCAAGTGCCAGCAGCAGGTGATCCCTGCTCAGGAGGGTGCTGGCCTCCCACAGCTGCTCGAAGTTGGCCACCTTGGCCACCAAGTGCTTGGGGACACTGGGAGACGCCTCCTCTGTCCCCTCCCAGATGGCCTCAGGGTACTTGAGCCAGGTGTGCAGCTCCCAGGAGAGCTCCCAGGCTTCGTCACAGGCGTCTCTCAAGTGCCACAGCAGCCCCAGGGCCTCCTCCATTCGCTGTCTCCTCCTGGTGGCCGCCCCCGCCTGCCTGGTGGCCACCACGGCCTCTTCCCTCACCTTGGTGGCCACCACCATGGGGGCAGCGTGTGCGGCCACCACTGAGGCCAGGGCCACCGACGGCTGCCGGACTGCGGCCACCAGGTTGTCCCCAGCTGTCCCAGCAGGTCCCCGGCCAGGCCGGTGGCGGTGGCCTCGGCAGTGTCCTCATTGGTGGCCTCAGCGGTGGCCTCGGGGAGGGGCTGGGGCTGCTGCTGGCTCAGGAGCTCTGTGGGCAGAGAAAAGGGGGTGACACCGGGCTGGGGGGCCCGGGGGGAGCACACACGCTCCAGGGGAGGGGGGACACGACCCCCAGGACCCCCCCTCACCTTCCTGCACAGGTAGAAGCTGAGCCCCAGTGCCAGGAAGATGAAGCCCAACACGAAGCCCCCGATCCCCGTCAGCATCTTGATGTGGGCAGCGTCCAGCGGCATCTCTGGGGGGTCTGCAGGGGTCAGAACCCCCCAAAACCTCTCACAGATTCCCCAAGCCCCTCCAAGCTCCCTCCCAGTCTTCCCCAGCCCACCCAGGACCCCCTGAAACCTCCTCCCAATCCCTTCCTGGCCTCCCCAGGACCCACCAAAGCCCCTCCTGTCCCTCTCAGGATGCCACAACCCCCTCCCAGTTGCCCCCCACCACCCCAGGACCCCCAAACCCTCTCCCAGTCCCTTCCCAGCTCCTCCAGGACCCACCCAGACCCCTCCCAGTCGCCTCCCAGCACAACCAACCTCAACCCACGTCCCACTTTCCAATCCCCGATCTCCTTCCAGCTCCTTCAGGCTCACTCCAATCCCTCTCAGTTCCTCCCAGCACACCCCAATCCCCTTCCCAGTCCCCCCAGTGCCTCTCCCGTGCCCCAGTGCCGGCTCAGGGGCTGCTCCAGGCTGACGTGCCCCACCTGGAGCTGGAGGTGACCCCGTGTTCGGGGGCGTTTCCAGCAGCACCAGGAGCTGGTGGGTCCAGTCCCCGCTGGGGACCACGGCGGTGGCCACCACATGCCCTGAGAGCTCCTGCTGGCCCTGGAACCACCTCAGCTGGATCTGGGCAGGGTAGAAATCCATCACGGAGCAGAGCAGGCGGCCGGGGCTGCACTGGGAGCTCGAGGGCAGCAGCGAGATGGAAACGCTGGGGGGCACTGGGAGAGAGTGGGGACACACTGGGATCAACTGGGAGGAACTGGGAGAGACAGGAGAGGGGTGGTGTGGCATTCAGAGGTCTGCTGGTGGGTTTTTAATAAGTTTTGATAAGTTATTAAGTTATTGTTAGGTTACTATCCCAATGGTTTGTTCCTGTTACCCCCTGGGATGGGTTGGTTCTACCTCAAGGTGTCCCCTCCCTCGCCAGGCTGTCCTTCACCCCCAGACACACCGGCTGCTTTCTTCACCTGATGTCAATCCTCCCAAACCGCTGCCCTCATTTCCAGAGGTTTCTCTGTCAATCCTAAGCTCCGCCTGGGTTTTCCCCTTTTCCACGCCACCCCGTTGGTGCAGGTGACCCTTTCCTCGCCCCTCGCCTTCCCGAGTGGCTGTCAGACCCTGGGAACCCCCTCACTGCCCTCCCCGTTGTGTCCCGGATTGGTTGGAAAATGCGACCTCCCCTTGACCCTCCCCCGGCTAAAAGAGAATGGAAAGGCGGGCATTTTCGGGTTTTGGCCACAGCACCCCTTGGGGAATGAACCTGTGGGGAGCGCGTGGGAAATCCCTCTCTGTGTCCTCGGCTCCGATCCCAGAGGCAGCACAGCGAGAGCCCTGCAGAGCCGGCGGTTCTGCTCAGCACCGCGCTCCGAGCTCAGGAGCAGCGAGCACGGAGGCGGCCGCTGCAGGCGCCAGGGGCCGGGGAGTGCGAGCCGGGCGGGCAGATCCGGCCTGGAGCGTCAGCTGTGCCCGGCGTGAGGGCTTTGGGAGAGCCCCGCGGTCCGGGCTCTTTGTTCCGGCTTCTTGGCACCTCCGGGAATTGGGAGCTTGTGGCAGCCAGAGCTCCGGTTCGAGCCGTCACGTTTTGGTCAGCGGAGCCGGCCGGAGAGGAAAAGGCAGCTTCCGAGCAGCGGGAGGTGTTTTCCAGGATCGGGGAGCTGCTTGTGGGTTTTCTTTGCTTCCGAGGCGGCAGGAGCTGGTGAGCAGGCGCTGCCCGGCAGGCGGGCTCGGGCGGTTCGGGTCGGAGGAGGCGCCGGCGGCAGCGGGACTCGTTCCGGGCCGTGACGGCCTCGGCGAGTGCGGGCGGGGCTCAGCGTGAGCTGCTGACCCGGCAGGCGGGCTTGGGCGGGGCAGGGCTGTCAAATCCTTCCTGCCCCTGCTGCAGCCCCCCTGAGTGCCTGTGGGTGCTCATCCTCTGACAGCTGCTGAGCTTTCTGCAAAACCATTCATTTCTGCAGCGCCCCAAACAACGTCATTCAAGGATAATTTCGATCCCTGCACGTGGAATCCCCATTTCCCAGCTGTTCCTTGCTGCTGGTCCCTGTGCTCCCCGTGCCCTCCCCAGCCCGTATCCCAGAGGCGGTGCCTGTCCTGCCGCAGTGTCCAAAGGCGGCTCCCCCGGCGGGCAGGGCCGGCAGCTCCACGGGGCCGGGCAGCGGCCGGGGCGTCCCGCAGCCTCCTGGGGGCCGGGGGCCACTGCCGGCCCTGCCCGGGGGGTGCTGGGCTCAGGCAGCACCCGGTGCTGAGCCCCGGCTGCCCCACAGCCCCGGCCCGGCCCCGCAGCTCCCCACAGGCCCCCAGCCCGTGCTCCCGGTGCTACAGCTCTGCGCCTGCTCCTGCCGCTGCCAGCACAGAGAAACCCCCTGAAATCCTGACCTCCTTGTTTTCCTCTCCTGGAAACCGGGGATACAAGGGATCTGGAGCAGCTGGCAAATTTTGACCATTACAACCTGCTGAACGACGTTCACATCAGTGATTTTTGTCCTTCTCTTTCTGTTTTCTCTCTCAGTGCCTGCAAGGACTGCATTTTCTCCACTCCAACCCTGTGCTGCACTGAGATGTGAAGAGCCTCAACATCCTCCTCAAAACCGATGGCTCTGTCAAGCTAGGTCAGTATATTCTTGGTCACGTGCAGTATTCCAGGGACATGTGGGGTGTGGGACTGCTTTGGAGTGACTGCCAGCCCCCCAAAAATGGTGCTGGTGGCAGTGCAGGGACCCTTGCTGTGAGCTGACCACACGGTTGCAGCGTGCACAGACCTAGCACAAGGAACAAGCAGTCCAGGGTGGCTGTGCTCTGTGTGTGTCCCTTCCCAAGGGAGGGAGCTCCATGTCTAAAGCTTCAGGGGAACAAAAGCCACTGCTGGAGGCAGTGTAAAAACTGTGGGGATTTCTGAAGTAGCCAATGCCATCTTTCCTTGGCTAAAGTCCTGAGGAAACAGAGCAGGGACAGTTGTCCAGGAGATTCAACAGCACATTCTCCAACTTCTCCTGGGCAATTCTTTTGCTTGCTTTCCTCCCTGCACAGTATTCAAATAAAAGCAGTCTTTTGCTTTCTCCCCAGCTGATTTTGGCTTCTCTGCTCTACTCACCCCTGAGCGGAGCAGACGCAGCTCGGTGATCGGGACTCCTTGGTGGATGGCGCCTGAAGTGGTCAAAGGTCAACCCTATGGCCCCAAAGTGGACATCTGGTCCTTTGGAATTGTGGGCATTGAAATGGCAGAACGACAAGTCCCTTACTGGAGTAAAAGTCCTCGCTTGGTAAGGTGTCAATACTCTCTGATCCCGCTGTCTTTCTCACCTATCCCACCTTCTGTCTGCCCTTGGACAAAATCCCATTGCCATCTGCTGGAACTACTTCCACCACGGTCCCTTTCTAAAAAGGTCTCTGCAGCACATCAGCATCTGCTGTAGTTTTGGGTGCATCACTGGGGGAACTCCAACCTCACCCCACGAAACAATCTCCATGCTCAGGCAACATTTTGCTTTGGCTTAGAAGTCGTTCCAGCTCTTTTGGCTGTGGAGATGGCCCTACTAACAGGGAACAAGCATCTTAGAACTGGTGTCATCTTTCCTGGAATGAAGGAAAGAAACCCAAACCTAGCAAAGTTTCTAAAACAGTTGTTTGAAGAGAAGAAATTCACCCCCATTCTTCTCACAGGGAAACTTGCCTAGAACACGGACATGAGGGTGTGAAGGTCACAGAGGCTCTTGTGCTTCTTGTGCAGTGCTGCTGAAACACTCAGTGACCATATTTCTTTCCTAAGCCAAGCCACTTTCTCCATGTCACCAAGCTGAAGCCTGGTGATGTGCAGAGCCTGCCAAAACCACCCCTTTGTTTCTGGGCACTTTCTAGCATGGGCACACCATGAATGCATTGACCTGAGTATCCAAATGAGCAGAGGGCTACCATAGGGATGGCATTTCTCCTTCTTCTCATTTCACCACCCAAATTTTCCTTTTGCCACATAAGGGAAGCTGAAATTTGCAGTCTGCTGAGAGACAGAGCTGCAGGTGTTTCCTGTGTGGGCAAGCAGGCTTTTTTATCCCAAGACATTGGTGCATGCATCTTCATGTGTCTGTGTTGAAGATGAGATTCCAAATGTTTGTTTCCTTACCTGAGGAATAACTGAGGGATTTCCTTTCTTTCCTTTCAATTACCATTCTTTTCAAGAACCAAGCAAAAAGCTTGATGACTTTTGTTTGATGGCAGCTGTGCTTAAGGGATCAACAAGCACTGCAGAGATGCTTTTCAGGTCACAATCCTTGGAAACAGTAGAGTGAGGTAGTATAGCAAAGTCCCTCCTCCAAACAGCCTGTCAAGCTGGTCAAGGGAATGCTCAGAGAAGCAAAGGTGCTTTTGCTGATGTAGTTTCCACTCACAAGGTCAGTCAATGAAATCAGCTGCCAAGGCCAGATCTGTTGGATGTTGGAAAAGCTGTGGCTGCATTGGGGTTTGGGTTTTTTGTTGATACAGGAAAGGCATCTCTGCCTCTCTGCCACGGCAGAAACAAACTGCCACTGCAGAGTGGAGCTTAAACAATGGGATCTGGGAGAGCAGTTACAGACACAGTGAAAGAAGCAGGTGAGAGACTCGTGTTTCCTTTTTCTCCAGGCTCAACGCCTGATAGCCACCAAAGGGACCCCACAGCTGCGGCAGCCCGAGCTCCTCTCGCCTTTGCTGCGTCACTTCCTGAGCTGCTGCCTGCAGAGAGACGAGGCGCAGCGCTGGTCTGCCCAGGAGCTCCTGCAGGTAAAATGCCCAGGGGCTGCAGGTGGAACAGTGTCCCAGGGATGAGCTCCTCCTCCACTGAAGTGCAAGGCATCAGATGAGCCCCCTCCTCCTCACCTCCACTCTTGGTGCTGTTCAAAGGAAAAGAGTCAGGAATCCTCGACTGGGCTGGGCTGGCAGGGACCTGTAAAGCTCATCTGGTCCAAGTGCCCTGCCATTAGCAGGGACATCTTGAAAGAGATCACGATGCTCAGACCTGAAATATTTCCAGCACTGGGGCACTTACCAGCTCTTGCAGCAAGCTGTGCCACTATTGCCTCACTGTTGCTCCTTAGGCCTACTCGGACTCAATCCCCTTTTCATTAAAAAATATTGCCCTGCCTTTGAGGCTCTTAGCTTGAAAAGTAATGGTTCATTGTTGGGTTTTTTTCCTTTGTGCAGCATCCATTTGTGACACGGGCCAAGCCTTCTTCCAGCCTGGCACCACTTATTCTTGCTGTCAAGAAGCGGAAAGAGGCAACAACAATGGGAGGATCACCATGAAAATATTTTGACAATTACCTTGTGTTCTGGGTTGACGGTGCCTCTACCCCATATCAGTGGACTGTTTTTGTTATGTCTAGCAGCGCTGTTTTGCTCGCGGGGCTTTTGCTGCTCGAGCTGAGCTGCTGCTTGGCTGCTGCTGCTTCGGCCGCTTCTGCTGCTTTGGCTGCTGCTCTGCTTCAGCTGCTACTGCTGCTGCTGCCACTGCTGCTGCTTTGGCTGCTGCTGCTGCTTTGGCTGCTGCTGCAGCTGCTCCTGCTGCCTGCTTTCCGTTGTTTTTTTTTTCTTTCCCCCTCTTTTTTCCCTCCCCCCCCCCCCCCCCCCAAGACTGGACCGACTCTGGAACTGATCTGACCCGAGACGTCTGAGAAGACCCAGAGCCCGCCAAAGAAGCTTTGTTCCCTCCTCCTGAGTAATCCTGAGCTTTTCCTTCCACTCGGGGTGGGGAGAGTTTTTCATTTGTCAATAAAACCGGGTTTTTCCACTTTTTTCTCCTCCAAAGAATTTCCTTCCCAACCCCGGGCTGGGGGGGGAGGGGTGGTGGAGGTTTGTTTGAGGGGACTCCCTTTTAGAGATTCTCCCCCTAATTTATCCTAAACCAATACACCTTCTTAGATGAGGATTAATGAGTCAGGCTATAGCTGGGATTGTAGAGTAGGTTTTTAGCTCGTATTGTAGAGTAAGATATTAACATAAGATTCTAAATAAATAAATATTCTCTTACTTTAAATTATTTCAAAGATTTCCCTCCTTCTGAGTTTGTGAGAAAGCTCAACATTTCCTTCTGAATTGTCTGTTTTTCCTTAGACCAGGAAAGTGACATTGATGGCTTCTTTGGTAGGGTTTGAAAGTGGGGAAGGCACCATTCATACTCTCCAGACCACAGTGCCTTTGGAATATGGCCCACTGGCTGGGTTTTCCCCAGCTGTGGCACTTGTGTTTGAGGCAGAAAGGGCAGTGGCATTTGCAGGCAAAACCAAAGGAGGAGTGGGGGCAGCCCAAATATCCTGTGCAGATGCAGGCCTTGAGCTATGACTGGAGAGCATTTGGGATCGTGCCTCTTGGATTTGCATCCCTAAGTGCAATCTCTTTGGCTGGAGGAGAGTTTTGCTCAAGTGAGGAAGCAGAGAGATCAGGGAGGCTGCTGGGAAAGGTGCAGAGCTGGTGCAGAGCTGTCAGCGACTGCCAGGTGAGACTGGGCCCTGCCTTGTCCAGGCTGGAGCCCCAGCAGAGCCCTGGCAGAGCCGGGAGCAGCCTGAGCCTGGGCAGAGGAGGCTGCCATGAGGCCCTTGGAGCTGCAAGAGGCAGCAGCCCGGCCCTGGGTGCCTCTTGGTAGCCCCGGGCGAATCCTCGGCTCTCAGAGCCCAGCTGGCTGCTCCCGAGGGGAAGCACAGCCGTGCTGGGCACAGCACAGCCTGGTGGCATTGGCCCTGTGGAGTCTGCACAGCAGGAGAGAAAGGCAAAGGACAGCCGAGGGCTGGAGGCCTGGCTGAGCATTCCTGCTCTTGTGCCGGCTGCCCAGGAACTGCTGGCAAAGGTGAGCAGTGTGTGCAGCACTCCGGGCACAGCGGGAGGGAGCCGGGCTGCTCCGCAGGCTCCAGCACAGGGCAGCGTCCTTCAGGCACGGCGCTTCTGCCAGGGGAACCGAGGGCAGCCTCAGGCAGGGACAGCTTGTCAGGGCACATCTGCAGCAGCCAGGGCCTCACACAGCTCTGGGAGGAAACGCCTGCACTCCTGGAGCTCTGCACCGAGCCAGAGCAAAGGGGTGAAATGCAGAGTGTTGTGCAGAAATATTCAGGGGCACCAGGCCAGCCTGCTTTGTGCTGTCTGGCACACAGCAAGCACTGTGCAATACAGCCCTGAGCTGCTGGGAAAGAGGTGTTAGAAAGGAGCCAACTCTTCAATGAAATTCAATGGGGACAAAGTCATCAAAGCAAAAGAGAACAGTTTCTTAGTAAGAATTCACCTGAGCTGGGTGTGGATCTCGCTCTCCCAAGAGCCTAACACACACACACACACCCCAATAGAACGCTGCTTTTTATTGCCTTTCCCAGCCCAGGGCAAACCATCTCCCTTTCCCTTTGGCTGGATGCTGGGGAACTTATCTTCTCTCCTCACAGTCTACTTGTCTGTCTTAACCTACTTCCCTTTTGGTCTGGTCTTCAACTTGGCCTCTCTCCCAGCTGACAGCAACACCCAACAAATCAACTAGAACAAATCCAAACCCTCAATAACAACACCTAAAACCAACAACTTTCATTCTTTTTTCTAATAATCTTTTGGCTGCAGCAAAATATTACCTCATATATCACCAAGAGAATCGGCGATGAGCCAGTGGGTTGTGCTTGAGCAGTGAAGGAAGGGAGCAGAAGGGTTTCAGTAGGCAATTTGTGTTTTCTTTCTTAATTGCTGAAGGAAAGGCACCATGTGGCTTCAGTCAGCAAAATCATTTTCAAGGTGCATTGAGGAAATGCTTGTGAGCAATTCCCAGAGAAGGAAGGTGTTGAGAAAATGTTGAACTGTAACAAATCATGAATACCGTTTGCATGAACAGACAGCGTTGAGCCCTCTATTCCCGCAGTGCAGTGATTGCTGTGTGCAAGTGGCTCCCTCAGCCTTGAGAATAGAGTAGTCCTGCTAAGAAGGTGGCTGGAATGCATTCAGGGGGAAGCAAGTGGTTGTAGGAGGCTCTTGAGCATCCGAGGAGAATTTGAGGAGTGGGATGTTCCCCAAATGACCAGCAGAGACCCTCAAGAGACCCCTACTCTGCTGTCAGTAACTTCTGAGAAGGGATTTAAATATGTCAAATAATTGGAGGGAATCTTTTGCCTGTGAGTTTCAGCAAAGGAATGAGTAGGTCTTACCTGCATGGTGACAAATGAGTAGGTGAAAGTGCTTGCCCCTCTGTCCCTGTCCCTGCATCCCTGTGCCCCTGTCCCTGTCTCCACAGCTGCACCAGCCCCATGATGCCTCCCCAAATCTGTCTCCCCATTTTTGTCCCTCCAGTCCTGTCCCCCTCTCCTGTCCCCACAGCCACCCCATGGCTCCGGTCACCTCATGCACTGGCTCTGCTGCCCTTGGGGACTTCAGGGGACCCCACAGCCCCCCTGGGCCCCCTCCCCACCGCTCTCTGCCCATCCCCATGCCCGGGGCACTCACCCCACAGGAGCAGCAGTGCCACCTTCCCGGCCATCCCCGTGTCCCCAGCCATCCAGGCTGGCTGTCACTCGCTGCTGTGGCCACTGCTCCCCTGGTTGGCGGCTCTTTGGCCAAAGGGGAAGTGAGGTCAGTCCTCATCTCCACATCGTGGTGAACTTTGTTGGGGGCAGGGTGGCCACAAGCTGGGGACAGGCTGTGGGCAGGGTGGGGACAGGCTGGGGACAAGGCTGGGTGGCCCATGGTGGCACAGGGGTTTCACAGGAGTGGGGAGCTCAGGGCGTCTGGAGTCCCAGGAGAACGTGGGGCTCCAGGGATTTGGGGTCATGGGATGGGAATGTGGGGGGATTGGGGTGGGCCTGTGGCAATGGGGGTTCCTGGGTGAATCAATATCCTGGGGGAAGGGACATTGTAAGGGATGGAGTTTGTAGGAGGGGGCTCCTCGGAATGGGGATCCTGGGCCAGGGAGATCCTGGGGAATGTGAGTGCTGGGATGGGGGTCCCAGGGAAGAGAAACTTCAGGAATGGGGGTCCCGTGGTTGGATTCCCAGGGGAATGGGGGTGCCAGGGATGGGCAGTGGCTGGGTGGGCCCATGGGTCACAGCTCCTTCAAGGGGTGAGCCTCAGATTTTGGGGTGACCCAGAGCCTAGCATTGCCCTCCCCATGTGCTCCTGGTTTGCTGGGAGTCACCCCAGGTGGATTCTGGGTCTGTGACCCCCCCCAGACCCCCAAGGGCTTTTTCCTCTCTTCATTTCCATTTCCTTCCTTCTTTCCATCACTTTTGCACCCCCCAGGTCCCTGCTGAGCGATCCCGAGGAGCTCCTGAGCAGGTACCGGGATTAGGGGACCCCAGGGAGGGGAAAAGCGGTGCGGGGGCTGTAGGGGAGCTGGGGGGCGTTTGGGGGGCTGGGGGTGTCCAGCTGTGCCCCCTCCCCCCAACACAGAGGGGGACAGATTCTGTCCTTGGGGGGGCACATCCAGGGGGTCCTGCCCCTGTTCAGGGGTGTCCCTGTGGTGGGGGCGACACATCCTGGGGGTGGCACATCCCAGCCGGTGGTGCCCTGTCCTGGGAGAAGGGCAGGGAGGGCAGGGAGGGCCAAAACCGGGCTCGATTCGGGGAAATGAATTGAATTTATCATTCATCAGCTCAGGGCTGGAAAAGGAGAAGCGAAATGCGTCTGCAAAACACCTTCCCCTCTCGGGAGCTGCTCCAGCGGGGGCTTCCCACGGGCTCACAGCCCCTTCGGGCACTCCTTGCTCGGCCGGGGGCTCCTGCAGGGCTGCAGGGGGGGGGTCTCTGCTTCCCGAGGACCCCCACTGTGGGGGTGGGCAGAGCCCCGGTGGCTCTGTCTTGGAGGGAAGAAGAATTTCGCAACCTCACCCAGACCCTGAAGTAACAAAGCAACCCCCTGGTCACGGTGACCTTTCTGAAGACCCACAAGCACCCTCGGGACCTTATGTAGATCTGTTGTAACCGATTGGCTTTGTACACTTTCCCCCTCCCACCGGTTTCCCTATAAAACCCCCTAAAGATCACTGATCGAGAGGGCCCCCCGTTCTCGGCTCCCTTCGCTGATGCCTCTACAATAAAGCTGCTTGCGGAACTGCCGAACGGAACCCTCTCTCTCTCAACACCTCAGGCTGGCCACAGGGGAGGCGAATCTCGCAGGGGGCAGGAGCTGGAATCACAAGCTGAAATCACTAAGAGCTGAACCACTGCTCCCCCCTGCTGAGCCGCTACCCGCCAGCTGAGAGGAGTGCTTTCGACCCCCTAAGGAGTGTCTCCGAGGAGATACTTTTTGGGGTGGTTCAGCCCTCCTGGAGTCCAGAGCTGAGGACTCCCCTTACCAGCTGGAATACTCCACGGGCTGCGGGGGAATCTCGGGAGCCCCTGGTGCCCCTCACTGCTCCCCGCAGGGCTGTTCCTCCGGCAGCCTCGGGCTCCTCTGGGCTGCCGCAATTCCATCTCTACCACCCCTGGGATTTGCCCTTCCCAGCTCTGCCCCAGCCTCTCCCCGCCTCCCTCGCCAGCAGCTCCGGGGCTTGGACGCCGCTCGGGTGCAGGGCTTGGGGCACCGGGGGCACCGGGGGGCACCGGGGGCACCGGGGGGCACCGGGCAGGGCTGGAGGTGCCGAGGGCTTTGGGGTGCGATTTGGGGACACACCTGTCCACCGCCGGCTCCGTGGCGGGGCTCCGGTCGGGCCCGAGGGGCTCGGCAGCTGCGCGATCGGTGCCCGTGGGGCCGCAGGTCCCCGAGCCCTTGGCTGCTGTCACCCCGAGGGGACAAACAGGGAGCGGCAGCTCCTTCCCCTCTGCGGGGCAGCTGCGGGGGAACCGCTCCGGAAATGCCCCGATCGGGCATTTTGTCCCATTTGTGCCCAGGGGACGGAGAGAGCCTCAAAAATCCTGCATATCCCGCAACGATCTGCTCAACAGCCTGAGCGGGACCTCCTCGGTCCGAGCTGAGCAGGCAGAGCCAGACAAACAAAAACCATCGCTCCCGGTTTAATCCAAAAGCTGCGGTTTGAGCCCAACGGGAGGGACAAGGCTCCTGTGCCCCCGCCCCCGGCACTGGGGAGGGAATGGGGAGCTGCTGGGGGTACTGGGAGCAGTGGGAGCACTGGAACGGAGAGCTCTGGGCAGCCCCACAGGGGATCCCCAACTCGTGGCACGGGGGGCACCCACGGGAGTTGGGGGGGAACACACGGGGGGTGGTCTCGGGCAGGCACCTCCAGTGCCCACAGTGCCCCCAGTGTCCCCAGGGTCCCCAGTGTCACCGCACATTCTGGTAGATGTCACTGGTGTCCCGCTGTCCCTCGGGGGGACCCGGCAGCTCCACCTTGGTCACTTGTGGATCCCGAGGTGGGGCAGGGTCAGGGGACACCCGTGAAAGCTCTGAGAGTGACAGCGGTTGTGGGGACCTGGGTGGGGATGACACCCGTGGGTGACGTGTCCCTGTCCCCCCTCTGTACTCACCCCCTGTCCCCTCGGTGCCCAAATGTGGGGGGGGTCCTGTGGGGATAAGGGGGGGTCTGAGGGGTGTGTGGGGAGGGGGAGAGGGGAGTCCCAGCCGGAGCCCCCCACTCACCTGTCCTGGGGCTCCCTGGCGGCTGCAAAGGGAAAAGGGGAGGGGGTGATCATGGGGACCCCGGGACCTCTGAACCTTCCTGGGACCTCGACAGCTCCAACCACACACGGAACACCCAAATCCCCACGGGAACCCCAAATCCCCACTGCATCCCCAATTCCCACCTGACCCCTGATTCCTCCCTGGACACTCCAAGCACCCCTGAGCCCCCCAGAACTGCTGCAGTGCCCCCAACCCCCCGGTGCCCCCCGACCCTCTGAGCCCCAGAACCCCAAGCCCAGCAGGAACGGGCACCCCCCAGACTCCCACAGGACCCCAGAAAGATCCCCGAGCATCCCTGCATGGGCCCCCAAGAGCGCCCCAAACCCTCCAGGATCTCCCAGTGCCACTACAATGTTCCTCGAAGCCCACCCAGGGGTGCCCATGGAGCCCAACCAAGACCCTCCAAATTCTCCCCACAGCGCCCAGCACCCCAAGCCGAGGTCACTGTGGGCTCAGTTTCCCCCGGCTCAGGGGCCCTGGGTGCTGCCCCGTCTCTGCCCCCACTCTGGGGGCTTCCCCTCACCCCAGGACCCCCATCCCCCCCCATTGTCACCCACCCCGGCGGTGCCACCAGTGACAGCCCCCGATGACAGCCAGGAGCAGCAGCAGGAACAGGAGCGTCCTGCCGACATTCACGGCCACTGCAGGGGACAGAGGGGGACACATCGGGGTCACCCTGAACCCCGGGGCTCCTGGACACCCTGAGGACCCCATGTGACCCCACCTGTGACCCAGGCTGAGCCAGAGGTCACTTCCAGGGCCAGCTCGGGGCTGAGTGCCCGGAACACGCGGTGCCCATCCTGTCTCAGCTGGTTGGTGGCCACGCACTGGTAGGTGCCCGAATGTCCCACAGCGACGTCCCCAAGCTCCAGGAGGGGACCTCGGGCCACCACCTGCCCGTTTTTCAGCCAGGTGAAGGTGACAGGGGCTGAGCCCACCTACACCGAGCAGCGCAGGGTCACGGGGACACCTGCGCGCACCTGGTGTGACAGGGGACCGGGGCTGATGGTGGCATTGGCCATGGGCACTGCGGGGACACAGACGGGGCTGCGGTCACAGGGAAAGGCTGGATGGGGGAGAGGCTTGGAAAGGGCTGGAAGGAATCCCAGGGAAGGGTGGGAGATTCTCTGAGGGGAAACATGGAGAGGGTTGAAGGGAACCAGAGGGAACGTTTTGGGGGCCCAGACAGGGATGGGCGGACCTGTGGACAATGGAGGGACCTCAGAGAGGGAGAGGCTGAGGGGACCTGGGGAGGGCTGCAGGCACCCAGGAAGGTGATGGGAGGACCCAGGGAGAGCAGCCAGGGCGGCATGCAGAGGATTGAGCAATGGTGGGAGACCCGATGGGGCTGCGGGGGCTCCCCGTGCCCATTCCCGCACTCACCGCGCACAGTGACACTGAGCCAGGTTCTGCTCTTCTGCACGGCCCCGTCCTCGGAGAGCACCTGGCAGCTGTAATTCCCCGAGTGGGAGACCCCCACGGCAGGCATCAGGAACTGCGGGGACCCCTGTGGCCCCCCCAGCACCTGCCCATCCCGGTAGAAGAGGTGCAGGAGGGGGACTGGGAGCCAGAGGGGGCTGAGGGTGCTGAGGCAGCTGAGATTGAGGGGGGACCCCTCGGTGAGCTCGGAGGGACCCTCCAGCACTGGCACCGTGAAGAGCTCTGGGGAGGAGAGGGGAGGGGGATTTGTGACCCCGCGTCCCTGGGGAGGGGCTGTGGGGGTGCAGAGGTGTGGGGTGCTCACCGTGCACTGTCACTGTCACCGGCGGCGACTCCTGCCACTCCTGTGATCGCCCGAGGGTCACGCAGCCCTCGCAGCAGTAGCGGCCACTGTGGTGCAGCTGCAGAGGGGACAGGGAGAGCTCGGGCCCACGTAGTGAATTCCTCATCTCCTCGTTCCCACGGTAGAGTGACACATTGGTGACCGACGTGTCCTGCCGGACCCGGCAGCGCAGTGTCACCGTGTCCCCCTCCAGCAGTGGCCGTGTCGGCACCTGCAGCACCAGCCAGTCTGTGGGACAGGGGGGTCCAGTCACACTGAGGGGCTCCAGACAGGTCCCAGGTGGCACCGGGGACATCTGGGTGGAGCCTCCATTGCGCGGGAGGATCCCAGGGACACCAGGAGCAGCCCCGTGGCACAGGTGTCACCACGGGGGTCCCATCACATTGGGGTGCACTGGGATGTCCCCGTGTGCCGGGGACAGGCTCTTGCCTTGTGAGGCCACCCTCGGAGAGGAGCCCACCCAGAGCTCCCAGGGGGCCAACCCAAACATTTAAATCCCCTCTCACCATTTAAGACTCTCACGGGGGGGCTGTGCCCACTGCCGGGTCTGTCACACCTGTAGGTGCCACTTTCGGTGACAGTGAATTGGTCGAGTCCCTCCTGCCCCCAGCTCTGCCCATCCTTGTACCAGGTGGTGGCACCGGCGGTCCCCGAGCCCTGGCAGGTCAGTGTCACCCGGTCCCACAGCACCGCCGGCATCCAGGGGGGCTGCACCAGGAGCTGGGTGGTCTGGGCGCCTGCGGGTGACAGGGGACACCAGCCTGCCAGGGCCACCGCGGGGCTGGGGACAGCGGGGCGGGGACATGGCATCCCCCGAGGGAGGACTCACCAGCGAGGCTGAGGGTCTGGGCTGGAAGGGAGAAGGGACAGGGCTGGGTGGGGGTGGCACTCTGGGCACAGCAACACGTGAGGATGAGGTGTGGTGTCTGTCCCCAAACTGTACCCAAGGGAACACTGGTGTAGCACAGGGGTCTTGGGGACAGAGACACCTCAGTCACACTGGGCTGAGGCAGGACAGGGACACCTCATGCTCAGGTCACCTCCACCAGCCTCACAGCTCCTGTCCCCACAGCCACATCCCCGTGGCCCTGTGCCCGTGATCCCATTCCGATGTCACCTGTGCCCATAACCCACCCACATGGTGGCCCTTGTCCCTGTCCCTGCATCCCTGTGCCCCTGTCTGTGTCCCCACAGCTGCACCAGCCCCAAGGTTCCTTTTTCCACAACCGTGTCCCCACACCTCCACCCACCTTGTTCCTGTTCCCATTTCCCAGTTCCCTGTTCCTGCCCCCCTCTCCTGTCCCCACAGCCACCCCACTGCCCCGGTCACCTCATGCACTGGCTCTGCTGCCCTTGGGGACCTCAGGGGACCCCGCAGCCCCTCTGGGCCCCCTCCCCACCGCTCTCTGCCCATCCCCATGCCCGGGGCACTCACCCCACAGGAGCAGCAGTGCCACCTTCCAGGCCATCCCCGTGTCCCCGGCCACCCAGGGCTGGCTGTCACTCGCTGCTGTGTCCACCGGTGCCCTGGGTGGCGGCTCTTGGGATGAAGAGGAAGAAAGAAAGGTCACACTCCGTCCCCAGGCGTAGGTGGCCCTTGGTGGGGGCAGGGTGGGGGAAAGGTGGAGTCACAGCAAGGGACAGGCTGGGGACATGATGGGGCAGCCTGGGGCCTCGGTGGGGGATGGTGTTCCCAGGAGTGGGGGGGCTCAGGGGTTCTGGGGAACCAAGGATGGGTGTCCAGGAGAATGGGGGTGCAGGGGAATTGGGGTCTCCATGCCTGGGGGGATCCAGGGACGGGGGTCCTGGGGGAACAGGATCGCCAGGGATTTCGGGACAGGGGATGGGGGTCCCAGGGTTGAGGGATGTAGGGGGGAAAAGGAGACTCTTGGGAAGAGGGGTTCTGGGGGAAGGAGCAGCCCATGGGATGGGATCAAGGCAATGGTGGTCCTGGGCAATGGGAGTCCTGGGAGGGGGGTCCCAGGGAGGAGAGACCAAGGGAATGGGGGTCCCATGGTTGGGTTCCCAAGGGAACTTGGGCTGAGTGTGCACGGGGGTCACAGCTCCTTCCCCGGGTGCCTCAGATGTTGGGGTGACCCAGAGCCCAGCACAGCCCCCACAGGGTGCTCATGGCCGGGGGGGCACCCCAGGGTTGAGGCTCTGGGTCTGTGCCCCACACACCCCGGGGATTTTTCCCATCCCCCCTCCCATTTCCTGGCTCAGTGACCCCAGGGAACACCTGAGCAGGTAACGCTGGGGGGATCCCAGGAAGGGGAAAAGGGAGCTGGGGGGTTCAGGCAGTGCTTGGGGGGCTGTGAGGGATGAAAGATTTTCACTTTCTCTTTCCTGCAGCAGGAGGAAGAGGCCATTCATGCTGAGCTGAGGACGTGGGTTCTGTCCTGGGGGGGCACATCCAGAGGGTCCTGCCCTGAGGGAAAAGGGCTCCTCTGCTGTGGGGACACCTGGGTCTTGTCCCAGGGTCTTCTCCCGGGTTGGATCCCCTTTCTGGGGGTGTCACGTCCTTGGGGATTCCTGTCCCACAAGGTGGCACATCCTGGGCACCTCTGTCCTGAGAGGGTCCTGAGCCTTCCTGCTGTGCCCAGTGGGGCCCTGTGACCTCTGCAGGGCTGCCCAAACTAAAGGGGGCACCTGATACGACCTTGCCCTGATGATGGCCAATGCAAGGCTAAATTTGGCTTATGCTCCCTGATGGTTGAGGAACAATTTTACATCCAGGGAATAAAGGCAAAAATCTTTTCCCACTCCACTTTTTTTTTTCCCCAATAAAAAAGAAACTCAGCAAAAATCAAACTGGCAGAGTACAAAATGGTCTGGTCGATAGAATCCTTTTAATCCTTGCTCTGCCAAGAAGACTCTGACAAGGAAAACACAAACAAATCACAGAGAAATGGGTCTTTGGTTCCCTTTAGGAGCCCCTTGGTGCATCCCACAGCTTGTGGGTAACACAGAGCGTGGAATCCCCCTGAGTACCCAGCAGGTCCGTGGGGTTGTTCCCTGCCTGTGGGCAGCACCCCAGCCCATGGGGAAGGCTTTGCCAGGACCATGTTCAGGAACTCTGCCCATTTTTCTCATTCCCACCCTGAAATTTGATTTACTTCCTGTGGCTCCTGCTCCCAACAGGGGAGGAACTCTGTCCGTCCTTGGAGCAGCGCACAGGGATCCGTGGAAATGCCCATGTGTCCCTCAGGGGCTGCTGCCCTGGGAAATGCACTCCAGCCTGCCCTGAATTCCCCTGCCTGGGCACTCCCTGCTCCTGCTGGGACACCCCTGTCCCCCGGATCCAGGGCTGGAGCCCCTGCTGGATATTTCCACACTTTTCCCTCTCTTCTGGTGTCCACACCCAGAAGCCAAAGGTTCTCTCTGGGTTGTTCCAAAGGGCTGCAGGTTTGAGACAGGAAGGTGGAGTGCCCTGGTCAGGTTGTTGTTGTCTTTGCAGTGGTTCTGGGGCTCTCTCAGCCCCTTGGGCAGAGAGATCAAAGCACCAATTGCTGCATTTCCGGCCTGGTTCCCTCAGCGCTGCCCCTGCAGGGGTGGTTTCCAGCCAGCCCTGCTCTGAAAAACCATCAAAGGCCCTGGCAGAGCCACTGCTGGGGCTGCCATTGGCTTCTGTGCTTCTGGCAGGGCTGAGCAAACCACAGCCAGGCCTTTTTCATCCCCTCACAGAATTCTCCCCTTTGCAGCAGCTCCAAAGCTGCCAGAACCAAAGCCGAGGGGGCGGGGGGGACCCTCAGGTGCTGGCTGCCACCTGGGGCTGGCCAGAGCAGGGCTGGCCAGTGCCCATCCCTGGGCAGCGGGGCCGGGCCCCACACTTGGATGGCCCCTGGCTGCGAGGAGGAGGAGGAGGAGTTGGGGAGCTCCTTCCTGCCCAGGGCTCCATTCCCAGGAGCTCAGATCCTGCAGGGCACCAGCCAGAAAAGAGAAGTCTGGAGCCCTCCCGGAGCTGCCATCCCCCAGGAAAGCACCCCCTCGGCCAGCATGTGTCCCCCCATCTCTGGGACAGGATCCCCTGGATGTGCCCCCCCAGGACAGAACCCGCCCCCCGTGTGAGGCTCAGCACAAACAGCCTCTTCCTTCTGCTGCAGGAGAGAGAAAGTGAAAGTGTTGGGGGAGGGGGGGCACAGCCGGACACCCCCAGCCCCCACAGCCTCCCAACCCCCCCTGCAGACCCCTCACCCCTGCTTCCCCCACCCTGGGGTTCCCCCAACCCCGTTCCCTGCTCGGCCGCTCCCCAGGGTCACCGAGGCACGAACGGGGTAGGGCTGTGAAATTGAGGGGTAAAAGGGAGGAAATGGAAATGAGGAGAGGAAAATGTCACTGGGGTTTGGGGGGCACAGACCCAGAGCCCCTCCGAATCCCCTTGTGTGGCCTCCCCCAAACCAGGAGCACACGAGGGGGGCAGTGCTGGGCCTGGCTCACTACAAAATCTGAAGTTCACCCCTTGAAGGAGCTGTGACCCACGGGCCCACCCAGCCACTGCCCATCCCTGCCACCCCCATTTCCCCTGGGAACCCAACCACGGCACCCCCATTCCAGAAGTTTCCCTTCCCTGGGACCCCCATCCCAGCACTCACATTCCCAGGATCTCCCTGGCCCAGGATCCCCATCCAGAGGAGCCCCCTCCCCCAAACTCCATCCCTTACAATGCCCCTTCCCCCAGGACATTGATTCACCCAGGATCCCCATTGCCTTGCGACCCCCCCCATTCCCCCCACACCCCATCCCTGGCACTCCCATCCCATGACCCCAAATCCCTGGAGCCCCACGTTCCCCTGGACACCCAACCCTGGCTCCCCAAACCCCCTGAGCCCCTCACTCCTGAGAACCCCGTGTCCCCTCTTGCATCACCCAGCCCTGTCCCCACAGTTCTCACAGCCTGTCCCCAGCTTGTGGCCTCCCCACCCCCAACAAAGGCCACCTATGCACGAGGATGAGATGCGACTTCGCTTCCTGCCACCCTGGCCAAACAACTGCCAGCCAGGGGACAGCGAGTGACAGCGAGTGACAGCCAGCCCTGGGTGTCCGGGGACACGGGGATGGCCGGGAAGGTGGCACTGCTGCTCCTGTGGGGTGAGTGCCCCGGGCATGGGGATGGGCAGAGAGCGGTGGGGAGGGGGCCCAGGGGGGCTGTGGGGTTCCCTGAGGTCCCCAAGGGCAGCAGAGCCAGTGCATGAGGTGACTGGGGCCGTGGGGTGGCTGTGGGGACAGGAGAGGGGGGACAGGACTGGAGGGACAAGAACGGGGAGGCAGATTTGGGGAGGCATCATGGGGCTGGTGCAGCTGTGGGGACAGGGACAGGGGCACAGGGATGCAGGGACAGGGACAAGCAGCATGCAGATGTGGCCACGGGGACAGAGGCTGTGGGGCTGTTGTGGGTGACCTGTGCCAGCACAGTTTGGTCCTGGCACCCCCATTTCTGGAGACTCCACAATGTCCCCATGTCCTGCCTCAGCTTGTGGTAGCCATGTTGTCCCTTCTCCCTTCCAGCCCAGACCCTCAGCCTCACTGGTGAGTCCTCGGGGGATGATGGCATCTGGTGTGACCAGAGCCCGTCCCCATCACACAGGGACATTCCAGAACATCTTGATGGGGTAGACCCTGTTTGTGGAACTCGGGACCCCTGGTGGTCTGGGTGTGACCCAGAGGGGGTCCCCGTGAAAACGGGACCCCCCAGTGTGAACAGACCCCCCCTGTCCCACAGACCGGCTGGTGCTGCAGGTGCCGGCAGGGCCGCTGCTGGAGGGGGACACGGTGACACTGCGCTGCCGGAGCAGGCGACATACGTCGGTCACTGGGGTGGAATTCTACCATGGGGACAAGGAGGTGAGGAGGTCCCTTCATGGGCCCGAGCTGTCCCTGTCCCCTCTGCAGCTGCACCACAGTGGCTGCTACCGCTGCGAGGGCTGGGTGACCCTCGGGGGGTCACAGTGGTGGAAGGAGTCGCGGACGGTGACAGTGACAGTGCACGGTGAGCACCCCACACCTCTGCACCCCCACAGCCCCTCCCCAGGGACTCGGGGTCACAAATGCCCTTCCCCTCTCCACCCCAGAGCTCTTCACGGTGCCGGTGCTGGAGGGTCCCCCCGAGCTCATCGAGGGGTCCCCCCTCAATCTCAGCTGCCTCAGCACCCCCAGCCCCCTGCAGCCCTCTGCCCGCCTCCTGCGCTTCTTCTACCGGGACGGGTACCCGATGGGGGGTCTGCAAAAGTCGCCGCATTTCCTGGTGCCCGCCGTGGGGGTCTCCCACTCGGGGAATTACAGCTGCCAGGTGCGCTCCGAGGGTGGGGCCGTGCAGAAGAGCAGCGCCCGGCTCGGCGTCACGGTGCGCGGTGAGTGCGGGGATGGGCACGGGAGCCCCCGCAGCTCCCTCGGGTCTCCCACCCTTGCTCAACCCTCTGAGTGCCGCCCTGCCTGCTCTCCCTGAGTCCTCCCATCACCTTCCCTGGTGCCTGCCTCCCTCCCTAGGTCCCCTCAGCCTCTCCCTCTCTGAGGTCCCTCCATTGCCCACAAGTCCCCCATTCCTGTCTGGACCCCCAAAACCTTCCTGTGGTTCCCTTCAACCTTCTCCATGTGTCACCTCCGAGAATCTCCCACCATTCCCTGGGGTCCCTTGCAGCCCTTTCCAAACCTCCCCCCCATCTCTGGGCCCCCTTCTTCCTCACTGGGACCACCCCACCCCTCTCTGATCCTCCCCCTCCCTGAGCCCTTCGCTGCTCCCTGGTGTCCTCCACTCCACCCATGTCTCCATTCTCTGCTGTGTCCCCCCACAGGGGTCCCGCCCTCGGGGGTGTCCCTGCTGGCCCAGCCCCCTGGGGGACATGTGGCACTGGGGGACCCCCTGGTGCTGAGCTGCGTGGTGGCCGCGGGGACAGGTCCCCTGTCCTTCACCTGGCACCGGGGGGGCTCGGGGGCACCGCTGGGCACCGGCCCCCACCTGGAGCTGCAGCACCTTGGGGACAATGACAGCGGCCACTATCACTGCCAGGTCAGTGACGGGGACAGCGTGGCCCAGAGCCCCGCATTGAACGTCACTGTCCTGGGTGAGCAGGGCCCTTGGGCTGAGGGTGATCCCACCCACAGCATCCCCAACTCCACACATCCCCATTCCACCTCAACCCCCCCACTCCAGCCCCAGGCCAACCCAGGTCACAGCCCCACCACTGGGTGTCACAGCCCAGGGGCACTGGGACTCTCTGGGCCCAGCGTCCCCACCCAGCACATCCAGGCCGTGGATCCCTGATGGCAGCTGTCACACGCCCCACTCCCCATCAGGTCACATTACTGAGTGTGACCCTCCCAGGGGAGTGAGACCCTTGGGACTGGGCTGATGCCCCCGTGGATGTACCTCATCAGACCCGGCACATCCCACCCACACCATTCTGCGCCCTCCACGAGGGGACGGCCACCACCCCCCTTGGACACAGCAGCTCCACCACCATGGGGTCACTGTCCTGGCTGAAGGAGACCCTCTGTCTCCAGGTGCCACCACGCAGACTCCCTCATCCCCCCATGCCGCCTGCCAGCCCCTCCTCCTGACCTCAGCCCCGTCTGTGTCCCCGCAGTGCCCATGGCCAATGCCACCATCAGCCCCGGTCCCCTGTCACACCAGGTGCATGCAGGTGACCCCGTGACCCTGCGCTGCTCGGTGCAGGTGGGCTCAGCCCCTGTCACCTTCACCTGGCTGAAAAACGGGCAGGAGATGGCCCGAGGTCCCCTCCTGGAGCTCGGGGACGTCGCTGTGGGACATTCGGGCACCTACCAGTGCGTGGCCACCAACCAGCTGGGACAGGACGGGCACCGCGTGTTCCGGGCACTCAGCCCCGAGCTGGCCCTGGAGGTGACCCCTGATTCACCCTGGGTCACAGGTGGGCTCACACGGGGTCCCTATGGTGTCCAGGAGCCCCTGGGTTCAGGGTGACCCCGGTGTGTCCCCCTCTGTCCCCTGCAGTGGCCGTGAATGTCGGCAGGACCCTCCTGTTGCTGCTGCTGCTCCTGGCTGTCATCGGAGGCTGTCACTGGTGGCACCGCCGGGGTGGGTGACAATGGGGGGGCATGGGGGTCCTGGGGTGAGGGGAAGCCCCCAGAGTGGGGGCAGAGACGAGGCAGCACCCAGGGCCCCTGAGCCAGGGGAAACTGAGCCCACAATGACCTCGGCTGGGGGTGCTGGGGGCTGTGGGGAGAATTTGGAGGGTCTTGGTTGGGCTCCAGGGGCACCCCTGGGGGGGGTGTGAGGAACACTGGGGCGGCACTGGGAGCTCCTGGAGGGTTTGGGGCACTCTTGGGGGGCCGTGCAGGGATGCTGGGGGATCTTTCTGGGGTCCTGTGAGAGTTTGGGGGGTGGTCCTCCCTGCTGGGCTTGGGGTTCTGGGGCTCAGAGGGTCGGGGGCACCGGGGGGTTGGGGGCCCTGCAGCAGTTCTGGGGGGCTCAGGGGTGCTTGGAGTGTCCAGGGGGGAATCAGGGGTCTGGTGGGAATTGGGGCTGCAGTGGGGATTTGGGGGTCCCGTGGGGATTTGGGGGTTCCATGGGGATTTGGGGGTCCCGTGGGTGGTTGGAGCTGCCGAGGTCCCAGGAAGGTTCAGGGGTCCCGGGGTCCCCACGGTCACCCCCTCCCCTTTTCCCTTTGCAGCCACCAGGGAGCCCCAGGACAGGTGAGTGGGGGGCTCCGGCCAGGACTCCCCTCTCCCCCTCCCCAGACACCCCTCAGAGCCCCCCTTATCCCCACAGGACCCCCCAAACCCGTGGGCACCGAGGGGGCAGGGGGTGAGTATGGAGGGGGACCGGAACACGTCACCCACGGGTGTCACCCCCCACCCAGGTCCCCAAAATCGATGTCTCTCGCAGGACCCCCCCGTGTCAAAACACCCCAGGAGACCTACGCCAATCTGCCGGGACCCCACGAGGGACAGCGGGACACCAGTGACATCTACCAGGACGTGCTCTGACACTGGGGACAGTGGGGGCACTGGAGGTCCCTGCCCGAGGCCACCTCCCATGTGTTCCCCCCCGACTCCCGTGGGTGCCCCCCCGTGCCACGAGTGGGGGATCCCCTGTGGGGCTGCCCAGAGCTCCCCGTTCCAGCGCTCCCAGTGCTCCCAGTAGCCCCAGGGGCTCCCCATTCCCTCCCCAGTGCCGGGAGGGGGCACAGGAGCCTTGTCCCTCCCGTTGGGCTCAAACCGCAGCTTTTGGATTAAACCGGGAATGATGGTTTTTGTTTGTCCGGCTCTGCCAGCTCAGCTCGGACCGAGGAGGGTCCCGCTCAGGCTGTTGAGCAGATCGCTGCGGGATTTGCAGGATTTTTGGGGCTCTCTCCGTCCCCTGGGCACAAATGGGACAAAATGCTCGATCGGGGCATTTCCGGAGCGGTTCCCCCGCAGCTGCCCCGCAGAGGGGAAGGAGCTGCCGCTCCCTGTTTGTCCCCTCGGGGTGACAGCGGCCAAGGGCTCGGGGACCTGCGGCCCCACGGGCACCGATCGCGCAGCTGCCGAGCCCCTCGGGCCCGGCTGGAGCCCCGCCTCGGAGCCGGCGGTGGACAGGGGTGTCCCCAAATCGCACCCCAAAGCCCTCGGCACCTCCAGCCCTGCCCGGTGCCCCCGGTGCCCCCGGTGCCCGAGCCCCGCACCCGAGCGGCGCCCGAGCCCCGGAGTTGCTGCGGAGCCTCGGCCGGGCCCGGCCCCGGGGCGGGCGGGGGGCGCCGGGAGGGAGGTGCCGGGAGGGCGGAGGGGACCGGGGAGCCCGGGGAGGAGCCCCCGGCACGGCGGGAGCCGAGTCCCGGCCTCGGGTCGCTGTCGCGGGCTGCGGGCACCGGCGGTGGCCGCGTGTCCCCAGCGGCTGTGACAGCGTGTGCGAGGCCGCTGTCGCGATGTGTCGGGACCGGCTGTTGCCGTGACAGCTCCGGGCGCTGGCGGGGGGAGCGGGGAGGGGCTGGGGCAGAGCTGGGAAGGGCAAATCCCAGCGGTGGCAGAGATGGAATTGCGGCAGCCCAGAGGAGCCCGAGGCTGCCGGAGGAACAGCCCTGCGGGGAGCAGCGAGGGGCACTGGGGGCTCCCGAGATTCCCCCACAGCCCGTGGGGGTCCCCGGGGAGCAGAGACACCCCCCCCCTGCAGCCCTGCAGGAGCCCCCGGCTGAGCAGGGGGTGCTCGAAGGGGCTGTGAGCCCGTGGGAAGCCCCGCTGGAGCAGCTCCCGAGAGGGGAAGGTGTTTTGCAGACGCGTTTCGCTTCTCCTTTTCCAGCCCTGAACTGATGAATGATAAATTCAATTCATTTCCCCGAGTCGAGCCCGGCTTTGGCCCTCCCTGCCCTCCCTGCCCTTCTCCCAGGACAGGGCACCACCGGCTGGGATGTGCCACCCCCAGGATGTGTCACCCCCGCCACAGGAACACCCCTGAACAGGGACAGGACCCCCGGATGTGCCCCCCCAAGAACAGAACCTGTCCCCCGCCGTGTCTGACTCAGCACAAAAAGCCTCTTCCTTCTGCTGCAAGAGAGAGAAAGTGAAACTGCTGGGGGGAGGGGGCATAGCCGGACACCCCCAGCCCCCCAAACCCCTCCAGCTCCCCTACAGCCCCCGCACCACTTTTCCCCTCCCCGGGGTCCCCTCATCCCGGTACCTCCTCAGGAGCTCCTTGGGATCGCTCAGCAGGGACCTGGGGGGTGCAAAAGTGATGGAAAACAGGAAGGAAATGGAAATGAAGAGAGGAAAAAGCCCCTGGGAGGCTGGGGGGGTCACAGACCCAGAGCCCCTTGGAATCCACCTGGAGTGACACCCAGCAAAGAAAGAGTACATGAGGGGGGCAGTGCTGGGCCCTGGCTCACCCCAAAATCTGAGGCAACCAGGGAAGGAACTCTGACCCACGGGCTCACGCAGCCACTGCCTGTCCGTGGCACCCCCATTCCCCTGGGTCCCCACCCATGGGATCCCCATTCCTTCTGCCCCCGCTCCCTGGGACCCCCATCCCAGCACTGACATTCCCCAGGACCTCCATTTCCAAGGAACCCCATCCCAGTTATTCCAGCCCCTGGGATCTCCATTCCCCTGGGACATGGATTCCCCCAGCGCACCCACCCATGGCTCCCTACAACCCCAGCCTTCAAACACTGCCAACACCATGTCCCTGCCATGTCTCCCAATCACCCCCATGTCCCAAAATGTCCCCACCCGGCCCAGAGCCAGTTCACACCCTGCCCCCACCAAGGGCCACCAACACGTGAGGATGAGACCTGACCCTGCTTCCTTCCCCTTTGGTCAGAGAGCTGTCACAGCAGGGACAGGTGGCCAGAGCAGCGAGTGACAGCCAGCCTGGGTGGCCGGGGACACAGGGATGGCCGGGAAGGTGGCACTGCTGCTCCTCTGGGGTGAGTCCCCCAGGCATGGGGATGGGCAGAGAGCGGTGGAGAGGGGGCCCAGGGGGGCTGCGGGGTCCCCTGAGGTCCCCAAGGGCAGCAGAGCCAGTGCCTGAGGTGACCAGGGCTGTGGGGTGGCTGTGGGGATAGGAGAGGGGGGACAGGACTGGAGGGACAATAATGGGGAGACAGATTTGAGGAGGCATCAGGGGCTGGGGCAGCAGTGGGGACAGAGACAGGGGCACAGGGATGCAGGGACAGGGACAAGGCGACAAGCACTGTGTGGATGGACCATGGGGACAGAGGCCGTGGGGCTCTTGGGGATGACCTGTGCCAGCACGGGGTGGTCTTTGCACCCCCATTTCTGGGGACTCCACAGGGTCCCCATGTCCTGCCTCAGCCAGGGGTAGCCACAGTGTCCTGGCCCCTGGAGGGTCTGTGCCAATCTGGTGTCCCCATGGGGAAAGTTTGGGGACAATGCCACAACTCGAGCCCTGGGTGCTGCTGTCCCCGCGATGGCACCCCCACCCAGCTCTGTCCCTTCTCCCTTCCAGCCCAGACCCTTGGCCTCGCTGGTGAGTCCTCCCTCGGGGGATGCCATGTCCCCGCCCCGCTATCCCCAGCCCCGCGGTGGCCCTGCCAGGCTGGTGTCCCCTGTCACCCGCAGGCGCCCAGACCACCCAGCTCCTGGTGCAGCCCCCCTGGATGCCGGCGGTGCTGTGGGACCGGGTGACACTGACCTGCCAGGGCTCGGGGACCACCGGTGCCACCACCTGGTACAAGGACGGGCAGAGCTGGTGGCAGGAGGGACTCGACCAATTCAGTGTCACCGCGAATGGCACCTACACGTGTGACAGACCCGGCAGTGGGCACAGCTCCCCCATGAGAGTCTTAGATGGTGAGAGGGGATTTAAATGATTGGGGTGGCCCCCCGGTAGCTCTGGGTGGGCTCCACTCTGGGGGTGGCCTCACAAGGCAAGAGCCTGTCCCCTGCACACGGGGACATCCCAGTGCACCGCAGTCTGATGGGACCCCCGTGGTGACACCTGTGCCACCGGGCTGCTCCTGCTGTCCCTGGGATCCTCCCGCACAATGGAGGCTCCACCCAGATGTCCCCGGTGCCAACTGGGACCTGTCTGGAGGCCCTTGGTATGACCAGACCCCCCTGCCCCACAGACTGGCTGGTGCTGCAGGTGCCGGCACGGCCGCTGCTGGAGGGGGACACGGTGACACTGCGCTGCCGGGGCTGGCGGGACATGTCGGTCACCGGGGTGCGATTCTACCGTGGGGACAAGGAGGTGAAGAGCTCCCGCCGAGGTCCCGAGCTGTCCCTGTCCCCCCTGCAGCTGCTCCACCGCGGCCGCTACCGCTGCAGGGGTCGGGTGCCCTTCGGGCCATCACGGGAGTGGCAGGAGTCGCAGCCGGTGACAGTGACTGTGCACGGTGAGCACCCCACACCTCTGCACCCCCGCAGCCCCTCCCCAGGGACTCGGGGTCACAAATCCCCCTCCCCTCTGCTCCCCAGAGCTCTTCACGGTGCCGGTGCTGGACGGTCCCCCCGAGCTCATCGAGGGGTCCCCCCTCAATCTCAGCTGCCTCAGCACCCCCAGCCCCCTGCGGCCCCCAGCCCCCCTCCTGCACCTCTTCTACCGGGACGGGCAGTGGGTGGGGGGCCCTCAGGGGTCCCCGCAGTTCCTGGTGCCCGCCGTGGGGGTCTCCCACTCGGGGAATTACAGCTGCCAGGTGCGCTCCGAGGGCGGGGCCGTGCGGAAGAGCAGCGCCCGGCTCAGCGTCACGGTGCGCAGTGAGTGCGGGGATGGGCACGGGGTGCCCCCACAGCCCCCTCGGGTTCCTCTGCCCCGGATCCCCACCGCTGTTGTGGTTCCCCCATCTTTTCTCAGGTTCCTCACTGGGTCCCCCAGCCCTACGTGGGCTCTTTCCTGTGAACATTTTCCACGTCCCCCCACCACTGCTCGGCTCCCCCTCCGTGTTCCCCCACCTCTCCATGGATCCCTTCACCAGTCCCTGGGCCAACCCCACCCCTCTCTGATCTCCTCCCGTGGTCCCCAGGTCCCACCATCCTATCCCTGGTGTCACCCCCATCCTTCTCCAAGCGTCCCTTCCTTGAACCCCCCCCATCCTTCCTTGGGGTTCTTTTCCCGGCCCCCATCAGCTCTTTGCCCCTTCTTCCTCAGTGGAGTCCCCCTGCCCCTTCCTGTTCCCCTTTCCCCCTTGTTTCCCCATCAGGTCCCTCACTGTCCCCTGGTGTCCCCTCTCCTGCAGGGGTCCTGCCCTCGGGGGTGTCCCTGCTGGCCCAGCCCCCCGGGGGACAGGTGGCACTGGGGGACCCCCTGGTGCTGAGCTGCATGGTGGCCGCGGGGACAGGTCCCCTGTCCTTCACCTGGCACCGGGAGGGCTCGGGGGCACCGCTGGGCACCGGCCCCCGCCTGGAGCTGCAGCACGTTGGGGACAATGACAGCGGCCACTATCACTGCCGGGTCAGCGACGGGGACAGCGTGGCCCAGAGCCCCGCATTGAACGTCACTGTCCTGGGTGAGCAGGGCCCTTGGGCTGAGGGTGATGCCACCCACAGCAGCCCCAACTCCACACATCCCCATTCCACCTCAACCCCCCCACACCAGCCCCAGCCCAGGTCACAGCCCCACCACTGGGTGTCACAGCCCAGGGGCACTGGTACCCTCTGGGGCCAGGTGTCCCCACCCAGCACATCCAGGCCGTGGATCCCTGATGACAGCTGTCACACGCCCCACTCCCCATCAGGTGACATTACTGAGTATGACCCTCCCAGGGGAGTGAGACCCTTGGGACTGGGCTGATGCCCCCGTGGATGTACCTCATCAGACCAGGCACATCCCACCCACGCCATTCTGCGCCCCCCACCAGGGGACGGCCACCACCACCCTTGGACACAGCAGCTCCCATCCCACCCTCAGCCCATCCTCATCCCTCACCCCTCATCCATCACATGCCCTCATCCCACAGCACGTGATGGCCCCACCACCGTGGGGTCACTGTCCTGGCTGAAGGAGACCCTCTGTCTCCAGGTGCCACCACACAGACTCCCTCATCCCCCCACACCGGGTGCCAGCCCCTCCTCCTGACCTCAGCCCCGTCTGTGTCCCCGCAGTGCCCGTGGCCAATGCCACCATCAGCCCCGGTCCCCTGTCACACCAGGTGCGCGCAGGTGACCCCGTCACCCTGCGCTGCTCGGTGCAGGTGGGCTCAGCCCCTGTCACCTTCACCTGGCTGAAAAATGGGCAGGAGGTGGCCCGAGGTCCCCTCCTGGAGCTTGGGGACGTCGCTGTGGGACATTCGGGCACCTACCAGTGCGTGGCCACCAACCAGCTGGGACAGGACGGGCACCGCGTGTTCCGGGCACTCAGCCCTGAGCTGGCCCTGGAAGTGACCCCTGGCTCACCCTGGGTCACAGGTGGGGTCACACAGGTGGGGTCCCAGGGTTGTCCAGGAGCCCCGGGGTTCAGGGTGACCCCAATGTGTCCCCCTCTGTCCCCTGCAGTGGCCATGAATGTCGGCAGGACCCTCCTGTTCCTGCTGCTGCTCCTGGCTGTCATCGGGGGCTGTCACTGGTGGCACCGCCGGGGTGGGTGACAATGGGGGGGGATGGGGGTCCCGGGGTGAGGGGAAGCCCCCAGAGTGGGGGCAGAGACGGGGCAGCACCCAGGGCCCCTGAGCCGGGGGAAACTGAACCCACAGTGACCTCGGAGGGGGTGCTGGTGGTTGTGGGGAGAATTTGGAGGGTCTTGGTTGGGCTCCAGGGGCACCCCTGGGTGGGCTTTGAGGAACATTGTGGTGGCACTGGGAGATCCGGGAGGGTTTGTGATGCTCTTGGGTGGCCATGCAGTGATGTTGTGAGATCTTTCTCAGGTCCTATGGGAGTTTGGGGTGTGCCCCTCGCTTCTGGGCTTGAGGTTCTGGGGCTCAGAGGGTCGGGGGCACCGGGGGGTTGGGGGCACTGCAGCAGTTCTGGGGGTCTCAGGGGTGCTTGGAGTGTCTAGGATGGAATCAGGGGTCTGGTGGGAATTGGGGCTGCAGTGGGGCTTTGGGGATCCTCTGGGGATTTGGGGGTCCCGTGGGTGGTTGGAGCTGCTGAGGTCCCAGGAAGGTTCAGGGGTCCCGGGGTCCCCACGGTCACCTCCTCCCCTTTTCCCTTTGCAGCCGCCAGGGAGCCCCAGGACAGGTGAGTGGGGGGCTCCGGCCGGGACTCCCCTCTCCCCCTCCCCACACACCCCTCAGACCCCCCCTTATCCCCACAGGACCCCCCCAGGCCGTGGGCACCGAGGGGACAGGGGGTGAGTACAGAGGGGGGACAGGGACACGTCACCCACGGGTGTCACCCTCACCCAGGTCCCCACAACCGCTGTCACTCTCAGAGCCCCCACGGGTGTCCCCTGACCCTGCCCCTCCTCGGGATCCACAAGTGACCAAGGTGGAGCTGCTGGCACCCCCCGAGGGACAGCGGGACCCCCTGGTTCATCTGTAAAAAGGTACCCAGGAGTTCCCGTGGCCCATGACGCAACTGTGGGGCGGCTGCGTGATGTGGGAGGGACTTGACAAACGCAGCCTGTGAGAATTCAAAAGCCACAAGAGAACTGTTCTTTCTTGTGGGGAGGTTTCCATGGCAGACCAGAAGAGACTTCTCTCTCTGAGAGAACTGATGAAAGACAATTTCAGTGGTAGCAACTGACCTGAAGTCTTAAGTTTTGTCTCTGCATGTTGTCAGAGAGAAAGAAAGGAGTTTGTGGGGAAGAAAGGAAGTGTTTTGATGGTTTTGTTCTGATTCTTATTATTTTTTTCTCTCTTGTACTTTTGTTAATAAACCTGGCTTTATACCCTTTTCAGTTTTGAGCCTGCTTTGCTTTTCTCCTAATCTTATGTCACAGTAGAAAAAAGAGAAATTATTCCAGTGAGCTCTCAAACCACTGCACTAATTGGTGCTGCGACTCGGATACAGAAACTGGTGAACCTAAAACCACTGCAACGTCATCCTGCAGATGAAATTGATATATTTTATTTCCTCACAGGGCCCCCTGTTCTGTGTTTTGGTAGATCTTGGCAACAGGAGAGTCAGTGTTAAATTCCTCTTTGCATTCTTTCTTTTGATTTTTATTTATTTGGTTCTTTAAAATCATACAAATAAGATACTCCACCAGTACATTCAATCAACATCAGCAATTTCACAAAATCTTTTGAGTTATTCTCACCATTGTCAGCTACACAAATAAAGGCATCAGCTACTTCTGCAACAGTTCATGTTACAATACACAGCACACAGTCTCTATTTTGTTGTTTTGCAAGAGCCTAAACTAGAATATATTTATCACCCTAAAACATATAATCTACACAGGGATTAGGGTAAAAATGCTGGCAAATTCTACTTGATCAAAAGCAGTTAAAAAGTGATTACAACCTGTATTATATCAAAATAATTTGCAAATTTGTATTATATCAAAATAATTTCCAAAAGACGATATAATAGCAAAAGCCAATGACTACACAGATATTTATAACTGGGGGAAGGTGAATTGAAAGGTTTACTTGGCTTCTCTTTATCCTGCTCTGATTTTGTCAGCAATAAATTCAATTCATATCTCTAATTCCGATGCTGGTTTTGCCCATGACAGGATTTGATGAGCCATCTCTCCTGGTCCTTGTCTCAACCCAGGAAAATTTTGTTGAAATTTCTCTCCCCGTCCAGGGGCAGAGGGCAGTGAGAGGGAGGCTCTGGTGGATGCAGGGCACCCGGCCACTGTCCATCCACAGCAAGGCAGGAAGGAGGAGGAGCGTCCCGGCCAGGTTGTTGAGCAGACGGGTGTGGGATTTGCAGGATTTTGGGGCTCTCTCAGCCCCTTGCTGAGAGGGACCAAACCATCAATTGCTGCATTTTCGGGCTGGTTCCCTCACCGCTGCCCCTGCAGGGGCTGAGAGAGCAGGGCTGGCCAGTGCCACAGCGCCCCCTGCAGCCAAGGAGGACTCACCGCGCCTGCCCTGCTTGGCCGTGAGCCAGCAGCGCCCCTGCTGGCCATGCCCAGAACTGCACCTGAGGGGCGGCACCTGCAGCCCAGGCAGGGCTGGAGTTGGGTTTGTGCTTTTGTTTGTTGTTGCTGCCGGTGCTGTTGTTTGTTTGCCTCGTTCTATGTATTCTAGTAAAGAACTGTTATTCCTCTTCCCATGGCTTTGCCTGAAAGCTCCATCATTTATATATACTTTTTATATATATATATATATTTATATATACTTTGTTATAATAATAATATAATAATAATAAAAAGTTATAATACTTTGGAAGGAAGGTGGCCGTATTTTCCATTCCAAGGGAGGTTCCCGCCTTCTTTGGTAGACTCCTTTAAAGCAGGATGCTGTCCCTTTGGCAGCAGCAGGCATGGCATCGTTTGCCTTGACCTGGAGGGGCATCCAGAGCTCCTGGAACTCACTGGAAACTCAGCCCCACCCTGTTCCATGGACTCATTCCATGTGCCCTGGGAATTGGAAGGCTCTGGAAGGAACACCCACAGGGCCTTGATGACCTCATCATGTGGGGAAAACAGCAGAGGAAGGGTTTGGGACAAAGGAGAAGAGATTCCAGAGCCTCCTGGAGGCCGCTTTGGCCATCAGAGCAATGAAGGTCCAGGGCCCTGCCAGGTTCCTCTGGTGGAGAAAACGTGCTGGGGGAAGTGTCCAGGGTTTATTCCCTTTCAGGGGCTTTTCCTGGAATTCGTTCCTTTTGTGACCTTTTGGATTCTGAACCTTGTTGCTGTTGGTTTTGTTCTCTCATTGCTGTTTGCAGGAAATTGTTCTTCTCTCAGCCCTTTGGGATCTTTGCCTTTTCTGCCTCCACTGCCAGGGAGAGAGGCAGCAGCCCCTGGTTTTTAGTGTCGGCCCAGAATTGGGGAATCCCATTCCTAAAGCCCAACAGAGTTGAACAAAGAAACACCATTTCTGCCAGTTTAACCAAAAAGCTGCATTTTGGTGCCAATAACAGGGCAAGGAGTCCTGTGCTCCCCTGGCACTGGGAGGAGAGATGAGGAGCCATGGGTGTACTGGAAGTGCTGGGAGGGGGATTGCAGAGCCACTGGGAGTATTGGGAGACAGAATGGGAAGCACTGGGATCTACTGGGAGCAATTGGGTGGCACTGAGAGGGGAAATAGGGAGCCCCTGAGGGTACTGGGAGTACTGGGAAGGGAATGGGGAGCTAGTGGAAGGGGGTTGGAGAAGCCCTTGGGGGATCTGGGGGCACGGGGAGCTCTGGGTGCCCTGGGCAGCCTCATGCAGGACCCCCACTTGTGCACACCTACCCAAAAACGCTGGGCACCCACTGGAGCACTGAGGGACACACACACGTGTGGCTGCCTATGGGTGGGGTCCCTCAGTGCCCCCCAGTTCATCCATAGCCCACCAATGCCCCGAGGGTCACAGCACATTCCCGTAGGTGTCGCTGCGTCCCCGCTGTCGCCCATGGGGTCCCCGCAGCTCAGCGTAGGTCACCTGGGCATCCTGAGGCGTGGTGGCACGAGGGGACACTGCGAGGGACAGCGGCTGTGGGATCTGGGCAGGGGTGACACCCGTGGGTGACGTGTCCCTCTGCCTGTGTCCCACCCTGGACTCACCCCTGCTCTGCTCGGTGCTCACGACATGACTGTACAGCATCTCCCCTCCTCTGGGGGAGCCGGGAGATCCGGGGGGGCCCTGCGGGGAGAGAGGGGATGTGTGGGAGGGGATGGGGGGGTCTTGGTGGCTGGGGTGAAAGGGGACAGGGTGGTTTGAGCCCCCCACTCACCTTTCCTGCTGTTTCCTGGCAGCTGCAAAAGGAAAGAGGGGAGGGGTAACTCTTGGGGGTCCCCAAGGCCCCCTCAGCAATCCTGAAACCCCACTGGACCCTCAGTTTCCCCCAGGACCCCTGAGCATCCCTGATGGCCCCCAGAACCCCTGAACCACCCCAGTGCTCTGGACTCCCTGAGCGCCCAGGAGCCCAAGCCTGGCAGGGAAGGGGGACCCCCCAAATGCCCCGAGGATCATGGAGAGAAGCCCCAAGATCCCTGCAAGACCCTCCAGCACCACCCCAAATCCTTGAGGACCCTGAGCAAAAGTCCTGACCGCCCAGTGCTGCCCAAGGCAGGGGCTGTGGGTGCTGCCCATCACCTCCACGTTCCAGGTGGCCTCCCCACCTCCCCAGGGCCCCTGTTGTCCCCATTGTCACCCACCCCGGCGGTGCCACCAGTGCCAGCCCACAGCCACAGCCACGAGCAGGAGCAGGAAGAGGAGTGACCAGGCAATCCCTGCGGCCACTGCTGGGGACAGAAGGGACACATCAGTTTCACCTGTCACTCCAGGGGTCCTGCACTCCCTGGGGGCCCTGTGTGACCCCACCTGTGTCCCAGTGTCCCTGCGGTGTCACCTCCAGGGCCAGCTCGGGGCTGAGTGCCTGGAACACGCAATGCCCGTCCTGTCCCAGCTGGTTGGTGGCCACGCACTGGTAGGTGCCCGAATGTCCCACAGCGACGTCCCCGAGCTGCAGGAGGGGACCCTGGGCCACCTCCTGCCCGTTTTTCAGCCAGGTGAAGGTGACAGGGGCTGAGCCCACCAGCACCGAGCAGCGCAGGGTCACGGGGTCACCTGCGCGCACCTGGTGTGACAGGGGACCGGGGCTGATAGTGGCATTGGCCACGGGCACTGCGGGGACACAGACGGGGCTGAGGTCACAGGAAGGGGCTGGCAGACGGTGCGGAGGGCGTGGATGGATGTGATTGGGGATGTCGTGGGTGGAATCACCCCACAGAGAGGGATGAGGGGACACAGGGCAGAGGTGGGGAGACACAGGAAATATCTGTGGGGGATACGGAAGTACCGAGGCAGGGGACCCGAGGGGGCTGTGGGGGCTCCCCGTGCGCATCCCCGCACTCACCGCGCACCGTGACGCCGAGCCGGGCGCTGCTCTTCTCCACGGCCCCGCCCTCGGAGCGCACCTGGCAGCTGTAATTCCCCGAGTGGGAGACCCCCACGGCGGGCACCAGGAACTGCGGGGACCCCTGAGGGCCCCCCACCCACCGCCCGTCCCGGTAGAAGAGGTGCAGGAGGGGGGCTGGGGGCCGCAGGGGGCTGGGGGTGCTGAGGCAGCTGAGATTGAGGAGGGACCCCTCGATGAGCTCGGGGGGACCCTCCAGCACCGGCACCGTGAAGAGCTCTGGGGAGCAGACGGGAGGTGAGGACAGTGACTCTGGGAGCTTTGGGGCTGTCAGGATGTTGGAGTTGCAGCTTTGGGGGTGCTCACCGTGCACTGTCACTGTCACTGGGGCTGACTCTGTCGACCAAAAACGCACCAAGCCCTCGCAGCGGTAGCGGCCGCTGTGGTGCAGCTGCAGGGGGGAGAGGAACAGCTCGGTCCCCCTCTGTGACCCCCCCGCATCCTCCTCATCCCGGTAAAATAGAACCCTGCTGACCGAAATGTCCTGCAGGACCCGGCAGCGCAGTGTCCCCGTGTCCCCCTCCATCAGCGGCCGTGCCGGCACCTGCAGCACCAGCCAGTCTGTTGGACGGGGGGTCCTGTCACCCTGAGGGGCTCAAGACAGGTCCCAGGTGGCACCGAGGACAGCGGGGTGGAGCCTCCATTGCGCGGGAGGATCCCAGGGACAGCAGGAGCAGCCCGGTGGCACAGGTGTCACCACGGGGGTCCCATCAGACTGCGGTGCACTGGGATGTCCCCGTGTGCAGGGGACAGGCTCTTGCCTTGTGAGGCCACCCCCGGAGTGGAGCCCACCCAGAGCTCCCAGGGGGCCACCCCAATCATCTAAATCCCTCTCACCATTTAAGACTCTCACGGGGTGGCTCAGCCCTGTGCCAGGTCTGTCACACGTGTAGGTGCCACTCTCGGTGATAATGACATTGTTTGGTCTCTTCTGCCACCAGCTCTGCCTGTCCTTGTAACAGGTGGTGGCACCGGCGGTCCCCGAGCCCTGGCAGGTCAGTGTCACCCGGTCCCACAGCACCGCCGGCATCCAGGGGGCTGCACCAGGAGCTGGGTGGTCTGGGTGCCTGCGGGTGACAGGGGACACCAGCCTGGCAGGGCCACCGCGGGGCTGGGGACAGCGGGGCGGGGACATGGCACCCCCCGAGGGAGGACTCACCAGCGAGGCCGAGGGTCTGGGCTGGAAGGGAGAAGGGACAGGGCTGGGTGGAGGTGGCACTCTGGGGACAGCAGCACCTGGGGATGAGGTGTGTTGTCTGTCCCCAAACTGTCCCCAAGGGAACACTGGTGTAGCACAGGGGTCTTGGGGACAGGGACACCTCGGTCACCCTGGGCAGAGGCAGGACATGGACACCTCATGCTCAGGTCACCTCCACCAGCCTCACAGCTCCTGTCCCCACAGCCACATCCCCATGGCCCTGTGCCCGTGATCCCATTCCGATGGCACCTGTCCCCATAACCCACCCACATGGTGGCCCTTGTCCCTGTCCCTGCATCCCTGTGCCCCTGTCCCTACCTTGGGGACCTCAGGGGACCCCGCAGCCCCCCTGGGCCCCCTCCGCACCGCTCTCTGCCCATCCCCATGCCCGGGGCACTCACCCCACAGGAGCAGCAGTGCCACCTTCCCGGCCATCCCCGTGTCCCTGGCCACCCAGGCTGCCTGTCACTCGTTGTCACTCGCTGTCCCCTGGCTGGCGGTTGTTTGGCCAGGGTGGAAGGAAACGAAGTCGCATCTCATCCTCGTGCATAGGTGGCCTTTGTTGGGGGTGGGGAGGCCACAAGCTGGGGACAGGCTGTGAGAATTGTGGGGGCAAGGCTGGGTGACGCAAGAGGGGACACGGGGTTCTCAGGAGTGGGGGGCTCAGGGGGTTTGGGAAGCCAGGGTTGGGAGTCCCAGGAGAATGGGGGGCTCCAGGGATTTGGGGTCATGGAATGGGAGTGCCAGGGATGGGGTGCAGAGGGATTGGGGGGTCCCCTGGAAATGGGGTGTCCTGGGTGCATCAATGTCCTGGGGAAGGGGCATTTTAAGGGATGGAGTTTGTGGGAGGGGTCTCCTCTGAATGGGGATCCTGGGCCATAGAGATTCAGGGGAATGTGAGTGCTGGGACGGGGGTCGCAGGGAAGGGAAACTTCAGGAATGGGGGTCCCATGGTTGGATTCCCAGGGGAATGGAGGTGCCAGGGATGGGCAGTGGCTGGGTGGGCCCATGGATCCGAGCTCCTTCAAGGGGTGAGCCCCAGATTTTGGGGTGACCCAGGGCCCAGCACTGCCCCCCTCGTGTGCTCCTGGTTTGGGAGAGGCCCCACAAGGGGATTCCGAGGGGCTCTGGGTCTGTGCCCCCCCAAACCCCAGTGACATTTTCCTCTCCTCATTTCCATTTCCTCCCTTTTACCCCTCAATTTCACAGCCCCCCCCAGTTCGTGCGTCGATGACCCTGGGGAGTGGCCGAGCAGGGAACGGGGTTGGGGGAACCCCAGGGTGGGGGAAGCAGGGGTGAGGGGTCTGCAGGGGGGGTTGGGAGGCTGTGGAGGCTGGGGGTGTCCGGCTGTGCCCCCCCTCCCCCAACACTTTCACTTTCTGTCTCCTGCAGCAGAAGGAAGAGGCCGTTTGTGCTGAGCCTCACACGGGGGTCGGGTTCTGTCCTGGGGGGCACATCCAGGGGGGTCCTGTCCTGGGGGGATCCTGTCCCGGGGGAGGGGGGACACATGCTGGCCAGGGGGGTCCTGTCCTGGGGGATGGCAGCCCCGGGAGGGCTCCAGACTTCTCCTTTCTCGCCGGTGCCCTGCAGGATCTGAGCTCCTGGGAATGGAGCCCCGGGCAGGAAGGAGCTCCCCAACTCCTCCTCCTCCTCCTCACAGCCAGGGGCCATCCGAGTGTGGGGCCCGCCCCTGCTGCCCCAGCCCTGCTCTGGCCAGCCCCAGGTGGCAGCCAGCACCTGAGGGTCCCCCCCGCCCCCTCAGCTTTGGTTCTGGCAGCTTTGGAGCTGCTGCAAAGGGGAGAATTCTGTCAGGGGATGAAAAAGACCTGGCTGTGGTTTGCTCAGCCCTGCCAGAAGCACAGAAGCCAATGGCAGCCCCAGCAGTGGCTCTGCCAGGGCCTTTGATGGTTTTTCAGAGCAGGGCTGGCTGGAAACCGCCCCTGCAGGGGCAGCGCTGAGGGAACCAGGCCGGAAATGCAGCAATTGGTGCTTTGATCTCTCTGCCCAAGGGGCTGAGAGAGCCCCAGAACCACTGCAAAGACAACAACAACCTGACCAGGGCACTCCACCTTCCTGTCTCAAACCTGCAGCCCTTTGGAACAACCCAGAGAGAACCTTTGGCTTCTGCATGTGGACACCAGAAGAGAGGGAAAAGTGTGGAAATATTGAGCAGGGGCTCCAGCCCTGGATCCGGGGGACAGGGGTGTCCCAGCAGGATCAGGGAGCGCCCAGGCAGGGGAATTTAGGGCAGGGTGGAGTGCATTTCCCAGGGCAGCAGCCCCTGAGGGACACATGGGCATTTCCACGGATCCCTGTGCACTGCTCCAAGGACGGACAGAGTTCCTCCCCTGTTGGGAGCAGGAGCCACGGGAAGTAAATCAAATTTCAGGGTGGGAATGAGAAAAACGGGAAGAGTTCCTGAACATGGCCCAGGCAAAGCCTTCCCCATGGGCTGGGGTGCTGCCCACAGGCAGGGAACAACCCCACGGACCTGCTGGGTACTCAGGGGGATTCCACGCTCTGTGCTACCCACAAGCTGTGGGATGCACCAAGGGGCTCCTAAAGGGAACCAAAACCTCATTTCTCTGTGATTTGTTTGTGTTTTCCTTGTCAGAGTCTTCTTGGCAGAGCAAGGATTGAAAGGATTCTATCACACAGACCATTTTGTACACTGCCAGTTTGATTTTTGCTGAGATTCTTTTTTGTTGAGGAAGAAAAACTGGGTTGGGAAAAGATGTTTGCCTTTATTCTGTGGATGTAAAATTGTTCCTCAACCATCAGGGAGCCTGAGCCAAATTTAGCCTGGCATTGGTCACCATCAGGGCAAGGTCGTATCAGGTGCCCCCTTTAGTTTGGGCAGCCCAGAGGTCACAGGGCCCCACTGGGCACAGCAGGAAGGCTCAGGGCCCTCCCAGGACAGAGGTCCCCAGGATGTGCCACCTTGTGGGACAGGAATCCCCAAGGCCGTGGCACCCCCAGAAGGAGGATCCCACCTGGGAGAAGACCCTGGGACAAGACCCAGGTGTCACCACAGCAGAGGAGCCCTTTTCCCTCAGGGCAGAACCCTCTGGATGTGCCCCCCCAGGACAGAACCCACGTCCTCAGCTCAGCATAAACAGCCTCTTCCTCCTGCTGCAGGAAAGAGAAAGTGAAAATCTTTCATCCCTCACAGCCCCCCAGGCACTCCCTGAACCCCCCAGATCCCTTTTCCCCTTCCTGGGATCCCCCCAGCGTTACCTGCTCAGGTGTTCCCTGGGGTCGCTGAGCCAGGAAATGGGAGGGGGGATGGGAAAAATCCCCGGGGTGTGTGGGGCACAGACCCAGAGCCTCAACCCTGGGGTGCCCCCCCGGCCATGAGCACCCTGTGGGGGCTGTGCTGGGCTCTGGGTCACCCCAACATCTGAGGCACCCGGGGAAGGAGCTGCGACCCCCATGCCCACTCAGCCCAAGTTCCCTTGGGAACCCAACCATGGGACCCCCATTCCCTTGGTCTCTCCTCCCTGGGACCCCCCTCCCAGGACTCCCATTGCCCAGGACCACCATTGCCTTGATCCCATCCCATGGGCGGCTCCTTCCCCCAGAACCCCTCTTCCCAAGAGTCTCCTTTTCCCCCCTACACTCCCCAACCCTGGGACCCGCATTCCCTGGCCCGAAATCCCTGGGGACCCTGTTCCCCCAGGTCCCCCATCCCTGAATCCCTCCAGGCATGGAAACCCCAATCCCCCTGCACCCCCATTCTCCTGGACACCCATCCTTGGTTCCCCAGAACCCCTGAGCCCCCCCACTCCTGGGAACATCATCCTCCACTGAGCCTCCAGGCTGCCCCATCATGTCCCCAGCCTGTCCCCTGCTGTGACTCCACCTTTCCCCCACCCTGCCCCCACCAAGGGCCACCTACGTGTGGGGACGGGGTGTGACCTTTCTTTCTTCCTCTTCATCCGAAGAGCCGCCACCCAGGGCACCGGTGGACACAGCAGCGAGTGACAGCCAGCCCTGGGTGGCCGGGGACACGGGGATGGCCGGGAAGGTGGCACTGCTGCTCCTGTGGGGTGAGTGCCCCGGGCATGGGGATGGGCAGAGAGCAGTGGGGAGGGGGCCCAGGGGGGCTGTGGGGTCCCCTGAGGTCCCCAAGGGAGGGACAGAGGCACAGGGATGCCAGCACAAGGAGAAGGGCCACCGTGTGGGTGGGTTATGGGGACAGGTGCCATGGGAATGGGATCACGGGCACAGGGCCATGGGGATGTGGCTGTGGGGACAGGAGCTGTGAGGCTGGTGGAGGTGACCTGAGCATGAGGTGTCCATGTCCTGCCTCAGCCCAGGGTGACCGAGGTGTCCCTGTCCCCAAGACCCCCGTGTTACACCAGTGCTCCCATGGGGACAGTTTGGGGACAGACACCACACCTCATCCCAAGGTGCTGCTGTCCCCGTGGTGCCACCCCCACCCAGACCTGTCCCTTCTCCCTTCCAGCCCAGACCCTCGGCCTCGCTGGTGAGTCCTCCCTCGGGGGATGCCATGTCCCCGCCCCGCTGTCCCCAGCCCCGTGGTGGCCCTGGCAGGCTGGTGTCCCCTGTCACCCGCAGGCGCCCAGACCACCCAGCTCCTGGTGCAGCCCCCCTGGATGCCGGCGGTGCTGTGGGACTGGGTGACACTGACCTGCCAGGGCTCGGGGACCGCCGGTGCCACCACCTGGTACAAGGACGGGCAGAGCTGGGGGCAGGAGGGACATGACCAATTCAATGTCACCGAGAGTGGCACCTACACGTGTGAGAGATCCAGGAGTGGGCTCAGCCCCCCCGTGAGAGTCTTAGATGGTGAGAGGGGATTTAAATGATTGGGGTGGCCCTGTGGTAGCTCTGGGTGAGCTTCACTCCGGGGGTGGCCCCACAAGGCAAGAGCCTGTCCCCTGCACACGGGGACATCCCAGTGAGAAGGATGCCGGGGGTCCCAAAAGGGGACCGACCTGTCCCTGTCCCCCCTGCAGCTGCACCACAGCGGCTGCTACCACTGCAAAGGCACGGTGCGCTACAGGGAGTTACAGTCAGCCCCAGTGACAGTGACAGTGCATGGTGAGCACCCCCACGGCTGCAACTCCAACATCCTGACAGCCCCAAAGCTCCCAGAGTCACCGTCCTCACCTCCCCTCTCCTCCCCGGAGCTCTTCACGGTGCCGGTGCTGGATGGTCCCCCCGAGCTCATCGAGGGGTCCCCCCTCACTCTCAGCTGCCTCAGCACCCCCAGCCCCCTCTGGACCCCAGCCCCCCTCCTGCACCTCTTCTACCGGGACGGGCGGTGGGTGGGGGGCCCGCAGGGGTCCCCGCAGTTCCTGGTGCCCGCCGTGGGGGTCTCCCACTCGGGGAATTACAGCTGCCAGGTGCGCTCCGAGGGCGGGGCCGTGCGGAAGAGCAGCGCCCGGCTCGGCGTCACGGTGCGCGGTGAGTGCGGGGATGGGCACGGGGAGCCCCCGCAGCCCCCTCGGGTCCCCTGCCTCGATACCTCCGTATCCCCCAGAGATATTTCCTGTGTGTCCCCACCTCTGCCCTGTGTCCCCTCATCCCTCTCTGTGGGGTGACCCCACCCACGACATCCCCAATCACACCCATCCACCCCCCGGTCGTCTGCCAGCCCCTCCCTGTGACCTCAGCCCCGTCTGTGTCCCCGCAGTGCCCGTGGCCAATGCCACCATCAGCCCTGGTCCCCTGTCACACCAGGTGCGCGCAGGTGACCCCGTTGACCCTGCGCTGCTCGGTGCAGGTGGGCTCAGCCCCTGTCACCTTCACCTGGCTGAAAAACGGGCAGGAGGTGGCCCGGGGTCCCCTCCTGGAGCTCGGGGACGTCGCTGTGGGACATTCGGGCACCTACCAGTGCGTGGCCACCAACCAGCTGGGACAGGACGGGCACCGCGTGTTCCGGGCACTCAGCCCCGAGCTGGCCCTGGAGGTGACACCGCAGGGACATGGGGTCACAGGTGGGGTCACACGGGGTCACACGGGGGGTGCAGGACCCTCAGGGTTCTGGGTAATCCCACTGTCTCCCCCTCTGTCCCCAGCAGTGGTCGCAGGGGTCAGCGGGTCCCTCCTTTTCCTGGTCCTGCTCGTGGCTGTCACCTTGTGCTGGCACCGGTGTCACCGCCGGGGTGGGTGACAATGAGGGGGATGGGGGTCCCAGGGATTGGGGTGAAGCCCCCCAGAGTATGGGTGCCATAGGCTGTCACCGACAGCTCCTGACTCAGCTGCAGCTGAGCCCCCAAACATCTTGGCTGGGGGTGCTGGGGGATTTGGGAAGGTCCTGGAGAGTCGTGCAGGGATGTTGGGGATTCTGTCAGGGGGTTTGGGAGGGAGTTTGAGGGCTCTGGAAGCTCAGCGGGTTCAAGGAGTGGCTCAAGGCTTTTTGGGGGCTTTCGGGATGATTGAGGGTCCTGCAGGCAATCGGGGGTCCCGGGGTGTTCAGGGGCCTTGAGGACCCCACAGTCACCCCTCCCCTTTTCCCTTTGCAGTCGTCAGAAAGCAGCAGGAAAGGTGAGTGGGGGGCTCCAGGTCTGACCCCCCAATTTACCCTCACTTCAAATCCCCCCCCCCCCCTTACAGACACCCCCATACCCCCGCAGGGCCCCCCTGGATCCCCCGGTCCCCCCAGAGGAGGGGGAGGTGCTGTACACCCACGTCGTGAGCACCGAGCGGGCAGGGGGTGAGTACGGGGGGGGACACAGTGACACATCACCCCCCACCCAGGTCCCCACAACCGGTGTCTCTTGCAGGGCCTCCCCGTGTCACATCCCCCCAGGTGATCTACGCCGAGGTGCTGGGACCCCACAGGCGACAGCGGGACCCCAGTGACATCTACCAGGACGTGCTGTGACACTGGGGACACTGGGGGCACTGGGGACACTGGAGGTCCCTGCCCGAGGCCACCCCCCGTGTGTTTCCCCCCGACTCCCGTGGGTGCCCCCCGTGCCACGAGTGGGGGATCCTCTGTGGGGCTGCCCAGAGCTCCCCGTTCCAGCGCTCCCAGTGCTCCCAGTACCCCCAGGGGTTCCCCACTCCCTCCCCAGTGCCGGGGGGGGGGGCACAGGAGCCTTGTCCCTCCCGTTGGGCTCAAACCGCAGCTTTTGGATTAAACCGGGAGCGATGGTTTTTGTTTGTCCGGCTCTGCCTGCTCAGCTCGGACTGAGGAGGGTCCCGCTCAGGCTGTTGAGCAGATCGCTGCGGGATTTGCAGGATTTTGGGGGCTCTCTCCGTCCCCTGTGCACAAATGGGACAAAATGCTCGATCGGGGCATTTCCGGAGCGGTTCCCTAGCAGCTGCCCCGCAGGGGAAGGAGCTGCCGCTCCCTGTTTGTCCCCTCGGGGTGACAGCGGCCAAGGGCTCGGGGACCTGCGGCCCCACGGGTACCGATCGCGCAGCTGCCGAGCCCCTCGGGCCTGGCTGGAGCCCCGCGACGGAGCCGGCGGTGGACAGGGGTGTCCCCAAATCGCACCCCAAAGCCCTTGGCACCTCCAGCCCTGCCCGGTGCCCCCCGGTGCCCCCGGTGCCCCGAGCCCCACACCCGAGCGGCGCCCGAGCCCCGGAGCTGCTGCGGAGCCCCGGCCGGGCCCGGCCCCGGGGTGGGCGGGGGGCGCCGGGAGGGAGGTGCCGGGAGGGCGGAGGGGACCGGGGAGCCCGGGGAGGAGCCCCCGGGACGGCGGGAGCCGAGTCCCGGCCTCGGGTCGCTGTCGCGGGCTGCGGGCACCGGCGGTGGCCGCGTGTCCCCAGCGGCTGTGACAGCGTGTGCGAGGCCGCTGTCGCGATGTGTCGGGACCGGCTGTTGCCGTGACAGCTCCGGGCGCTGGCGGGGGGAGCGGGGAGGGGCTGGGGCAGAGCTGGGAAGGGCAAATCCCAGGGGTGGTAGAGATGGAAATGCGGCAGCCCAGAGGAGCCCGAGGCTGCCGGAGGAACAGCCCTGCGGGGAGCAGCGAGGGGCACCAGGGGCTCCCGAGATTCCCCCGCAGCCCGTGGGGGTCCCGGGGGAGCAGAGACACCCCCCCCCTGCAGCCCTGCAGGAGCCCCCGGCCGAGCAGGGGGTGCCCGAAGGGGCTGTGAGCCCGTGGGAAGCCCCCGCTGGAGCAGCTCCCGAGAGGGGAAGGTGTTTTGCAGACGCGTTTCGCTTCTCCTTTTCCAGCCCTGAACTGATGAATGACAAATTCAATTCATTTCCCCGAGTCGAGCCCGGTTTTGGCCCTCCCTGCCCTCCCTGCCCTTCTCCCAGGACAGGGCACCACCGGCTGGGATGTGCCACTCCAGGATGTCACCCCTGCCACAGGGACACCCCTGAACAGGGACAGGACCCCCTGGATGTGCCCCCCTAAGGACAGAACGTGTCCCCCTCCGTGTTGGGGGGAGGGGGCACAGCCGGACACCCCCAGGCCCCCAAACCCCCCAGCTCCCCTACAGTCCCCGCACGCCTTTTCCCCTCCCTGGGGTCCCCTAATCCCAGTACCTGCTCAGGAGCTCCCCGGGATCGCTCAGCAGGGACCTGGGGGGTGCAAATTGACAGAAAAAAGGAAGGAAATGGAAATGAGGAGAGGAAAAAGCCCCTGGGGACTGGGGGGGTCACAGACCCAGAGTCCCTCGGAATCCACCTGGAGTGACTCCCAGCAAACCAGGAGCACATGAGGGGGGCAATGCTGGGCTCTGGGTCACCCCAAAAATCTGAGGCTCACCCCTTGAAGGAGCTGTGACCCACGGGCCTACCCAGCCACTGCACATCCCTGGCACCCCCATTCCCCTGGGAATCCAACCATGGGACCCCCATTCCTGAAGACCCTGGGACCCCCATCCCAGCACCCACATTCCCCATGGTCTCCCTGGCCCAGGATCCCCATTCAGAGGAGCCCCCTCCCACAAACTCCATCCCTTACAATGCCCCTTCCCCCAGGACATTGATTCACCCAGGAACCCCCATTGCCACAGGCCCACCCCAATCCCCCCACATCCCCATCCCATGACCCCAAATCCCTGGAGCCCCACATTCCCCTTGGACTCTCAGCCCTGAGCCCCCCACCCCTGGGACCCCAAACCCCCTGAGACCCCCACTCCTGTGAAACCCATGTGCCACCATGGGCCACCCAGCCTTGTCCCCAGCCTGTCCCCACCCTGCCCACAGCCTGTCCCCAGCTTGTGGCCACCCTGCCCCCCAACAAAGCTCACCACGACGTGGAGATGAGGACTGACCTGACTTCCCCTTTGGCCAAAGAGCCGCCAACCAGGGGAGCAGTGGCCACAGCAGTGAGTGACAGCCAGCCCTGGGTGGCCGGGGACACAGGGATGGCCGGGAAGGTGGCACTGCTGCTCCTGTGGGGTGAGTGCCCCCGGCATGGTGGTGGGCAGAGAGCGGTGGGGAGGGGGCCCAGGGGGGCTGTGAGGTCCCCTGAGGTCCCCAAGGGCAGCAGAGCCAGTGCATGAGGTGACCGGGGCTGTGGGGTGGCTGTGGGGACAGGAGAGGGGGGACAGGACAGGAGGGACAATAATGGGGAGACAGATTTGGGGAGGCGTCATGGGGCTGGTGCAGCTGTGGGGACAGGGTCAGGGGCACAGGGATGCAGGGACAGGGACAGAGGGACAAGCACTTTCACCTACTGCTTTGTCACCATGGAGGTAAGACCTACTCATTCCTTTGCTGAAACTCACAGGCAAAAGATTCCCTCCAATTATTTGACATTTTTAAATCCCTTCTCAGAAGTTACTGACAGCAGAGTAGGGGTCTCTTGAGGGTCTCTGGTGGTCATTTGGGGAACATCCCACTCCTCAAACTCTCCTCGGATGTTCAAGAGCCTCCTACAACCACTTGCGTCCCCCGAATGCATTCCAGCGACCTTCTTAGCAGGACTACTCTGTTCTCAAGGCTGAGGGAGCCACTTGCACACAGCAATCACTGCACTGCGGGAATAGAGGGCTCAACGCTGTCTGTTCATGCAAATGGAATTCATGATTTGTTACAGTTCAACATTTTCTCAACAACTTCCTTCTCTGGGAATTGCTCACAAGCATTTCCTCAATGCACCTGGAAAATGGTTTTGCTGACTGAAGCCACATGGTGCCTTTTCTTCAGCAATTAAGAAAGAAAACACAAATTGCCTACTGAAACCCTTCTGCTCCCTTCCTTCACTGCTCAAGCACAACCCACTGGCTGACCCCCGATTCCCTTGGTGATATATGAAGTAATATTTGGCTGCAGCCAAAAGATTATTAGAAAAAAGAATGAAAGTTGTTGGTTTTAGGTGTTGTTATTGAGGGTTTGGATTTGTTCTGGTTGATTTGTTGGGTGTTGCTGTCAGCTGGGAGAGGGGCCAAGTTGAAGACCAAAAGGGAAGTAGGATAAGACAGACAAGTAGACTGTGAGGAGAGAAGATAAGTTCCCCAGTATCCAGCCAAAGGGAAAGGGGAGACGCTTTGCCCTGGGCTGGGAAAGGCAATAAAAAGCAGTGTTCTATGGGGGTGTTTGTGTTAGGCTCTTGGGAGAGCAAGATCCACACCCAGCTCAGGTGAATCCTTACTAAGAAACTGTTCTCTTTTGCTTTGATGACTTTGTCCCCACTGACTTTCATCGAAGAGTTGGCTCCTTTCTAACACCTCTCTCCCAGCAGCTCAGGGCTGTATTGCACAGTGCTTGCTTTGTGCCAGGCAGCACAAAGCAGGCTGGCCTGGTGCCCCTGAATATTTCTGCACAACACTCTGCATTTCACCCCTTTGCTCTGGCTCGGTGCAGAACTCCAGGAGTGCAGGCGCTTCCTCCCAGAGCTGTGTGAGGCCCTGGCTGCTGCAGGTGTGCCCTGACAAGCTGTCCCTGCCTGAGGCTGCCCTCGGTTCCCCTGGCAGAAGCGCCGTGCCTGAAGGGCGCTGCCCTGTGCTGGAGCCTGTGGAGCAGCCCGGCTCCCTCCCACTGTGCCCGGAGTGCTGCACACACTGCTCACCTTTGCCAGCACTTCCAGGGCAGCCGGCACAAGAGCAGGAATGCTCAGCCAGGCCTCCAGCCCTCGGCTGTCCTTTGCCTTTCTGTCCTGCTGTGCAGACTCCACAGGGCCAATGCCACCAGGCTGTGCTGTGCCCAGCACGGCTGCGCTTCCCCTCGGCAGCGGCAGCTGCCAACTGGGCTCTGAGAGCCGAGGATTCGCCCGGGGCCACCAAGAGGCACCCAGGGCCGGGCTGCTGCCTCTTGCAGCTCCAAGGGCCTCATGGCAGCCTGCCTGTGCCCAGGCTCAGGCTGCTCCGGCTCTGCCAGGGCTCTGCTGGGGCTCCAGCCTGGGCAAGGCAGGGCCCAGACTCACCTGGCAGTCGCTGACAGCTCTGCACCAGCTCTGCACCTTTCCCAGCAGCCTCCCTGATCTCTCTGCTTCCTCACTTGAGCAAAACTCTCCTCCAGCCAAAGAGATTGCACTTAGGGATGCAAATCCAAGAGGCACGATCCCAAATGCTCTCCAGTCATAGCTCAAGGCCTGCATCTGCACAGGATATTTGGGCTGCCCCACTCCTCCTTTGCAGGTTCTGCCTGCAAATGCCACTGCCCTTTCTGCCTCAAACACAAGTGCCACAGCTGGGGAAAACCCAGCCAGTGGGCCATATTCCAAAGGCACTGTGGTCTGGAGAGTATGAATGGTGCCTTCCCCACTTTCAAACCCTACCAAAGAAGCCATCAATGTCACTTTCCTGGTCTAAGGAAAAACAGACAATTCAGAAGGAAATGTTGAGCTTTCTCACAAACTCAGAAAGAGGGAAATCTTTGAAATAATTTAAAGTAAGAGAATATTTATTTATTTAGAATCTTATGTTAATATCTTACTCTACAATACGAGCTAAAAACCTACTCTACAATCCCAGCTATAGCCTGACTCATTAATCCTCATCTAAGAAGGTGTGTTGGTTTAGGATAAATTAGGGGGAGAATCTCTAAAAGGGAGTCCCCTCAAACAAACCTCCACCACCCCTCCCCCCCCAGCCCGGGTTGGGAAGGAAATTCTTTGGAGGAGAAAAAAGTGGAAAAAAACGGTTTTATTGACAAATGAAAAACTCTCCCCACCCCGAGTGGAAGGAAAAGCTCAGGTTTACTCAGGAGGAGGGCACAAAGCTTCTTTGGCAGGCTCTGGGTCTTCTCAGACGTCTCGGGTCAGATCAGTTCCAGAGTCGGTCCAGTCTTGGGGGGGCGGGGAGGGAAAAAAGAGGGGGAAAGAAAAAAAAAACAACGGAAAGCAGGCAGCAGGAGCAGCGGCAGCAGCAGCCAAAGCAGCAGCAGTGGCAGCAGCAGCAGTAGCAGCTGAAGCAGAGCAGCAGCCAAAGCAGCAGAAGCGGCCGAAGCAGCAGCAGCCAAGCAGCAGCTCAGCTCGAGCAGCAAAAGCCCCGCGAGCAAAACAGCGCTGCTAGACATAACAAAAACAGTCCACTGATATGGGGTAGAGGCATCGTCAACCCAGAACAGAAGGTAATTGTCAAAATATTTTCATGGTGATCCTCCCATTGTTGTTGCCTCTTTCCGCTTCTTGACAGCAAGAATAAGTGGTGCCAGGCTGGAAGAAGGCTTGGCCCGTGTCACAAATGGATGCTGCACAAAGGAAAAAAACCCAACAATGAACCATTACATTTCAAGCTAAGAGCCTCAAAGGCAGGGCAATATTTTTTAATGAAAAGGGGATTGAGTCCGAGTAGGCCTAAGGAGCAACAGTGAGGCAATAGTGGCACAGCTTGCTGCAAGTGCTGCTAAGTGCCCCAGTGCTGGAAATATTTCAGGTCTGAGCATCGTGATCTCTTTCAAGATGTCCCTGCTCATGGCAGGGCACTTGGACCAGATGAGCTTTACAGGTCCCTGCCAGCCCAGCCCAGTCTAGGATTCCTGACGGTTTTCCTTTGAACAGCACCAAGAGTGGAGGTGAGGAGGAGGGGGCTCATCTGATGCCTTGCACTTCAGTGGAGGAGGAGCTCATCCCTGGGACACTGTTCCACCTGCAGCCCCTGGGCATTTTACCTGCAGGAGCTCCTGGGCAGACCAGCGCTGGGCCTCGTCTGTCTGCAGGCAGCAGCTCAGGAAGTGACGCAGCAAAGGTGAGAGGAGCTCGGGCTGCCGCAGCTGTGGGGTCCCTTCTGTGGCTATCAGGTGTTTAGCCTGGAGAAAAAGGAAACACAAGTCTCTCACCTGCTTCTTTCACTGTGTCTGTAACTGCTCTCCCAGATCCCATTGTTTAAGCTCCACTCTGCAGTGGCAGTTTGTTTCTGCCGTGGCAGAGAGGCAGAGATGCCTTTCCTGTATCAACAAAAAACCCAAACCCCAATGCAGCCACAGCTTTTCCGAGATCCATCAGATCTGGCCTTGGCAGTTGATTTCATTGACTGACCTTGTGAGTGGAAACTACATCAGCAAAAGCACCTTTGCTTCTCTGAGCATTCCCTTGACCAGCTTGACAGGCTATTTGGAGGAGGGACTTGGCTACACTAACTCACTCTACTGTTTCCAAGGATTGTGACATGAAAAGCATCTCTGCAGTACTTGTTGGTCCCTTAAGCACAGCTGCCATCAAACAAAAGTCATCAAGCTTTTTGCTTGGTTCTTGAAAAGAATGGTAATTGAAAGGAAAGAAAGGAAATCCCTCAGTTATTCCTCAGGTAAGGAAACAAACATTTGGAATCTCATCTTCAACACAGACACATGAAGATGCATGCACCAATGTCTTGGGATAAAAAAGCCTGTTTGGCCACACAGGAAACACCTGCAGCTCCATCTCTCAGCAGACTGCAAATTTCAGCTTCCCTTATGTGGCAAAAGGAAGATTTGGGTGGTGAAATCAGAAGAGGGAGAAATGCCATCCCTATGGTAGCCCTCTGCTCATTTGGACACTCAGGTCAATGCATTCATGGTGTACCCATCCTAGAAAGTGCCCAGAAACAAAGGGGTGGTTTTGGCAGGCTCTGCACATCACCAGGCTTCAGCTTGGTGACATGGAGAAAGTGGCTTGGCTTAGGAAAGAAATATGGTCACGGAGTGTTTCAGCAGCACTGCACAAGAAGCACCAGAGCCTCTGTGACCTTCACCCCCTCATGTCCATGTTCTAGGCAAGTTTCCCTGTGAGAAGAATGGGGGTGCATTTCTTCTCTTCAAACAACTGTTTTAGAAACTTTGCTAGGTTTGGGTTTCTTTCCTTCATTCCAGGAAAGATGACACCAGTTCTAAGATGCTTGTTCCCTGTTAGTAGGGCCATCTCCACAGCCAAAAGAGCTGGAACGACTTCTAAGCCAAAGCAAAATGTTGCCTGAGCATGGAGATTGTTTGCGTGGGGTGAGGCTGGAGTTCCCCCAGTGATGCACCCAAAACTACAGCAGATGCTGATGTGCTGCAGGACCTTTTTAGAAAGGGACCGTGGTGGAAGTAGTTCCAGCAGATGGCAATGGGATTTTGTCCAAGGGCAGACAGAAGGTGGGATAGGTGAGAAAGACAGCGGGATCAGAGAGTATTGACACCTTACCAAGCGAGGACTTTTACTCCAGTAAGGGACTTGTCGTTCTGCCATTTCAATGCCCACAATTCCCAAAGACCAGATGTCCACTTTGGGGCCATAGGGTTGACCTTTGACCACTTCAGGCGCCATCCACCAAGGAGTCCCGATCACCGAGCTGCGTCTGCTCCGCTCAGGGGTGAGTAGAGCAGAGAAGCCAAAATCAGCTGGGGAGAAAGCAAAAGACTGTTTTTATTTGAATACTGTGCAGGGAGGAAAGCAAGCAAAAGAATTGCCCAGGAGAAGTTGGAGAATGTGCTGTTGAATCTCCTGGACAACAGTCCCTGCTCTGTTTGCTCAGGACTTCATCCAAGGCAATATGGCATTGGCTCCTTCAGAAATCCCCACAGTTTTTACACTGCCTCCAGCAGTGGCTTTTGTTCCCCTGAAGCTTTGCACTTGTAGCTCCCTCCCTTGGGAAGGGACACACACAGAGCACAGCCACCCTGGACTGCTTGTTCCTTGTGCTAGGTCTGTGCACGCTGCAACCGTGTGGTCAGCTCACAGCAAGGGTCCCTGCACTGCCACCAGCACCATTTTTGGGGGGCTGGCAGTCACTCCAAAGCAGCCCCACACCCCACATGTCCCTGGAACGCTGCACCTGACCAAGAATATACTGACCCAGCTTGACAGAGCCATCAGTTCTCAGAAGGATGTTGAGGCTCTTCACATCTCGGTGCATCACATGGCTGGAATGCAGAAAATGCAGTCCTTGCAGGCACTGAGAGAGAAAACAGAAAGAGGAGGGCAAAAATCCCTGATGTGATTTCATCAGACCAGAAAGGAAACAGCTCTCAAAGATTCCCTCTCCAGGGGAATGGGGAGTAATGGCAGAACACAGTGCCATGGGAGGAAGAGCTTGCTGCTCCTACACTGGCAGAGCAGCACCTTTCTAAAGAAAGGCATGTCAGCTTTGCAAAGAGCAACAGCAACTGCTCTTGTAGACTCTCCTGTGCAAACCAGCCACAATGACTGCTGCTGCAGTGGATGTGCTCAGAAGTAAAGAGCATTTTGGCTGCACTGCTGACCTTTCCAGCTGAGCACTGAGAGAAGTGAGTCTCTCTTTTGTCTTTGCTGTTTGTTTCAAATGCTGCCACCACCACCTTTGCTTTTACAGGCAAGGAATGCAGTGCAGACAGGCCAAAGTTGAGGGAGGCAAGATGGAGAAGAGCAAATCCAAGAGACAGAGTGAGAATGCAACAGCAGGAGATAAGAGGACAAGACAGAGTCCAGTGAGTGCAGGGGCACTGGCAGGCAGTTCACTTGAGATGCTCCTGCTTGCCCAGAGCATAGCAGCAACACAGAAACAAAGCCTGGCACATGGAATTGCTCCTGTTCTGAGCCCTTTTCCCAGACAATCCTGCCCAAGCCCTTGGAAGCACAGGTGGGATCCCTCACCTCACGGCTGACACTGCAATGTCAGGTTCACACAGCTCAGCCTCGTCGATGAGATCAAACAGACTGCCTCCATCCATGTACTCCATCACCAGCCAGAGTTCCTCATGCACAAGGTAGCTGAAAGAAGGAAATAAGGCTGTGCAGATGAACAGGCATGGCTGCGTTGGTTTTGTGCTTGATTCTTGTTTCCGGGTGCCTTTGTGACAAGTGCAGAATTAAAGGAATAGACATTCCCTCTAGGCTGTGCCTTGTTTGCAGTGTGTGCAGTCTCAAGGAGAATGGCACATCTGTGAACTTACAGGGTATTGACTTCCTATGGTAGGGTTGATCCAGATTTTTGAACCATTTTCCAACCATGTGTTTGAAAGCCAGGGAGGACTCATGCAGACAAAAATGCACTCTCTTCCCATCCCATCCATTGGAGATGAGTAGAGAAATAAGAATTAACCAATAATTACCAGCTCTCTTTTCTGCCAGTGTCCCAAGTGGGTTTTTAACCTTGCATGCTTTTAGTATGTAAACAAACACATACAAATACGTACATTAGTATGTAATCATGGGATAAGACCATGACCACTCACCTGTCTAAATAATTCACAATACAGGGACTCCTCTTCCTCCTCATGACTGTGATTTCAGTAATGGTGTCTAGCTTGCTGCTCAGTCCTTGAAGATTTATTTTCTTGATGGCCACCTGAAATGACATTGAAAATCAGTAACTTTAGCAGTTGGTGGCACGAGACGACAACACACACGGAGTGAGTGATTTTGCAATGACACAGCCAAGCTGTGCCAAAGTGCCTTGTGCTCAGACAAAGGAGTAATAAAGAACTGACATCCCAACAGCCCATTTCTCTGCTCCTCTGGGGGCCAGTTACAGGACATGTGGCCACTGATCTTTTGCCTTGTTCACTTTTTAACAATGGTGTCTCAACTATCACCCACAAAGCTCGGAGCACACTCTCTGTTTCTCTGTCTGTACATCAGAAGAAGGAATCCGTGCCTTGGGACTCTGTGGATACATCTTGGGCTCTAAGCAGGGCTTAGGGCTTTCAGGGATGCCTTGCAGATCTCTCCCTATGTGCAGTTCCCAAGTGCAGCACTGCAGGTGGCTAAGGAACTCCCAGGAACATTCAGATGTTATTTGCTGGCAGCCAGAAATGAGAATCTGGGACTCTGAAGCCCCAGAGAGCAGTGAGATGCTCTAAGGCAGCACCTTTGTTGGAGCAATTGAGAGCCAGGGAGAGCGTCCTTCTCTGCAAGGAGCCGCTGCCCTCCTTGCCTTCCTTCTGGCAGCTGAGAAGGACAAAGACTGTCCCAAATGCACTTGGCAGGCTGGCAGCAGTCTGTGCTTCTTGTGCCTTTGCATCACAGCTCTAGCCAAAGCTCCAGCCACAGCTGAGACAAGAGAGGAAAGTCCTCAAGAGCAGCAGAATCTGCAGGGGCTGTTGACATTTACCTCTGCTCCTGTGGCAGTGTCGATGGCTCTACAAACATCTCCAAAACTCCTAGAAAGAAAACAGCAGCAAAGAAAGGAGAAGCCATTTAGATCTTGGAGGGAAAGGCAGCCCAGACAGGAGATCTCTGCTGGAAGTGCCTCAAAGCTGCAGCATGCAGGAGGGGTCTGCCAGAAGGCAGATGATGCATTTTCCTCTCAAGTGCATGGGCACTGGGCCTGTTCCTGCAGCACTGGGCTTTACTGCCTCAGCTCAAAAGGCCATTCATCTTGGATGAATGGATTCTTTCATCTTGGATTTCAGTTTCTAAACTGGGCAGTTTTCAGCCTGATCTCTGACTATTTCCTTCAGCAAACTCTTGGGAAGAAATGTTCCTGAGAACTGTTATCTCACTGCTGTGACAGGGGACAGCTTGCTGTTTCTGGCAGTGAAATGGAAGTGTCTTGGACAATGCCTTCTGAGCACACTTCCAAATTCTGTCCAGTACTGAGAGATGGGGCAGCCGAACCCCAGTGTCTGAGGATGTTTGCAGCTTGCCTGGCTTCACACTTGAGAGATATTCCAGCAGCAAATCACCTGCCCCATGGCTGTGTGGAAGGAACTGTGCTTGTACTCACCCTCTGCCAAGTTGTTCCAGTTCAGTGAATTTCCTCTGGGGATTTTCCTTGGTCACCACTTTCCCTAGGGGAAACAAAATGCAAGATGCTCACTTGAAAGCAGAGATCCCACCAGCCAAGAGATACAAAAGGCAGCCCCACTGCCTGGGGCTCTGACTTCTTTGTGGTCAGCTGCATAACAAAAAGCTGCCAAAGCCCAAGCAGGAGCACTGACAAGCAATGGGAAGAAGGCACAGCCAGACCGAGCCCCTTCCAAGCTGGTGCCCATTCAGGACACAACAGGATTGGCTTTGGGATCAGACACACCCAGGTGCAGATCAATGCCCTTTTTGTCCCAACACCTGCTGGTAGACAGAGAGTCAGCTGGGCTCTGTTCTCAGCCCCACCAGGTCTTGTCTGAGAGCACAGCACTGGCAGCTGTTCTGGGCAAGGAGCAGATTCAATGACTTGTGCTGCAGAATCACCCAGGCTTGATGTGTTTTCCTAGAGACTGATCTGAGCAGGGCTTGGGCCAATGGGTAGGATTGTAACAGTGATGGGAATGAGTGGGAATCAGGGATGAAAAAGTGCCATGGATCTGAGGAATATCCAGCAGCGGGGCTGGAGGCTGGCTCCTGAGAAATGCCTACAGTGCAGTTTTATCTGATCAGGCCACAGCAATGTGTCTCTTGGACACATCTTTATAAGAACAAAACTGGGATATTAAATACAGATTGTTGTCAAAGCATCTGTTTTTTCATTGGGGGCACAATAAAGACACCTCTTGCTCTCTGTTTCTGCTGTCACCTGATATTCTTTCAAAGGAGTTCTCACTGACAAAAATATAATATTCTCATTAAAAAAGCTGTAGATGTAGTAGTGGTAATAAGAACAGTCATAAAATGACACCAGTAAGACACATGGGGCAGAAGAGCTCCTTCAGGATGCAAAAAAACACAACTCTACCCCAAAAAATCCAGAAAAAAACCCAAACTAAAAAAAAAACCACAACCAAAAGACAAAGTGCCCAAATCAATCAATTTCTGTGAAGTCTTTTTGCTCTGATGACGGGTGAGAAGTCAGAAGTCTAAGGAGAATTTAGGAAGCTAACTATTCTATCCAGTTTGGCCACTAGCACACAGGACTTGTCCAGATCATTTGCTAGGTCACAGCCTTGTGCTGATGCCAGAACAATCCCTGCTTCTGCCTGGAGCAGATAGGGAAGCTCAGGCCAACCCAAGCACGTCCAAGCTGCCCTCAGAGGCAGCAGGAACAGCCAGAGCACTCTCTTGCTGCCTTGGAGCACAGCATTTCCTGTGGGGACTCCTCAATGTCCCTGTGACCCCAGACTGAGGAGGATCATTGGGTGCAGCTCTGCTGACATGTGCACACAATGCACTGTCCCTCAGAGAAGAAAGACACCAGACGTACTCAGGAGCTCCAGGCACTTGTCCTCCATCTGCTGTTGCTGAGCAGCAGCTCTGTCAGGGCTGGAGATGAACAAACTGCCCGGGCTCCACTTCTTAGCTTGGGCAGCAAAGGCTCCTTTAGGTGACACTGCTGCTGCTGCTGCAGCAGGTTCAATAGAAGAGCCTGTGTAGATCTGAGACAAGAAAGGAGTTTGTGTCAGAAAAGTGGCTGGCAGAGATGAGCCCCAGATCCCATTGCAAATGCAAGCCCTTAGGAAGATGCTGTCAGCCACATGCAGGGCTGTGCCAGGGGTTGTTCCTGATGTCCACTTCTCAAACTGGATGGGTTAAACCCAAAGGCTGGTTTTACTCCAGTTCATGGCCAGATTCATTTCCCACTTTCTCCAAAATGCATTTTCATGGATTTTCTGAAGGGTGGCTGCCAAAATGACCATTCCACTTTCTCCCAAGGACTCTCTTCCCCCTCCAAGGGCTGCAGACACACTTGCAGGTGCTTGTTCAAATGTTCTACCCTCCTCCCACGGAGTCCTCTTTTCCTCCACCATCTTCAGAACGGGCTCAACTGGCAGCACTTCTGCTTGGGACAGTTCCTGTGCCTCACAGGAATCTTGGGGCTCCTCTGCTTGCCAGTCCCTTGCTGGAAATCTTTGCAGGCTGCCAGGCCAGATGTCCACACGCCCACCTCAAGTCAAAGAGAACAAAGCAGTCAGAGAGTACAGCTTGTCCCTGTCAGCCCAGAGTCACGACTGTGAGGAAATGGAGAGCACCACTTTGGTGACTGCAGTGGCTATTGCTCTTTCACTCACTTGTTTTTCTAGAGCCTCTGGCTTCTCAAGGAGGAGAAGAATTTTCTCTTGTCTTTCTCTTTGAATTTTCATTTCTTCCTCCAGCCTCTCGTGCATTGCCTTGATCCCAGCCTCAGTTTTCTGCAGCTCTTTCTGTCTGCAGCTCTCACTAAGGTTCTTCTCCATTGCCTTGATCCCAGCCTGAATTTTCTGCAGCTCTGCCTGCAGCTTCTCACCCAAGTTCTGTAAAGAAAGAGAGGGAGAAACTCGGATGAGTGGAGTGCCTGCCACTCTTCCACTCACCTGGTTTCGTTGATCGGGCCTCTCCTGATGGAGATTCTGGTGATCTTCAGTTCTCCTAAAGTCTTCCGTGTTCCTCTTCCCTGCCATGATGTTCTGTAGACACAAATGCAGAGCAAGTGACTGGGAGCTGCCATCAGGCTCAGCTTTTTCCTCTTTCAGCCTCCAAATCACATTCATTCAGCCACTTCTTTCTGCTTCCCCTCCCACCTCTGCTTCCACTGCAACTCTGCCTGCAGAGGCAAAAGAACAACCTGGCAACAAAGGCACCAAAATCCCTGACTTCAAGCAGCAACTCCACGTCCCCAGGGTGTCTCTCAAATGCTCCCAGGTAAGCACACCCAAGAAGCTCAGGGGGACAAACCACCCCAAAGAGCTGCTGTTGTCAGATCAGTATCTTTGGTGCCTGGAGCTACTTGGCAAGTCTGTGCAGGGGTCAGGTGTCTCCAGCCACAGTGTCCCCTCCATATCCAACAAGGCTGAGCACAGGGTCTTTGACATGCTCCCTCCTCTGCAGACAGGGAGCCTTCCTGCTTCAGGCTGGCCCCTCTCAGAATCCCAGCCAGCTGGGGCCTGAACATGACAGGTCAAAGCCCATTGTCCAGGTGTCACTGGCTGAGGGGAATGGCTGGGTCCTGGCAGGACTGCAGCACTCAGCATCCTCAGCCACCAACAGCAAGAGCTGGCTGCTCAGAAACTTGCAGCTCTGCCTTGCCCTAAAGACAGCACCCTCCAGAAGTGGCACTTACTGTCCTGGAAAGGTCTGGCTGTGGTGTGACCACAGCTGGAGGATTGTGGTCATTTGGCTCCTCTTGGGCCTCTTCTGCAGGAGCAGAGGGAGCCAGAGGAGAGTCTGCTCTTGGTTCTGTGCTCTGTGGACAGACAGGAGCATGAGACACAGGCCGTTGCCTATCATTTATAACCTTATTTCTATTCAGCTCTACAGCCAGCTCTACTAAGGCACAAATCATCAGCTTTGATAGCAATGGGATTCTGAGTCACTCAGAGTCAATTCAAATGGGCTGATTCAAGTGTGCTGCTAATTGCTCTGAAGTAGATATTCCCTCTGGCTACTATGAGGAAGCAACGTTGTCTCTGCAAAACTGGGCTTTTAGTTCTTTTCAAGCTCTGAAATGGAAAATTAGGAAATAGCCAGGGATGCCTTTGCTCTTGCTGCTGCAGACATGGAAATGGATTTTCTTTCAGCCTACTCAGCTGGCCCTCTACACTCTCTACTGCCACAGGCCAAGCTCACAGCTCTTAATCCACAATTCTTAAACAGCAGGAACATCAAATGTTCCTTTCTCACTCACCTCAGGATTGGCACCTCTGAACACGCCTCTCAGGTGACCTGCAGTGAGCAAGGGAAAATGAACCAGATTCTTGGAGAAAACTGGAGACAACCACAGCATTTTTAGAAGGTCTTCCAAGAAGGTCTCCCAGTCTACATTTTCCAAGTTGCCCTGCTTGCCCCAGCAAAGGGAGGAAATGACAGACTCTGCTGCCACAGACTCTCCCATGGAGGGAACACAACCCCTGCAGGTTCCCTTGCAAATGCTGCCCACAGAGCCCTGGCTACAGACACCCCCTTTGAGCTGAACCTGTTGCCAGGAGCTTTACCCAAGTGCCATCCAAATGGTCTTCCTGTTTCTAAAGCAACTCAGTCACTAAGAAAGAGCAGGAAGACATACAAAAGCCAGGTTGGTTCCAGCCAGGGAAAAGCTCTACTTACGTCCAGGTGAGTCAAAAAATAGCCAGAGTAAGCAAAGCGCCGTAAACAGAGCAAACTGCAGCAGCGAGTGGCCCAATCATTGTGGCACTGCTGTGCAAGTTTGCAGACTGCCCTAACACTATCTTCTAACAATATGCTCTAACGCTATGCTCTAACTCTAAGCTCTAACACTATAACACTAGGCTTTAACACTACGTTCTAACACTATAACACGTGGCTCTAACACTATAACACTACACTCTAACTCTATACTCTAACACTACGCTTCCAGAAAAAACAGGGTTCCTGTCAGTGTGCAGCTGCCCACTGACAAAAGCCTCAAGCAGGAGGGTGAGCTCCTGCTCTGAGCAAACCCGAGAGCTGCTCTGCCACCACTGAGGCCGGGCGTGCACCAAGGCAACCTTGTGATGTCAGCACGAGGACATGGCAACCGTGCCCTGACATCACAAAGGAAACGTTCTGCCCTGCTCTGTGAATTCATGCAGATGGACAGATTGATGTTTGTGTAGGCCTAGGCTGCATTTTGACCTCTTTCCCCCCTCGGCTGCCTTTTTCACCTCTTGTTTTTCCCCCCTGTGCCCCTGTGTCTCTGTCCCTGTGCTGGGCCCGAGCTGGCGGCCGGCTGGGCGGAGCAGCAGGACATCTAGAAATACACACATCACAAACCTATCTCTAAGTATACAAATATCAATGTACCAATATCAGTTGTCATATGAAACATGAATTCTATAGTTACATCTGTATATTGTATGGTTATGTGTTTACAAAGATTGAAATATGTCTTGAGCTGTATGGTTTGAGAATTCTATTTCTTCAGTACCGGTCTGGGATTCTTTAGAGAGGGATGCGATATTTTTGTATTTTTATATGGGTTGTATGGTTGTAGTAATATGTAATGAATGAAATTGTTAAACTTCAATTCCTATTTGTGTATAGTGAGTGGTTGTAGAGGGTTGCAAGAAATTAATTTTTAACAAGTTTATATTTGAATATATTTACATAGCACAATTGTAACAATAAACTAGTTTTATAAGCTTTAATTGATATTTGTATATTTCTTTACTGGCAGTGCTGGTGTAGCAATTAAAATAAATTTCATTTTTAAACCTAAGTAGATTTGTGTGTATTTGTACATTAGTTTGGCAGATGTAACAATCTGCAATCAATTCAATGTTTCCACTACAAGAGGTGTAGATTTGTGCTATCGGGAGCAATGGGCAGATGTAAATGTGATGATGGGGAGGATTTTGTCCATGGGATTCTCCATCCATGCCCAGCACATCATCCACTTGCACTCCGCTGGCAAGGAAAGCCCTGCAGATTTGGGATGGCAGCAGAGCCACCCGTTGCTGAGAACTCGCTGCCAAGGCCTGCTGAGAAAACTCCGGGACTCCACGGAGCGCACAGCTCCAAGCAGAGCCCCCAGGGAGGACAAATCCACCCCCCATGCCACGGGCAGCTCTTTAGGAAGCGCTCCAAGTGTCCCTCTGAAGGTCATCCTGGAGCCCAGGAGCCACCAGGGATCCTGAGCCAGCTCCACTGCCTTTGGCAGCACTTGGGCAAAGGAGCTGCAGCAAGGGGGAGGCAACAAGGACTGCAACTGCTGCAGGCTGGGGATGCTGGAAGGGCCATGGACACTTGTGCTGAGATGCTCCAGAACCCAGAGGGATGGTGGAGACCTGGGAAGGAACAAGTTCTCACAGCCACTCCAAGGATGGAAGCCCTTGGTGTGAAGTTCCCTGGAGGAACTCCCAGGGCAGTTGCTGCCAGGATCAGCAGCAGCAGAAGGCAGCAGGATCTGCTCCTTTTCCTGGCTCTGTGTGCAGCTCCCAGGCTGTGATGGCCCCTGCTCCCACAGAGCCCTTGCCCATGGAGGCTGCAGGGTGAAAGCAATCCCATTGCCAAGAGAGGCTTGGCAGCTGAAATCCACTGCCCTTGTGTTTTGGGCTTGAATGGCTCTCATGCCAGAGCACAGCAGGAAACCAGGGCTTTGGGAGGCAGAGCCTTTCGAGGGAAAGAGAGATCAGGCACTCACATGCCTGAGACTCCTTCAGCTCTCTGCTTTTGTAGAATGAGAAAGAAGCAAGCTGGGCAGAGAGAGGCACATGCAGTCCTTGGAAAAAACATGGTGCCTCACAAGTGCTGTGGGAGAAGAAAAATAGGGAACAACCTTGCCTTGTTTTCCATAGCCTGTGTCTTCTGCAGAGGAGACAATGGGATGGACGGGAGGGAGGGATAACTGTGATAACCCAGTCTGCCTGGCTGTGTACTGACAGACTCTGTAGCAGTCAGCATTGTAGGAAATGCCAGATTGTTATTTAGCATCATGACACGCTGCTGCTTCATTGCAAAACTGCCTCAGCCTGGAGAAAATCAGCTGAATTTATTGTCAGTTGAAGTAGATGTGGTGAGAAACAGTGACACAGATTAAAACAGGTTTTCTAACCTCGTCACCAGAGGGAATTTTGCGTTGCGTTTTCTTCATTGTATGCACAAACTTTTTGAGTTGTTCTGTATCCTCCAGGGAGGTATCCACTAGTGACCAAAAAATAAAAGGGGGGTCATGGCATTCATTCTCTTTTAACACATATTTGCACTAAGCTGTGGCTTAAACTCAGTAAGGCAAAGGAGAGATTTTCTTTAGTCATGCAGTGTGGAATAAATGGTGCAGGAACAGCCACAATCCAAGCTGTAAGAACAGCGTGTTCTTGGTCCTAACAGGACATGGTGTACAAGAAAGCACCACAATCCCAAAGATTCACCTCTTCGGTAAAAGCAGAATGGTTCCTGGTGTAAAACCAGCAGGTGATGGAAATAACAAATGTCCCTGGGCTGGGGCAGAAGCCTGGGAGTCCAAGGCTTGGAAAAAGAGAGCTGGCCAAGGCAGCCCAAGGTGCAGGCAGGCATTTGGCTGGAGGCAAGAGGGAGCTGGTGCTGCCAGCACGGGAAGGGATTGCAGGCAGAGGAGCTGGCCAGCGGCAGGGAGTTTCCACTCACTCCCAGTTGCTCCCAGTAACTTCCAACATGATTCCCTGCTCACAGCCACTCCAGTTGTCACACACGACACAAAGAAATGACACCCACACGCTGAGATCTCCAGGGCAGAAAAGAGGCAGTTTATTTACGACCTTCAACATTTCTAGAATTCCAGCAGTGACTGTGGATTGGAGGAAGAAAATCTCCCTCTCCAACCACACTGGGTAACCCAACAGCCCACCAACACCTGAGCAGGCCATGCAGGCTGCCAGCGTGCTGGCTGGCATCAGGCGGGGGGTCGCTGCCACAGCCGTGGCTCCTGACAGGCACTGAGCCCCATCTTCTCCCCGACCGCTCACCTGAGCAGGGGGAGTTTTTCTTCATCAATTCCGGTAGCCTGCAGCTGCTTCACATCGCCGGCCTTTCTGCCGTGCCTCTTCCCCCCCTGCCGTCTCCTCGGCGAGGCTTCCTGCCGGGGCAGCAGGGATGTTTTCAGTCGGCTTTTCCGCTCTTCCTCCATTCCTCTTTCCACTGTCCTGCAGCATTCGAGGAATCCAAGGGTCTGGTCCCTATCTCGGGGGCCACTTGCAGAAGAATCAGGAATGGGCCATCACTCCATGATCAATATGATCAAAGTGAGCCATTTATTGCAATGTGACAGTACCTTTTATACAGTTTTCAGCCTTAATCACACGTTACATGCTGCTTTGCAATTGGATATACCCTAAAAGCCCACGTCAGCCTTTTAGCCCGGACTGGTTGATGGCTTTTGCACATCCAGCAGGTTATGCAGTCCTTCATTTGGCTTCTATCCAATTCTCACATTCTGAAGCTGTTAGCATCCTTTGTTCTTCTTGGGACACTTTCTGTCATCCTTTGTTCCTTCTTGTGCGTGGCTGCTCTGCCCTTGAATGGTTACAGGCCTTATTTATCCAGAGAAGCTGGATTGCTCACATGTCCCCATTTCTGGAGGAACCCATCCTCCACACCTCCCCACCACCCCCCATAAACGGGAGTGGGGCAAACTGGGAAGCTTTACTGGGAACACTGGGAGCAGTCGGGCGGGGACAGAGTGCCAGCAGGGCTGGGGGGACACACAACCCCCCCAAAATCAGCGCGGGGACAGAGCGGGGGGGTCCGGCTGGGCCCGAGGCCACAGGGAGGGGCTGCGGGCTGCTGCT
>JADMLD010000865.1:0-13740 GCA_017589585.1 Phylloscopus whistleri
GGGGAAACTTTTAATTTCCCAGAGGACTCTGTGTACATGGAGAAGACGAGCGACCTGCGCGAGTACGTCCTGAACGAGAGCGGCCGAATCTTCTACGGCACCGAGGAGCAAATCGCCGAGAGGGCCTGGAACTACGGCCAGGTCTGGCCACAAAAACCCCAAAATTCCCCCCAAAATTTACCCCCAAAACCCCCAAATTGCACCCCAAAATTCGCCCCAAAACCACCAAAAATTACCCCCCAAAATTTGCCCCCAAAACTCCCAAATTCACACCCAAACCCACCAAAATTTACCCCAAAATTCCAACCCCAAAACCCCAAAATTCCAACCCAAAATTCCAACCCCAAAACCCCCAAAATTCACCCCCCAAACCCCCAAAATTCACCCCAAAACCACCAAAATTCCACCCCAAAATTCACTCCAAAACCCCCAAAATTCCAATTTGGAAATTTTGGGAATTTTGGGGGACTTTTTGGGGACTTTTTTTGAATTTTGGGGATTTTTGGGGCGATTTTGGGGGCGATTTTTTGGGACTTTTTGGGATTTTGGGGGGAGGGGTTTTTGGGATTGTTTTGGGACTTTTTGAGAAAATTTTGGGGATTTTTTTAGGAATTTTTTGGGAAATTTGGGGAATTTGGGGAATTTCGAGAATCCCCGAATTTTCGGGATCCTTTCCAAAAAATTGAATCCCCAAATTTTGTTTAAAATCCCCCAAACCGCCACCAGGGGGAGCCATTTTGCCGCCATTTTGTGGGATTTCGGTCAAAATTTGCTCAAATTCTGGAATTTTTGGGTCAAAATTTTTAGGGATTTTAGGAAATTTAGGGAATTTTGGAAATCCCCAAATTTTGGGACTCTTTCCAAAAAATTGAATCCCCAAATTTTGTTTAAAATCCCCAAAACCGCCACCGGGGGGAGCCATTTTGCCGCCATTTTGTGGGATTTCGGTCAAAATTTGCTCAAATTCTGGAATTTTTGGGTCAAAATTTTTAGGGATTTTAGGAAATTTAGGGAATTTTGGAAATCCCCAAATTTTGGGACTCTTTCCAAAAAATTGAATCCCTAAATTTTGTTTAAAATCCCGAAAACCGCCACCAGGGGGAGCCATTTTGCCGCCATTTTGTGGGATTTTGGTCAAAATTTGCTCAAATTCTGGAATTTTTGGGTCAAAATTTTTAGGGATTTTAGGAAATTTAGGGAATTTTGGAAATCCCCAAATTGTGGGACTCTTTCCAAAAAATTGAGTCCCCAAATTTTGTTTAAAATCCCCAAAACCGCCACCAGGGGGAGCCATTTTGCTGCCATTTTGTGGGATTTCGGTCAAAATTTGCTCAAATTCTGGAATTTTTGAGTCAAAATTTTTAGGGATTTTAGGAAGTTTAGGGAATTTTGGAAATCCCCAAATTGTGGGACTCTTTCCAAAAAATTGAACCCCAAATTTTCTTTAAAATCCCCAAAACCGCCACCAGGGGGAGCCATTTTGCCGCCATTTTGTGGGATTTTGGTCAAAATTTGCTCAAAATCTGGAATTTTTGGGTCAAAATTTTTAGGGATTTTAGGAAATTTAGGGAATTTTGGAAATCCCCAAATTTTGGGACTCTTTCCAAAAAATTGAGTCCCCAAATTTTGTTTAAAATCCCCAAAACCGCCACCAGGGGGAGCCATTTTGCCGCCATTTTGTGGGATTTCGTTCAAAATTTGCTCAAATTCTGGAATTTTTGCGTCAAAATTTTTAGGGATTTTAGGAAGTTTAGGGAATTTTGGAAATCCCCAAATTTCGGGATCCTTTCCAAAAAATTGAATCCCCAAATTTTGTTTAAAATCCCCAAAACCGCCACCGGGGGGAGCCATTTTGCCGCCATTTTGTGGGATTTCGGTCAAAATTTGCTCAAATTCTGGAATTTTTGAGTCAAAATTTTTAGGAATTTTAGGAAATTTAGGGAATTTTGGAAATCCCCAAATTTTGGGACTCTTTCCAAAAAATTGAATCCCCAAATTTTGTTTAAAATCCCCAAAACCGCCACCAGGGGGAGCCATTTTGCCGCCATTTTGTGGGATTTCGGTCAAAATTTGCTCAAATTCTGGAATTTTTGGGTCAAAATTTTTAGGGATTTTAGGAAGTTTAGGGAATTTTGGAAATCCCCAAATTTTGGGATTCTTTCCAAAAAATTGAATCCCCAAATTTTGTTTAAAATCCCAAAACCGCCACCAGGGGGAGCCATTTTGCCGCCATTTTGTGGGATTTTGGTCAAAATTTGCTCAAATTCTGGAATTTTAGGGTCAAAATTTTTAGGAATTTTAGGAAGTTTAGGGAATTTTGGAAATCCCCAAATTTTGGGACTCTTTCCAAAAAATTGAATCTCCAAATTTTGTTTAAAATCCCCCAAACCGCCACCGGGGGGAGCCATTTTGCCGCCGTTTTCTCCCTTTCCCGCCCGATTTTTTCGGGGTGTTTTTTTTTCAGAAAAATCCCCAAAATTCCCCAAAATCCCCCGAATTCACCCCAAAATCTTCCCCCCGCAGTTCGAGCCGGGGGTGCTGGAGGCCTGCCTGTTCATCCTGGACCGCCGGGGGATGCCCCACAGCGCCCGCGGCGACCCCGTCATGGTGGCCAGGGTGGTGTCGGCCATGGTGAGGAATTTTGGGGGGGGAAAAAATGCGGATCTTCGGGAAAATCCGGGATTTTGGGGATTTTGGGGGCAAAATTTGGGATTTGGGGCAAGAAATTTGTGCATTTTGTGGGAAAACTTCGGGGGAAATTCGGGGATTTTCGGGGGGGGAAGTTTGGGGATTTTTTGGGGGTGAATTTTGGGGGGGGGAAATTTTGGGGGAAAATCCCGGGATTTTGAGAGGATTTTGTGGCTTTCGGACGGGAATTTCTGCCATCTGGGGAAAAAGCTCCCGCGATTTTGGTGCAAATCCTTGGATTTCGGGGGCGGCGGGGGAGGGAAAATTCTTCAGATTTTCGCCGATTTTCACCCCAAAAAAAAAAAAATCCCCAAAAAATTTTTTTTTTTGTAAAATTTTAGAAATTTTTTTAATTTTTGGGTTTTTTTTTTTCCCTTTCCCAGGTGAACTCCCTGGACGACAGCGGGGTGCTGGTGGGGAACTGGACGGGCGATTATTCCCAGGGCACCAACCCCTCGGCCTGGGCCGGCTCCGTGGGGATCCTCAGGAGCTTCCACAGCTCCGGGGCGCCCGTCCGATACGGCCAGTGCTGGGTCTTCGCCGGCGTCGTCACCACTGGTGCGGACTGGTTTATACTGGTTTAGAGCGGGAGGGGGGAAATGGGCGAAAAAACGGCAAAAATTGGTGGGAAAAATGGCGGAAATTGGGTGGGAAATGGAGAAGAAAGGGTTAAAGTGGGAGGAGAAAGGGTTAAAAATGGGTCGGAAAAGGGGGGTTGAGGTTACTACTGGTTTGTACTGGTTTGTACTGGGAGGGGGGAAATGACGAAAAAATGGGGGAAAAAACGGGGAAAATCGGTGGAAAAACGGGGAAAATAGGGAGAAGGAAGGGTTAAAATTGGGGTTTGAGGTTACTGGTTTGGACTGGTTTGGACTGGGAGCGACTGGGAGGGGACTGGGAGGGCAAAAATGGGGAAAAAATGGGGAAAAAATGGGGAAAAAATGGCAAAAATCGGTGGAAAAACAGGGCAATTAGGGAGAAGAAAGGGTTAAAAATGGCTTCAAAGGGGGTTTGGGGTTACTGGTTTGGACTGGTTTGGACTGGGAGGGACTGGGAGGGACTGGGAGGGACTGGGAGGGGGGAAATGGGGAAAAAACGGGGGAAATCGGTGAAAAAATGGGGAAATTAGGGCGGGAAATGGGTGAGGAAAGGGTTAAAAACGGGGTTGAAAAGGGGGGTTGGGGTTACTGGTTTGGACTGGTTTGGACTGGTTGGACTGGGAGGGACTGGGAGGGGGAGAAAACAACAAAAAAAATGGGGAAAATCGGTGCAAAAACCGGTGAAAATTGGGGGAAAATGGGGGAAAACGGATTCAAAATGGCGGGAGGGAGGGTTCAAAATGGCGGGAAACGGATTCAAAATGGCGGAGGGAGGGTTCAAAATGGCGGGAAAGGGGATTGGGGGTTACTGGTTTGTACTGGGAGGGAACTGGGAAGGGATATGGGTCCGCACTGGTTTATACTGGTCCATACCAGTCCATACTGGTCCATACTGGTTTGTACTGGTTTATACTGGTTTATACTGGTCCGTACTGGTTTATACTGGTCCATACTGGTTTATACTGGTCTGCGATGATGGGAGCTTGCTGGGATGAACTGGGACAAACTGGGCTGAACTGGTTTGCGCCGGTTTTTCCTTTTTTCCTGGGGTAAAATGGCTCCGTACCGGTTTATACTGGTTTATACCGGTCTATACTGGTTTATACTGGTTTATACTGGTTTATACTGGTTTATACTGGTCAGTGCTGCGCTGCCTGGGCCTGCCCACCCGCACGGTCACCAACTACAACTCGGCCCACGACACCGACACCTCGCTGACCACCGACATCTACCTGGACGAGGGGATGCGGCCGCTGGAGCGCCTCAACACCGACTCCGTCTGGTACTGGGATGGACTGGTTTATACTGGTTTAGACTGGGAGGGACTGGGAGGGACTGGGAGGGGGAAAACGGCGAAAGAACGGCGAAAATCGGGGAAAAAACGCGGGAAAAATGGGAAGAAATGGGGGAATGGGGTTATGGGGACGGACTGGTTCTTACTGGTTTGTACTGGTTTGTACTGGGACGGGGCTGGGGGTTACTGGGTTATGCTGGGAGGGAACTGGGAACAAACTGGGAGGGACCGGGAGGGGGAAAAATGGGGGAGAAATGGGAGGAATGGGGGAAAATGGGGGAATGGTGATTTTTTTATACTGGTTTGTACTGGTTTATACTGGTTTATACTGGTTTGTACTGGGAGGGAACTGGGAGGGAACTGGGAGGGACTGGGAGGGGAAAAAATGGCAAAAATTGGGGGAAAATGGGGGCAAAAATGGGGGTTTGGGTTGGACTGGTTTATACTGGGACGGACTGGTTTATACTGGTTTGTACTGGTTTGTACTGGTTTGTACTGGTTTGTACTGGGAGGGGAAAAAACGGGGAAAAAAATGGCAAAAAATGGGGGGAAATGGGATTGGTTGGGTTGGACTGGTCCATACTGGTTTATACTGGTCCATACCGGTCCATACTTGTCCGTACTGGTTTATCCTGGTCCATACCGGTGCATACTGGTTTATACTGGTTTGTACTGGTGCAGGAATTTCCACGTCTGGAACGACTGCTGGATGAAGCGCCCGGATCTGCCCGACGGCTACGACGGCTGGCAGGTGGTGGACGCCACCCCCCAGGAGACCAGCAGCGGTACTGGGTTATACTGGTTTATACTGGTTTGGACTGGTTTGGATGGGTTTGGAGTGGATTTACTGGTTTTACCGGTCCATACCGGTCCATACTGGTCCGTACTGGTCCATACTGGTTTATACTGGTCCATACCGGTTTATACTGGTCCATACTGGTCCGTACTGGTCCATACTGGTCCATACCGGTCTGTACTGGTCCATACTGGTCCATACTGGTCCGTACTGGTCCGTACTGGTCCATACCAGTCTGTACTGGTCCATACCGGTCCATACTGGTCCATACTGGTCCGTACTGGTCCGTACTGGTCCATACCGGTCTGTACTGGTCCATACTGGTCCATACTGGTCCATACCGGTCCATACTGGTCCATACTGGTCCATACTGGTCCATACCAGTCCGTACTCGTCCGTACTGGTCTGCACTGGTTTATACTGGTCCATACTGGTCCATACTGGTCCATACTGGTCCATAGTGGTCCGTACTGGTCCATACTGGTCAATACCGGTCCATACCGGTCCATACTGGTCCGTACTGGTCCATACTGGTCCGTACTGGTCCGTACTGGTCCGTACTGGTCCGTACTGGTCCGTACTGGTCCATACCGGTCCATACTGGTCTATACTGGTCCATACTGGTCCATACTGGTCCATACTGGTCCATACCAGTCCATACCGGTCCATACTGGTCCATACCGGTCTGTACTGGTCCATACTGGTCCATACTGGTCCATACTGGTCCATACTGGTCCATACCGGTCCATACTGGTCCATACTGGTCCATACCGGTCCATACTGGTTTATACCGGTCCATACTGGTCCATACCGGTCCATACTGGTCCGTACTGGTCCATACCGGTCCGTACTGGTCCATACTGGTCCATACTGGTCCATACTGGTCCATACCGGTCCATACCGGTCCGTACTGGTCCATACTGGTCCATACCGGTCCATACCGGTCCGTACTGGTCCATACCGGTCCATACTGGTCCATACTGGTCCGTACTGGTCCATACTGGTCCATACTGGTCCATACTGGTCCATACCGGTCCGTACCGGTCCATACCGGTCCGTACTGGTCCATACTGGTCCATACCGGTCCATACCGGTCCATACCGGTCCATACCGGTCCATACCGGTCCATACCGGTCCGTACTGGTCCGTACTGGTCCGTACTGGTCCGTACTGGTCCATACCGGTCCATACTGGTCTATACTGGTCCATACTGGTCCATACTGGTCCATACTGGTCCATACTGGTCCATACCAGTCCATACCGGTCCATACTGGTCCATACCGGTCTGTACTGGTCCATACTGGTCCATACTGGTCCATACTGGTCCATACTGGTCCATACCGGTCCATACTGGTCCATACTGGTCCATACCGGTCCATACTGGTTTATACCGGTCCATACTGGTCCATACCGGTCCATACTGGTCCGTACTGGTCCATACCGGTCCGTACTGGTCCATACTGGTCCATACTGGTCCATACTGGTCCATACCGGTCCATACCGGTCCGTACTGGTCCATACCGGTCCATACTGGTCCGTACTGGTCCGTACTGGTCCGTACTGGTCCGTACTGGTCCATACCGGTCCATACTGGTCTATACTGGTCCATACTGGTCCATACTGGTCCATACTGGTCCATACCAGTCCATACCGGTCCATACTGGTCCATACCGGTCTGTACTGGTCCATACTGGTCCATACTGGTCCATACTGGTCCATACTGGTCCATACCGGTCCATACTGGTCCATACTGGTCCATACCGGTCCATACTGGTTTATACCGGTCCATACTGGTCCATACCGGTCCATACTGGTCCATACTGGTCCATACCGGTCCGTACTGGTCCATACTGGTCCATACCGGTCCATACTGGTTTATACCGGTCCATACTGGTCCATACCGGTCCATACTGGTCCATACTGGTCCATACCGGTCCGTACTGGTCCATACTGGTCCATACCGGTCCATACTGGTCCATACTGGTCCATACTGGTCCATACCGGTCCATACCGGTCCGTACTGGTCCATACTGGTCCATACTGGTCCATACCGGTCCATACCGGTCCGTACTGGTCCATACCGGTCCATACTGGTCCATACTGGTCCGTACTGGTCCATACTGGTCCATACTGGTCCATACTGGTCCATACCGGTCCGTACTGGTCCATACCGGTCCGTACTGGTCCATACCGGTCCATACCGGTCCATACCGGTCCATACCGGTCCATACCGGTCCATACCGGTCCATACTGGTCCATACCGGTCCATACCGGTCCGTACTGGTCCATACCGGTCCATACCGGTCCATACCGGTCCATACTGGTCCATACCGGTCCGTACCGGTCCATACCGGTCCATACTGGTCCATACCGGTCCGTACCGGTCCATACCGGTCCATACTGGTCCATACTGGTCCGTACTGGTTCCAGGGCTGTTCTGCTGCGGTCCCTGCTCCGTCACCGCCGTCAAGAACGGGGAGGTTTTCCTCAAGTACGACACGCCCTTCGTCTTCGCCGAGGTGGGTGTGGCCTCATTATGCAAATGAGGGCGTTGAGCTTTGATTGGTGGCATTAACCAGCCAATTAATTATGCTAATGAGCCGCGATTCGTTATGCAAATGAGCAAAGGGGGCGGGGACAAGGGGGGGGGCGGCGGGAAACGCGACCCCCCCCCGGGGTGGGTGTTGCCGCGGTGGGCGTGGCTTAAATATGCAAATGAGGGGTTGACGAGGCTGATTAGTCGGTCTAACGAATTCTGCTGATGGGGAGGCGCGGATTAACGGCGGCGGTGGGCTAATTAGTTATGCAAATGAGGTGATTAACGGTGCCAATGGGCCGGCGAGCAGCAGCCTCACACCGTATGCAAATGAGGGGTTAATTAGGCCGGTCACTTCACCGCGGTGGGCGTGGCCTGAGCGCAGAAACCCGGCGCTAATTACGCCGGTTGGAAGCCATAATTAATTCTGCCGTTGGAGCAGTGATTAATTAAGCTAATTAACTAATTAACGAGGCGAAGTACGACAGGTGAACAGCGGCAAGCGGCGCTGGCGCCCCCAAATTCACCCTGGTGGGCGTGGCCTCATCACAGAAACCCGGGGCTAATCACGTTAATTAGGAGCCGTAACTAATTCTGCTGGTTCTGGCACTAGTTAATTACGCTAATTAGCTAATTAACGACGCTAATCGCTAGGTGAACAGCGACAAGGTGCGCCGGCAGCAGGGTTTCAGGGACACCCGGGGCTAATGACCCCGAATGAAGAGCCGTAATTAATTCCCATGAGGGGAGCGGTAATTAATTCACCTAATTAGCTAATTAATTACGCTAATTGGCAGGTGAACAGCGACAAGGTGTACTGGCAGCGGCAGCCCCACGGGGGGTTCCAGGTGGTCCATGTGGAGGAAGGCGCCATCGGCCGCAGGATCAGCACCCTGGGGCCCGAGGGCCCGGCCAGGGTGGACATCACTGACCAGTACAAGCACCCCGAGGGTGGGTGACCCCTGACCTCTGACCTCTGACCCCCTGAGCTCTGAGTGACCCCTGACCCCAGAAATGACCAAAAATGGACAAAAAATGACCCAGAAATGACCCAAAAATGGACAAAAAATGACCCAAAAATGGACAAAAAGTGGACAAAAAATGACCCCAAATGATCCAAAAATGGACAAAAAATGACCCAAAATGACCAAAAATGGACAAAAAATGACCCAAAAATGGACAAAAAATGACCCAAAAATGGACAAAAAGTGGACAAAAAATGACCCCAAATGATCCAAAAATGGACAAAAAATGACCCAGAAATGGACAAAAAATGACCCAGAAATGGACAAAAAATGACCCAGAAATGACCCAAAAATGGACAAAAAATGACCCAAAATGATCCAAAATGGACAAAAATGACCCAGAAATGACCCAAAAATGGACAAAAAATGACCCAAAAATGGACAAAAAATGACCCAAAAATGGACAAAAAATGACCCGAAATGACCCAAAAATGGACAAAAAATGACCCAAAATGACCCAAAAATGGACAAAAAATGACCCAAAAATGGACAAAAAATGACCCAAAATGACCCAGAAATGGACAAAAAATGACCCCGAAATGACCCAAAAATGGACAAAAAATGACCCAGAAATGACCCAAAAATGGACAAAAAATGACCCAAAAATGGACAAAAAATGACCCCAAATGACCACCAAAAATGGACAAAAAAATGACCCGAAATGACCCAAAAATGGACAAAAAATGACCCAGAAATGACCCAAAAATGGACAAAAAATGGACAAAAAATGGCCCAAAAATGGACAAAAAATGACCGAAATGACCCAAAAATGGACAAAAAAGACCAAAATGACCCAAAAATGGACAAAAAATGACCAAAAATGGACAAAAAATGACCCAAAATGGCCCAAAAATGGACAAAAAATGACCCGAAATGACCCAAAAATGGACAAAAAATGACCCAAAATGACCCAAAAATGGACAAAAAATGACCCAAATGACCCAAAAATGGACAAAAAATGACCCGAAATGACCAAAAATAGACAAAAAATGACACCCAAATGATCAAAAATGGACAAAAAATGACCCAAAGATGACCCAAAATGGACAAAAAATGACCCAAAAATGGACAAAAAATGACCCAGAAATGACCCAAAAATGGACAAAAAATGACCCAAAAATGGACAAAAAATGACCCCGAAATGACCCAAAAATGGACAAAAAATGACCCAAAAAATGGACAAAAAATGACCCAAAAATGGACAAAAAATGGGGACAAAAAATGACCCCAAATGACCCAAAAATGGACAAAAAATGGACAAAAAATGACCCAAAATGGACAAAAAATGACCCAAATGACCCAAAAATGGACAAAAAATGACCCCGAAATGACCCAAAAATGGACAAAAAATGACCCAAAAATGGACAAAAAATGACCCCAAATGACCCAAAAATGGACAAAAAATGACCCAGAAATGACCCAAACATGGACAAAAAATGACCCAAAAATGGACAAAAAATGACCCAAAAATGGACAAAAAATGACCCCAAATGACCCAAAAATGGACAAAAACTGACCCAAAAATGACCCAAAAATGGACAAAAAATGACCCAAAAATGGACAAAAAATGACCCAGAAATGACCCAAAAATGGACAAAAAATGACCCAAAAATGGACAAAAAATGACCCAAAAATGACCCAAAAATGACCCAAAAATGGGCAAAAAATGACCCAAAAATGGACAAAAAATGACCCAAAAATGGACAAAAAATGACCCGAAATGACCCAAAAATGGACAAAAAATGACCCAAAAATGGACAAAAAATGACCCCAAATGACCCAAAAATGGACAAAAAATGACCCCAAATGACCCAAAAATGGACAAAAAATGACTCAGAAATGACCCAAAAATGGACAAAAAACGACCCAAAAATGGACAAAAAATGACCCAGAAATGACCCAAAAATGGACAAAAAATGACCCCGAAATGACCCAAAAATGGAGAAAAAATGACCCCAAATGACCCAAAAATGGACAAAAAATGACCCCGAAATGACCCAAAAATGGAGAAAAAATGACCCCAAATGACCCAAAAATGGACAAAAAATGACCCAAAAATGGACAAAAAATGACCCAAAATGACCCAAAAATGGACAAAAAATGGACAAAAAATGACCCGAAATGACCCAAAAATGGACAAAAAATGACCCAGAAATGACCCAAAAATGGACAAAAAATGACCCAAAAATGGACAAAAAATGACCCCAAATGACCCAAAAATGGACAAAAAATGACCCAGAAATGACCCAAAAATGGACAAAAAATGACCCAAAAATGGACAAAAAATGACCCAAAAATGGACAAAAAATGACCCAAAATGTCCCAAAAATGGACAAAAAATGGACAAAAAATGACCCGAAATGACCCAAAAATGGACAAAAAATGACCCAAAATGACCCAAAAATGGACAAAAAATGGACAAAAAATGACCCGAAATGACCCAAAAATGGACAAAAAATGACCCAGAAATGACCCAAAAATGGACAAAAAATGACCCAAAAATGGACAAAAAATGACCCCAAATGACCCAAAAATGGACAAAAAATGACCTAGAAATGACCCAAAAATGGACAAAAAATGACCCAAAAATGGACAAAAAATGACCCAAAAATGGACAAAAAATGACCCAGAAATGACCCAAAAATGGACAAAAAATGACCCCAAATGACCCAAAAATGGACAAAAAATGACCCAAAATGACCCAGAAATGGACAAAAAATGACCCAGAAATGACCCCAGAGTGACCCCTGAGTGACCCCTGAGTGACCCCCGAGTGACGCCTGAGTGACCCCAGAGTGACCCCAGAGTGACCCCTGAGTGACCCCAAAGTGACCCCACAGTGACCCCTGAGTGACCACTCAGTGACCCCACAGTGACCCCTGAGTGACCCCCGAAATGACCCCCGAGTGACCCCGGAGTGACCCCTGAGTGACCCCTGAGTGACCCCAGAGTGACCCCTGAGTGACCCAGAGTGACCCCTGAGTGACCCCTGAGTGACCTCTGACCCCTGAGTGACCCCTTGACCCCACCCTTGTCTCAAGCCTTGACCAAGGGCCCAATGACCCAACCAATGGCTGAACTCCTGACCACTGACCCAAACATTGACCCCACCCTTGACCCCTTGACCCCACCAATGCCCCCCTGACCCAACCCTTGACCCTTGACCCAACCCTTGACCCCTTGACCCCACCCTTGACCCCTTGACCCCACCAATGCCCTTGACCCCACCAATGGCCCCCCTGACCTAACCCTTGACCCTTGACCAACCCTTGACCCTTGACCCATCCAATGATCTCTTGACCAACACTTGACCCCACCCTTGACCCAACCCTTGACCAATGACCCAACCCTTGACCATCGACCCCTTGACCCCACCTTGACCCCACCCTTGACCCAACCCTTGACCCAACCCTTGACCCAACCCTTGACCCCTTGACCCCAACCCATGACCCTTGACCCATCCAATGATCTCTTGACCCAACCCTGGACCAACGACCCTTGACCCAACCCTTGACCAATGACTCAACCCTTGACCAATGACCCCTTGACCCAACCCTTGACCAATGACCCAACACTTGACCAATGACCCAACACTTGACCAATGACCCAACACTTGACCAATGACCCAACCACTGACCCCACCCTTGACCCAACCAACGCCCCCTTGACCCCACCCTTGACCCCTGACCCACTGACCAACCAATGACCCAACCAACGCCCCCTTGACCCCACCCTTGACCCCTGACCCACTGACCCCACCAATGACCCAACCAACGCCCCCTTGACCCCACCCTTGACCCCACCACTGACCCCTTGACCCCTGACCCATTGACCAACCAATGACCCAACCAACGCCCCTTGACCCCACCCTTGACCCCTGACCCACTGACCAACCAATGACCCAACCAACGCCCCCTTGACCCCACCCTTGACCCCTGACCCCACTGACCAACCAATGACCCAACCAACGCCCCCTTGACCCCGCCCTTGACCCCACCACTGACCCCTTGACCCCTGACCCCTGGCCCCCCCTCCCAGGCTCGGACGCCGAGCGCCGCGCCGTCTCCACCGCCACCTCCCACGGCTCCCGGCCCCGCCAGCGCGGTCCAGCCTCGTCCGGCGAGGTCACGCTGACCGTCGGCGCCGTCTCGGCCGTGGCCGGAGCCGAGCTGGAGCTGCGGGCGGCCCTGAGGAACCTCGGCCTGGAGCCCCGGACGCTGCGGCTCCGCCTGTCCCTCTGCGCCGTCCGATACACCGGCGTGGCCGGAGCCGCCTTCCGGCAGGAGCAGCACCGCCGGACACTGCCCCCCGGGCAGGGTGGGGCAACTGGGAGGGACTGGGATCAACTGGGAGGGGCAAAACGGGGAAAAAATGGGGGAGAAGTGGGGGGAAAGGGGGAAAAATGTGGGGTTTGGGTGGTGGGGACTGGTTTGGACTGGGTTGGACTGGGAGGGACTGGGAGGGGTTTTGGGGGACTGGGAGGGACTGGGAGTTACTGGGAGGGACTGGGAATGGGACTGGGAGGGGATTTGGGTTACTGGGATGAACTGGGAGTTACTGGGAGGGGCTGGGAGGATGGGAGGACTGGGAGGGGGAAAAATGGGGAAAAATGGGGTTTGGGTTGGACTGGTTTGGACTGGGAGGGACTGGGAGTTACTGGTTTGGGGTTTTTTCCTTACTGGTTTGTACTGGTTTGGCTCTGGGGTTACCGGTTTGAACTGGGATGCACTGCGAAGGGGTTTGGGGGTTACTGGGAGGGAACTGGGAGGGAACTGGGAGGGCCAGCACACAGCCCTCCAAAA
>JADMLD010001034.1:0-13495 GCA_017589585.1 Phylloscopus whistleri
CGGAATCGGGAATTCCGGCTGGGGAACAGGAGACGCTCCCCAGACAGGGATCCACCCCTGGGAGGGCAGGAAAGGGACAGATTGGGGATCCCGGGATCCAGGATTCCCGGTGGGAATGGTGTCCCAGATCCTGATCCCTCTTCTCATGGATTTTTTGGGATCCTGGGATTGGGATCTGCAGGGTTCCAAAATTCCTGGTGGGAATCCCGGTGTTTTCAGTCCTGATCCCTCTTTTCATGGATTTGGGATCCCAGGGTTGGGATCTGGAGGGATCTGCTGTGAATATTCCCAGTGGGAATGGTGGTTTTGACCCTGATCCCTCTTTCCATGGATTTGGGATCCCGGGATCCAGAATTCCCACTGGGAATGGTGTCCCAAAGCCTCATCCCTCTCCCCATGGATTTGGGATCCCGGGGTTGGGATCTGGAGGGATCTCCTGTGAATGTTCCCGGTGGGAATCCCGGTGTTTTCAGTCCTGATCCCTCTTTTCATGGATTTGCGCCTCATCCCGAGAATTCTGGGCGGGAGGAGATCCCGGGAAAGGGCTGGGACAGGGTTTGAGCAGGGAATTCCATCCCGTAGAATTCCCGAGTGTCAGGGATCCTGGAATTTCCATGGGAATGGGCAAATCCTGGATGGAATCCTGGAATTTCCACGGCAACGCCCCAAATCCCGGGAACATCCCCGGATTTTCCCAACGATCCCTCCCACCCCCTTCACCCTCAACCCCCCCCCCAAAACCCCCCAAAAACCGGGAAAAACTTCGGGATAAGGCTGGAAAAACCTCGGGAAAAGGGAATATTCCGGAATGTCCCCTTCACCCTCAACTCCCTCACCCGGAACAACAACACCCCCCCCAAAAAAACCCCAAAAAACCAAAAAAAATGGGAAAAACTTCGGGATAAGGCTGGAAAAACCCGGGAAAAGGGGAAAAAACCTCAGGAAAAGGGAATATTCCGGAATGTCCCCTTCACCCTCAACTCCCTCAACGGGAACAACAAAATCCCAAAAAAAAACCCCAAAAAACCCCCCAAAACCCCCAAAAAACCCCCCAAAACCCCCCAAAAAACCCCCCAAAACTGGGAAAAACTCTGGAATAAAGCTGGAAAACCCCGGGAAAAGGCGGGATTTGGGAACATTCCGGGATTTTGGGCTGGATCCCCACCTGTAGAGGATGACGTTGATGAAGCAGCTGTCCCGCTGGAAGCAGGGGCTGAGCGGGATGCGGTCCCGCCGGCAGAAGCGGATCTCCACCGGGAAGTGCGCGGCCAGGCCGGGGTCGGCGTCCAGCGCCGCCCGCAGCTCCAGCAGCGCCGCCCGCGTGCGCCCGCTGGGAACGGCGGCATTCCCGGGAAAAACAGAAAAGGGGGAAAAATGGGTGGGGTGAGGTCGGGGAGTTTGGGGTTTCTGGGAATTTGGAGGGGGAAGGGGGAAAATCGTGGATTGGGAACTGGGGGTTTCTGTAGGGATGGGTAAATCCTGGATTGGGATCCAGAAATTTCCAGGGGAATGAGAAAATCCTGGATTGGGATCTGGGGATTTCCATAGGAATGGATTGGGAACTGGGAATTTCCATGGAAAGGGGGAAAATCCTGGACTGGGATCCCAGATTTTCCTGGACTGGGATCTGGGAATTTCCATGGGAATGGGCAAATCCTGGACTGGGATCCCGGAATTTCCATGGAAATGGGAAAATCCTGGACTGGAATCCTGGAATTTCCATGGGAATGGGCAAATCCTGGACTGGGATCCTGGAATTTCCCCGGGAATGCTCTGGGAACTGGGAATTTCCATGGGAATGGATTGGGATCTGGGAATTTCCATGGGAACAGGGAAATCCTGGGTGGGGATCTGGGAATTTCCATGGGAATGGGCAAATCCTGGATTGGGAACTGGGAATTTCCTGGATTGGGATCCGGGAATTTCCATAGGAATGGATTGGGAACTGGGAATTTCCATGGGAATGGGCAAATCCTGGATTGGGATCTGGGCGTTTCCATGGGAATGGACTGGGATCTGGGCGTTTCCATGGGAACAGGGAAATCCTGGACTGGAATCCAGGAATTTCCATGGGAATGGGCTGGGATGCAGGAATTTCCATGGGAATGGATTGGGAACTGGGAATTTCCATGGGAATGGACAAATCTTGGATTGTGAACTGGGGATTTTCATGGGAGGAGGGAAATTCTGGACTGGGATCCCGGAATTTCCCAGACTGGGATCTGGGAATTTCCATGGGAAAGAGGAAATACTGGATTGGGACCTGGGAATTTCCATGGGAATGGGGAAATCGTGGATTGGGGACTGGGGGTTTCCATAGGGATGGGCTGGGAACTGGGAATTTCCACGGGAATGGATTGGGAACTGGGAATTTCCATGGGAATGGGCAAATCCTGGATTGGGAACTGGGAATTTCCTGGATTGGGATCCGGGAATTTCCATAGGAATGGATTGGGAACTGGGAATTTCCATGGGAATGGGCAAATCCTGGATTGGGATCTGGGCGTTTCCATGGGAATGGACTGGGATCTGGGCGTTTCCATGGGAACAGGGAAATCCTGGACTGGAATCCAGGAATTTCCATGGTAATGGGCTGGGATGCAGGAATTTCCATGGGAATGGATTGGGAACTGGGAATTTCCATGGGAATGGAGAAATCCTGGATTGGGATCCTGGAATTTCCATGGGAAGGGGGAAATCCTGGACTGGGTACTGGGAATTTCCATGGGAATGGGGAAAATCCTGGATTGGGATCCCAGAATTTCCATGGGAATGGGCAAATCCTGGATTGGGATCTGGGAATTTCCCTGGAAATGGGCAAATCCTGGACTGGAACCCGGGAATCTCCCTGGGAATGTTCTGGGATGGGCTGGGATCTGGGAATTTCCCCGGGAACGCTCCGGAATTCAGGAATTACACGGAGATGGCCCAGTCCTGGATCAGGATCAGGGATTTGGGAATTTCCCTGGGAATTTTCCCAGGAACATTCCGGAATCCGGGAATTACATTGGGATGGCCCAGTCCTGGACTGGGATCAGGATCAGGGATCTGGGAATTTCCCCGGGATTTGGGAATTACACGGGGATGGCCCAGTCCTGGACGTGCTGCCGGAAGCGGCACTCGTAGCTGAAGATCCGGTGGCTGCTGCCGACGTTTTCCACCCGGGAATTGTAGAGGAGGCGGAAGAAGAGGCGGTTGATCCAACCCACCAGCCCGGGGAAGAAGGAGCTGCCGGGGAAAAAATGGGAAAAATAAAAAAATCCAGGAATTTTCATCGCTGGAATCGCTGAGCACAGGAGGGGAAAAGGGAGAATTTTCCAGCCTTGGACACCAGAGGGCAGCCGAGCTCCAATCCCTGAATCCCAACCCTGAATCCCAGTTATTCCCAATTTATTCCCATTTTATTCCCTTTTTTTCCCCCATTTTATCCACTTTTATTCCCTTTTATTCCCTTTTATTCCATTTTTATTCCATTTTTATTCCCTTTTATCCCCATTTTTCCCTTTTATTCCATTTTATTCCATTTTTATTCCATTTTTTCCCTTTTATTCCCTTTTAATTCCCAATTATTCTTTTTATTTCATTTTTATTCCCTTTTATCCTCATTCTTTCCCTTTTATTCCCTTTCATTCCAAATTATTCACATTTTCCCTTTTATTCCATTTTTATTCCATTTTTAATCCCTTTTTATTCCCAATTAGTCCCAATTATTCCATTTTAATCCCTTTTTAATCCCTTTTTATTCCATTTTTCCCTTTTACTCCCTTTTTATTCCATTTTTATTCCATTTTCTCCCCATTTTTTCCCTTTTATTCCATTTTTATTCCATTTTTCCCTTTTATTCCCAATTACGCGCATTTTTCCCTTTTAATTCCCTTTTTATTCAATTTTTATTCCCTTTTATTCCATTTTTTCCCTTTTATTCCATTTTTATTCCATTTTTATTCCATTTTTCCCTTTTATTCCCTTTTATTCGCAAATATTCACATTTATTCCCATTTTATTCCATTTTTATTCCCTTTTTATTCCCTTTTTATTCCCTTTTTTCCCTTTTTCCCTTTTAATTCCCTTTTTATTCCATTTTTATTCCCCTTTTATTCAATTTTTTCCCTTTTATTCCCAATTATTCCATTTTTATTTCATTTTTATTTCATTTTTATTCCATTTTTAATCCCTTTTTATTCCATTTTTATTCCCCTTTTATTCAATTTTTTCCTTTTTATTCCATTTTTATTCCATTTTTATTTCACTTTTATTTCATTTTTATTCCATTTTTAATCCCTTTTAATTCCATTTTTATTCCCTTTTTTTTTCCCCATTTTTTTTAATTCCCAACCCTCCCAAAAAATCCCAAGATTCAGAGAAAACCCCACAATTCCCGACTTTCCCCCCCCCAAAAATTCCCTCATTCCCGATTTTCCCGACAAAAATCAGAAAACTGGGATGAGGAAAAAAAATCATTCCCAAAATTTTAATTTTTAATTTTTATTTTTCCCCACCTGATCCAGAGCAGGAATTCCAGCAGGTGGTATCCGACGGCGTAATCCCAGAACCAGCTGGAGGAGGAGCGGGGAGGCTGGAAAAAAACCCGGAATTTTGGGGGAAAATCGGGGAAAAAATTGGGAGAAATCAGGAAAAATATCAGGAAAAATTCGGGAAAAAAATCGGGAAAAATTGGGAAAAAAATCGGGGAAAAATCAGGGAAAATTTGGGAAAAAAATTGGGAAAAATTGGGAAAAAAATTGGGAAAAATTGGGGAGAATTGGGAAAAAATCAGGGAAAAAATCGGGAAAAAATCAGGGAAAAAATTGGGGAAAAAATTGGGAAAAATCGGGGAAAATTGGGGAAAAATTGGGGAAAAATCGGGGAAAATGGGGAAAAATCGGGAAAAAAAATCAGGGAGAAATCGGGAAAAATCAGGGGAAAATCGGGGGGAAATCGGGAAAAATATTGGGAATAATTGGGAAAAAAATCGGGGAAAATTGGGAAAAAATTGGGAAAAATGGGGAAAAATATCGGGAAAAATCAGGAAAAAATTGGGAAAAATCAGGAAAAAATCGGGGGAAAATCGGGAAAAAATCGGGAAAAATCGGGAAAAAATCAGGGAAAAATCGGGAAAAAATCGGGGAAAAATCGGGAAAAAATCGGGGAAAATCGAGAAAAATCAGGGAAAATCAGGAAGGGAGGGGCCCAGATCCCAAACGTCAAATCCCTAAAAAAAGTCCCAAAGAATCCCCTCAAAATTCCCCCCAAATCAGTAAAAACTCCCAATTTTGGGAGGAATTTGGGAAGGAATTCTTGGGGTATTCCAGGATATCCCCAAAAACACCAAATCCCCCAAAAGGATTCTCAAATTCCAAAAAAATTCCAAAAAAATTGCCCCAAAAATTGCCCCAAATCCAGAAAAAAAATCGAATTTGGGAGGAATTCGGGAAGGAATTCTTGGGGTAGCCAGGATCCCAAAAATAATCCCAAATCCCAAAAAAAGGATCCCCAAATCCCCAAAAAAATTCCCAAAAAATTGCCCCCCAAAATTCTCCCAAATCCAGAAAAAAAATCAAATTTGGGAGGAATTTGGGAAGGAATTCCTGGGGTATCCAGGATTCCCAAAAAACACCAAATCCTCCCAAAAGGATCCTCAAATCCCAAAAAAATTCCCAAAAAATTGCCCCAAAAATTCCCCCAAATCCAGAAAAAAAATCAAATTGGGGGTTGGGGGAGGGAATTCCCAACAAAAATTCCCGAATTTCCCACAGAAATTTGGGGCGAATCCACCCCCGGAATCACCAGGATGTGAAAAAGTTGGAAAATTTTCCAACGAGGATTTTTCAAGGATCCCCTTGGGAAAAGTTAAGAATTCCACAAGTTTGGAAAATCCCAGGATTCCCATTCCCAAAATCCCATTTGTTTGCACCCAAAATCCCCATTTTTTGCCCCAAATCCCCATTTTTTGCCCTAAATCCCCGTTTTTTACCCCAAATCCCCGTTTTTTGCCCCAATCCCACCTCCTCAGTGGGGTCCTGCAGGATCACCCCATTCCCAAATCCCCATTTTTTGCCCCCAAATTCCCATTTCCCGCCCCAAATCCCCATTTTTAACCCCAAACCCCAATTTCTTGCCCAAAATCGCCGTTTTTTACCCCAAATCTCACCTGGTCAGTGGGGTCCTGCTGGATGATCCCATTTCCAAAATTCCATTTTTTGCCCCAAATCCCCATTATTTCCCCCCAAATCCCATTATTTGCCCCCCAAAATCCCATTTTTGACCCCAAATCCCATTCCCCCATCCCCATTTTTTGCCCCAAATCCCCAATTTTTGACCCCAAATCCCATTTTTCCCCCCAAATCCCCATTTTTGCCCCCAAATCCCCATTTTTTTCCCCAAATCCCCGTTTTTTACCCCAATCCCACCTCCTCAGTCGTATCCTGCAGGATCACCCCATTCCCAAAATCCCATTTCCTGCCCCAAATCCCCATTTTTTGCCCAAAATCCCCGTTTTTTGCCCCAATCCCTGCCTGCTCGGTGGGATCCTGCAGGATGATCCCATTCCCGAAATCCCATTTTTTGCCCCCAAATTCCCATTTTTTCCCCCAAATTCCCATTTCCCACCCCCAAATCCCATTTTTTGCCCATAAATTCCCATTTTTTTGCCCCAAAAATCCCATTTTTTGCCCCAAATTCCCATTTTTTTGCCCCAAAATTTCCAAATCCCACCTGCTCGGTGGGGTCCTGCAGGACGATCCCATTCCCAAATTCCCATTTTTTGCCCCCAAATTCCCATTTCCCATTCCCATATTCCCATTTCCTGACCCCAAAATCCCCATTTTTTGCCCCAAAATCCCCATTTTTCACCCCAAACCCCACCGCCTCAGTGGGGTCCTGCTGGATGATCCCATTCCCCAAATCCCATTTCTCATTCCCAAAATCCCGTTTCCTGCCCCTAAATTCCCAGGTTTTTTTGCCCCAAATTCCCATTTTTGCCCCCCAAATCCCATTTTTTTTGCCCCGAATTTCCATTTCCTGCCCCAAATCCCCATTTTTGCCCCAAATCCCCATTTTTCACCCCAAATCTCACCTCGTCAGTGGGGTCCTGCAGGATGACCCTGACGTTGTCGCTGTGCGGGAACCACAGGAAGCGGAAGTACCGGGATCGGCTCAGGAGCTGCTCCAGCTCCTCCAGCACCTGCGGGGAAAAACGGGAATGGGGGTCCAGGGGTTATTCCTGGATTCCTGGGAAAATATTTCCCGGGAAAGATTCTCAGAGAAAAAATTGCAGGAAATGATTCCCAGGAAATATTCCTGGGAAAATATTCCCAGGAAAGATTCCCAGGTAAGAATCCCTGGAAATCATTGCCAGAAATTATTCCCAGGAAATATTTCCAGGGAAGATTCCCAGGAAAGATTCCCAAAAAATATTCCCAGGAAATAATCTCAGGAAATATTCCCAGAAATTATTCCTGGGAAATTATTCCCAGGAAAGATTTCCCTGGAAATATTCCCAGGATATTTTTTCCCAGGAAAGATTCCCAGGAAAATATTGCCAGGAATTATTCCCTGGAAATCATTCCCAGAAAATATTCCAAAGAAATTATTCCCAGGAAAAGATTCCCATAAAAAAATTCCAGAAAATTATTCCCTGGAAATTAATCCCAGGAAAGATTCCCAGGAAAAGATTCCCAGAAATTCTTTCTTCGAAGTTCTTTTTGGGGATTTGAGGGTCTTTTGTTGGGATTTGGTGTTTTTTGGGATCCCCCAGGAATTCCTTCCCAACTTCCTCCCAAATTTGACTTTTTTTCTGGATTTGGGGGAATTTTTGGGGGATTTTTTGGAATTTTTGGGGGGGATTTTTTGGGGATTTTTTTGGAACTTTTTGGGCGTTTTTTGGAATTTCTTTGAGGATTTTTTGGGGGGTTTTTTGGAGGATTTTTTTGGGAATTTTTGGGGGATGTTTTGGAATTTTTGGGGGATTTTTTTGGAATTTCTGGGGGGATTTTTGGGGATTTTTTGGGGATTTTTTGGAATTTTTGGGGGGATTTTTTGGGAATTTTTGGGGGGATTTTTTGGGATTTTGTGGGGATTTTTTTTTTAATTTTTTAGGGATTTTTGGGGGGAATTTTTGGGAATTTGGGGGGATTTTTTTTGAATTTTGGGGGGGATTTTTTTGGGATTTTTTGGGGGGGATTTTTAGGGAATTTTGGGGGGATTTCTTGGGATTTTTTGGGGATTTTTGGGAGGATTTTTTGGGAATTTTTTGGGAATTTTTTGGAATCTTTGGGGGGATTTTTTTGGGAATTTTTGGGGGGATTTTTTTGGGAATTTTGGGGGGGATTTTTTTTGAGAGTTTTTTGGGATTTTTTGGGAATTTTTGGGGGGATTTTTTTGGGATTTTTTTGGGAATTTTGGGGGGAGGTTTTGGGATTCCAACTCCTCCTGCCCTTCCCGTCTCCCCGGAATTCCCGAGCTCTGCATCCCAAGGACTTTCAGATCTGAGCCGGATTTATCCCTCAAAGGAACAAATCCCCATCCCGGGAATCAAAGGTGTCAGGAGCCCAAGATCCCAGGAAACGCCGACTCCTCCTCTCCCCGTCCTTCCCCAGCTCCAAGGGCTCTGATCCCAAAAAAAAACCCCCCAAAAACCCCCGGGAATTGTGGGGCTGCGGAATTTTTCCCGGGAATCTGGAAAAGTCGGAGAATTCTGGGGTTTGGGGTGTCTCGGTGATGCCCAAAAAAGCAGCGAATCCGCAAAAAATTCCCTCAAATCCCCCCAAAAAATCAAAATGTTCCAGCCCGAAACCTCAAATCTCAAAGGAAACGTCAAATCCTCAAAAAAAAATCCCAAAAAATCCCCACAGAATTCCCCAAAATCCCAAAGAAATGTCGGGTTTGGGAGGGATTTGGGAAGGAATTCCTGGGGTGTTGCAGGGTATCCTGGTGATCCCCAAAAAACCCCAAATCCCCCCAAAAAGACCCTCAAATCCCAAAAACCTTCCAGATCATCCACCCAAAACCACAAATCCCAAAGAAAACATTAAATCCCCCCAAAAATTCCCGAAAAATTCCCCAAAAATCCCCAAAAAATTCCCCCAAATCCAAAAAAAAACCCCACAAAAAAGTCAAATTTGGGAAAGAATTTGTAAAGGAATTCCCGGCCAGGCTGGAATTCCCAGAGAATCCCGGGATGGGATTTGCACCCCAGGAAATCTCGGGATGGGATCGGGACCAGCCCCGAATTCCCAAATTCCCAAAGAATTCCTGAATAATTCCTGAATAATTCCCAATAATTCCCCAATAATTCCCCAACAATTCCCCAATAATTCCCCAATAATTCCCCAATAATTCCCAATAATTCCCGAATAATTCCCGAATAATTCCCGAACAATTCCCCAATAATTCCCCAATAATTCCCAATAATTCCCCAATAATTCCCCAATAATTCCCCAATAATTCCCAATAATTCCCCGATAATTCCCCGATAATTCCCCAAGAATTCCCCAAGAATTCCCCAACAATTCCCCAATAATTCCCAATAATTCCCGAATAATTCCCCAATAATTCCCCAATAATTCCCCAATAATTCCCCAATAATTCCCAATAATTCCCAATAATTCCCCAATAATTCCCCAATAATTCCCAATAATTCCCAATAATTCCCGAATAATTCCCCAATAATTCCCCAATAATTCCCCAATAATTCCCGAACAATTCCCCAATAATTCCCCAATAATTCCCAATAATTCCCCAATAATTCCCCAATAATTCCCAATAATTCCCCAATAATTCCCCGATAATTCCCCAATAATTCCCCAAGAATTCCCCAATAATTCCCAATAATTCCCCAATAATTCCCCAATAATTCCCCAATAATTCCCAATAATTCCCCAACAATTCCCCAATAATTCCCAATAATTCCCCGATAATTCCCCAATAATTCCCCAATAATTCCCGAATAATTCCACAATAATTCCCCAATAATTCCCGAATAATTCCTGAATAATTCCCCAATAATTCCTGAATAATTCCCCAATAATTCCCCAATAATTCCCGAATAATTCCCAATAATTCCCCAATGATTCCCAATAATTCCCCAACAATTCCCCAATGATTCCCAATAATTCCCCAATAATTCCCCAATAATTCCCCAATAATTCCCCAAGAATTCCCAATAATTCCCGAACAATTCCCCAATAATTCCTGAATAATTCCCCAATAATTCCCCAATAATTCCCGAATAATTCCTGAATAATTCCCCAATAATTCCTGAATAATTCCCCAATAATTCCCCAATAATTCCCGAATAATTCCCCAATAATTCCCCAATGATTCCCAATAATTCCCCAACAATTCCCCAATGATTCCCAATAATTCCCCAATAATTCCCCAATAATTCCCCAAGAATTCCCCAAGAATTCCCCAATAATTCCCAATAATTCCCGAACAATTCCCCAATAATTCCTGAATAATTCCCCAATAATTCCCCAATAATTCCCCAACAATTCCCCAACAATTCCGCAATAATTCCCCAATAATTCCCAATAATTCCCCAATAATTCCCCAATAATTCCCCGATAATTCCCCAATAATTCCCCAATAATTCCCAATAATTCCCCAATAATTCCCGAATAATTCCCTAATAATTCCCCAATAATTCCCCAAGAATTCCCCAAGAATTCCCCAATAATTCCCAATAATTCCCGAACAATTCCCCAATAATTCCTGAATAATTCCCCAATAATTCCCCAATAATTCCCCAACAATTCCCCAACAATTCCGCAATAATTCCCCAATAATTCCCCGATAATTCCCCAATAATTCCCCAATAATTCCCAATAATTCCCCAATAATTCCCGAATAATTCCCCAATAATTCCCCAAGAATTCCCCAAGAATTCCCAATAATTCCCGAATAATTCCCGAATAATTCCCCGATAATTCCCCGATAATTCCCCGATAATACCCCGATAATTCCCCAATAATTCCCCGATAATTCCCAATAATTCCCCAATAATTCCCCAATAATTCCCGAATAATTCCTGAATAATTCCCAATAATTCCTGAATAATTTCCAATAATTCCCCAATAATTCCCGAATAATTCCCTAATAATTCCCCAATAATTCCCGAATAATTCCCCAATAATTCCTGAATAATTCCCCAATAATTCCCCAATAATTCCCAATAATTCCCCAAGAATTCCCCAATAATTCCCCAATAATTCCCAATAATTCCCCAATAATTCCCCAATAATTCCGCAATAATTCCTGAATAATTCCCGAATAATTCCCCAATAATTCCCCAATAATTCCCCAATAATTCCCCGATATTTCCCCGATAATTCCCAATAATTCCCGAATAATTCCCCAATAATTCCCCGATAATTCCCCGATAATTCCCAATAATTCCCCAATAATTCCCAATAATTCCCGCCCCCTCCCCACCCCCTCCCGTGTCCTTTCCCTCCCTCCCGACCTTTCCCAGACTCTGGAATTTCTCCTGACGCAATCCTGACCCTTTTTAATTCCCTTCTTATTTTTAAATCCCTTCCATTTTTAATTCCCTTTGATTTTTAATTGCCTTTTTAATTGCTTATTTAATCGCCTATTTAATTCCCCTTTGATTTTTAATTGCCTTTTTAATTGCCCTTTTCATTTTTAATTGCCTATTTAATTCCATTTTTGATTGTCGACTTAATTCCCTTTTTTAATTCCCTTTTTAAATCCCTTTTTTGCCCTTCTATTCCCTTTTTTGCCCTTTTATTCCATTTTTATTCCATTTTATTCTATTTTATGCTCTTTTTATTCTACTTTTCCCTATTTTCCATTTTATTCCCAATTATTCACATTTTATTCCCATTTTATTCCCTTTTTATTCCATTTTAATCCTCTTTTATTCAAATTTTATTCCATTTATTTCCCTTTTATCCACTTTTATCCCCTTTTATTCACAATTATTCCCATTTTATCCCTTTTATTCCCTCTTAGTCCATTTTATTCCCTTTTATTCCATTTGTATTAAATTTTATTCCATTTTTTCCCTTTTGGTTCCCATTTTATTCCCGTTTATTCCATTTTATCCCATTTAATTCCCTTTTATTCCCTCTTATCCCCTTTTATTCCATTTTTCCCCTTTAATTCCATTTTATTCCCAATTTATTCAATTTTCCCCTTTCCCCCCCTTTTCATTCCCATTTAATTCCCATTTAATTCCCTTTTATCCGTTTTTATTCTCTTTTTCCCCTTTTTATTCCCTTTTATTCCCACTTCATCCCCTTTTATTCCATTTTTATTCCAAATTTATTCCATTTTTATTCCATTTTCCCCCTTTTTGTTTCGCATTTAATTCCCTTTTATTCCCTCTTATTCAATTTTATTCCATTTTATTATTTTTTTTTCCATTTTATTCCCATTTAATTCCATTTTATTGGCATTTTATTCCCTTTTATTCCCACTTTACCCCCTTTTATTCCATCTTATCCCTTTTTATTCCCTTTTATTCCCATTTTATTCAATTTTTCTCCCCCGGGCTGGGCTGGAGCGGGGCCGGGAGCTGATCAGGAGCTGAGAAGGGCCGGGAATTAATTAATTATTGCCAGGAATTAATTGGGGAATTAATTATTGTGGCAATGATTGATGGGAATAATTATTGATTGCTGGGAATGATTTATTGCTGGGAATTATTGGTGGGAATGATTTCTGGGAATAATTGCTGGGAATTATTTCTGGGAGTGATTTATTTCTGGGAATTATTTATTGCTGGGAATTATTTTGGGAATTATTTATTGTTGGGAATGATTTATTGCTGGGAATTATTATTGTTGGGAATTATTTATTGCTGGGAATTATTGCTGGGAATTATTTATTGCTGGGAATGATTTATTGCTGGGAATGATTTATTGCTGGGAATTATTTATTGTTGGGAATTATTTATTGCTGGGAATTATTTATTGTTGGGAATTATTTTGGGAATTATTTATTGTTGGGAATTATTTATCTCTGGGAGTTATTTTGGGAATTATTTATTGTTGGGAATTATTGCTGGGAATGATTTATTGCTGGGAATGATCTCTGGGAATGATTGCTGGGAATTATTGATTTCTGGGAATTATTTATTACTGGGAATGATTTCTGGGAATTATTTATTGCTGGGAATTATTGCTGGGAATTATTTATTGCTGGGAATGATTTATTACTGGGAATGATTTTGGGAGCTGAAGGGTTCGGGAAGGACGGGGATGGGATAAAGTAAAAATAAAATAAATCCAAATCGAGATAAGGGCCGGGAATTATTGCTGGGAATTATTTTTGGGAATGATTTATTGCTGGGAATTAATTCTCCCTGGGAATTAATTATCCTTGAGAATTATTTTGGGAATGATTTTGGGAGCTGAAGGATTTGGGAAGGACGGGGATGGGAAGGGGGGATGGGATCGGAGCTGGGATTGGAATTTTGGGTTTTAGAAAGGGGGGGAAATGGAAATAAATTGGAATAAATTAAATCAAA
>JADMLD010000198.1:0-12980 GCA_017589585.1 Phylloscopus whistleri
CCTCAAACTGACCCCAAACTGACCCCAAACTGACCCAAACTGACCTCAAACTGACCCCAAACTGACCCCAAACTGACCTCAAACTGACCTCAAACTGACTCAAACTGACCCCAAACTGACCCCAAACTGACCCCAAACTGACCCCAAACTGACCCCAAAATGACCCCAAAATGACCCCAAACTGACCCCAAACTGACCTCAAACTGACCCCAAACTGACCCAAACTGACCCCAAACTGACCCCAAACTGAACAGAAACGGACCCAAAACTCACCCCCAAAACAGCCCCAAAATGAAAATTATCCAAAATGACCCAAAAATGGAATGAAAATAACCCCATAACGACCCGAACAACCCCGAAATCACCTAAAACTCACCCGAAACGACCCAGAGACCCAAAATAAAAAACCCATAACCCACCCAACGGAAAGGAAATGACCCAAAACAGCCCCAAATGGGACCGAAAACCCCCTAAAATCACCCAAGCCTGAACAGAAACGACCCAAAATTGAACCAAAAATGGACACAAAACGACACAAAATAGCCCAAAATGGAATCAAAACCACCCAAACCAGCCCAAAACGGACACAAAATCCCCTAAAATGACCTAAAATTGAACTGAAACCACCTAAAACTGAACCAAACCGAGCCCAAACGGACCCAAAATGACCCCAAAGTCCCCCCAAGCCCCCGAAATCCCCGATTTCCCCAAATTCCCCCAATCCCCACCTCCCTCTCGACGTTGATGTAGAACTGCCGGATCCCCTCCAGCGTCAGCTCCTCCTTCTTCACCAGGATCCGGATCGGGTCCCGCATGAACTTCTTGGTCACCTCCAGCACGTCCAGCGGCATGGTGGCCGACAGCAGCACCACCTGGACACCCAAAAACGGGGTCAGAAACCCCAAAAATGGGTAAAGGAACCCCAAAAATGGGTAAAGGAACCCCAAAAATGGGGAAAGGAACCCCAAAAATGGGTTTGGGACACCCAAAAAATGGGTTTGAACTTCTTGGTCACCTCCAGCACGTCCAGCGGCATGGTGGCCGACAGCAGCACCACCTGGACACCCAGAAACAGGGTCAGAACATCCAAAAATGGGTTTGGGACACCAAAAAACGGGTTTGGGACACCACAAAATGGGGTCAGACACTCCAAAAATGGGTAAAGGAACCCCAAAAATGGGTAAAGGAACCCCAAAAATGGGTTTGGGACACCAAAAAACGGGGTCAGAACCCCCAAAAATGGGGAAAGGAACCCCAAAAATGGGTTTGGGACACCAAAAAATGGGGTCAGACACTCCAAAAATGGGTAAAGGAACCCCAAAAATGGGTTTGGGACACCCAAAAAATGGGTTTGAACTTCTTGGTCACCTCCAGCACGTCCAGCGGCATGGTGGCCGACAGCAGCACCACCTGGACACCCAAAAACAGGGTCAGAACATCCAAAAGTGGGTTTGGGACACCACAAAACGGGGTCAGAACATCCAAAAATGGGTAAAGGAACCCCAAAAATGGGTTTGGGACACCAAAAATGGGTTTGGGACACCAAAAATGGGTTTGGGACACCACAAAACGGGGTCAGACACTCCAAAAATGGGTAAAGGAACCCCAAAATTGGTAAAGGAACCCCAAAAATGGGTAAAGAACCCAAAAAATGGGGAAAGGAACCCAAAAAATGGGGTTGGGACCCCCAAAAATGGAGGAAAGGACCCCAAAACTGGGATTGGCACAGCGAAAAAAAGGAAAAGGACCCCAAAATTAGGAAGGGGACCCCAAAAACTAGGGTTGGGACACCAAAAAACCAGAGAAGGGACCAAAACAACGGGGTTGGGACCCTTCCAGATCCCCCCAAAATTCTCCACCAATTGCTAAAAAAACTCCCCCCCGGAAAATCCTCCTTCAAAATCCAAATTTGCCCCCAAATCCCACTTTCAAAATTCCCCAAAATCCCCCAAACTCCCACCAAAATTCTCTGGGACGTCCCAAAAAAAACCCCCAAACCCTTCCCCAAAAAAAAATCCCCCCCCAAAAAATCCCCAAATTCCCAAAAATTCCCCAAAAAATTCCCCAAAATCCCCCCAAACGCTGTTACCCACCGCGGCCGCCAGGGGGTGCTGCGCTCCGCCCGGATTTTTTTAATTTTAATTTTAATTTTTTTTTTTTTTACCAAATCCTCGAGTTTTTGGGGTTTTTTTTTTCGGGAATTTCCCCAAATTTGGGATTTTTTTTGGGGGGGAGATTTGGGGTCCCCCCACCTGCGTGTTCCCGCTCAGCTTCTGGAAGATGTCGTAGATTTGGTCCTTGAAGCCCCGGCTCAGCATCTCGTCCGCCTCGTCCAGCACGAACATCTTGATGAATTTTGGGGCTGGAAAAGGGGAATTCGGGAAAATCCCCAAATTTTGGGGGTCAGGGGGGTTTCAGTGGGGCAGTTTGGGGGATTTGGAGGGGAAATGGGGAGTTTTGGGGCGGATTTAGGGCGGATTTTGGGGGTTTTTTTAGAGGCTTGAGGTGGATTTTGGGGGGGAATGTTGGGGTTTTTTGGGTTCCAAGCCACATTTTTGGGTCAGTTTGGGGTTTTTTTAGGTCCCAAGCCAGATTTTTGGGTTATTTTGAGTCCCAAGCCGGATTTTTGGGTCAATTCTGGGTTATTTTGGGTTCCAAGTCACATTTTTGGGTGAACTTTGGCTTTTTTTTTGAGGTTCCGAGTCACATTTTTGGGTGGTTTTGGGTTATTTTGGGTGATTTTGGGTCCCAAGCCAGATTTTGGGGCAGTTTGGGGTTATTTCGGGTCCCAAACCAGAATTTCGGGTCCGTTCTGAGCGATTTTTGGGTCAGTTTTGGGTCGATTCTGGGCGATTTTGGGTCCCAACTCAGAATTTTAGGTCACTTTTGGGTCAATTTTGGGTCCCCCCTCAGTCCCGGCGCTGATCAGCCCCCGGGGGTCTCGGGTCGGGGCCGGGCAGGACGCGGGGCCAGGACCCCCCCCCGGGGTCAGGTGACACGCAGCTCATCACCGGGGGGGCCAAAAATCCCCAAATTTAACCCAAATCCCCCAAATTTAACCCAAATCTGGGCACTTTAACCCATTCCTGGCCGTTTGAACCCATTCCTGACAGCTCTGCTCCCATCTCCAGGGCTTTTCGGGGGTGCAGGTCCCGTTTTTGGGGTGAATTTTGGGCTTTTTGGGGTCACTGATCCCAATTTTGGGGTGAATTTTGGGGTTTTCGGGGTCACTCACACAGCTACCGGCGGTCGAGCCACCCCAGCCCCAATTTGGGGCCATTTTTCCTCTTTTTAACTCATTTTTTTACCATTTCGAGGATGTTTTTTTCATATTTCTGAGAGGCTTTTTTACCATTTCCGGGGTTTTTTGGGGGTGCAGATCCCATTTTTGGGGTGAATTTCGGGCTTTTCGGGGTCACTCACGCAGATACCGGCGGTTGAGCCAGCCCCAGTGCCAATTCTGAGCCGTTTTATCTCATTTTTAACCCATTTTTGGGTATCCCTGGGCGGCTCCCGGGGGTTTTTGGGGTGGCTGATCCCGATTTTGGGGTGAATTTTGGGGTTTTTGGGGTGGCTGATCCCGATTTCGGGGTGAATTCCGGGCTTTTCGGGGTCACTCACACAGGTACCGGCGGTTCAGCATGTCGAAGACGCGGCCCGGCGTCCCCACCACCACGTGCGGCGCCTCCAGCTGCAGCTTCTGCACCTCGGCCCGGACGTTGGTGCCGCCGATGCAGGCGTGGCAGGAGGCGCCCATGTAGTCCCCCAGGGCCATCACCACCTTCTGGATCTGTGACGTCATCGGTGATGTCACCGGTGATGTCATCGGTGACGTCGCCGTCCCAGGAAACCCCGAAATCCCCGCTCAAATCCCCCAAGTATCCCATTAAAACCCCCAAGCGACACTCGAATCCCGCTCAAAACCCCAAAATCCCACCCAAATCCCACTCAAAACCCCAAAATCCCCACCAAATCCCATTAAAAACCCCCAAATTCCACTCAAATCGCATCAAAAGCCCCAAAGCTCCAACCTAAACCCCAAACCCCACCTAAAATCCCACTAAAAACCCCCAAATCCCCACTCAAATCCCTCAAATCCCACTCAAATCCCATTAAAAACCCCAAAATCCCACCCAAATCCATAAAAAAACCAAAACCCCACTAAAAACCCCCAAATCCCCATTCAAATTCCATTAAGAACCCCAAAATCCCACCTGAATCCCACTCAAAACCCCCAACATCCCCACTCAAATCCCCAAATATCCCATTAAAACCCCAAATGACACTCGAATCCCACTCAAAACCCCAAAATCCCACGTGAATCCCGCTGAAAACCCCAAAATCCCCACCAAATACCATGAAAACCCCCAAATTCCACTCAAATCCCATCAAAAACCCCAAAGCTCCAACCTAAATCCCAAATCCCACCTAAAATCCCACTAAAAACCCCCAAATCCCCACTCAAATCCCTCAAATCCCACTAAAATCCCATTAAAAACCCCAAAATCGCACCCAAATCCCATAAAAAAACCAAAATCCCACAAAAAACCCCAAGATCCCCATTCAAATTCCATCAAGAACCCCAAAATCCCACCTGAAGCCCACTCAAAACCCCAAAATCCCCACTCAAATTCCCACTCAAATCCCATTAAAAACCCCAAATTCCACTCAAATCCCATTAAAAACCCCAAATTCCACTCAAATCCCATTAAAAACCCCAAATTCCACTCAAATCCCATCAAAAACCCCCAAATCCCTACCCAAATCCCACTGAAAACCCCAAAATCCCCACCAAATCCCATGAAAACACCCAAATTCCACTCAAATCCCATCAAAAACCCCAAAGCTCCAACCCAAATCCCAAATCCCACCTAAAATCCCACTAAAAACCCCCAAATCCCCGCTCAAATCCCATTAAAAACCCCAAATCCCCACTCAAATCCACTCAAAACCCCAAATCCCCACTCAAATCCCACTAAAAACCCCAAATCCCACTCAAATCCCATTAAAAACCCCAAATCCCACTCAAATCCCACTAAAAACCCAAATCCCCCTCAAATCCCACTAAAAACCCCAAATCCCCACTCAAATCCCATTAAAAACCCCAAATCCCCCTCAAATCCCATTAAAAACCCCAAATCCCCACTCAAATCCCATTAAAAACCCCAAATCCCACTCAAATCCCACTAAAAACCCCAAATCCCCACTCAAATCCCATTAAAAACCCCAAATCCCACTCAAATCCCATTAAAAACCCCAAATCCCCACTCAAATCCCACTCAAAACCCCAAATCCCCCTCAAATCCCACTAAAAACCCCAAATTTCCCTCAAATCCCACTCAAAACCCCAAATCCCCCTCAAATCCCATTAAAAACCCCAAATCCCACTCAAATCCCACTAAAAACCCCAAAAATCCCAAATTTTCCCTTTTCCAGCCCCGTTTCCCGCCCAGGGGCGGCGATGACGTCACTGATGACGTCACTGATGACGTCACTGCTGACGTCACTGCTGACGTCACGGGGCGCAGGTGTGCCCCAGGTATGAACCAGTCCGGGCACTGGCCGGGACTGGGATGAACTGGGAGCTGCTGCTGCTCTGCCCCCGCCGGATTCGGGACCAGGGCCAGCGGGCCCCGCCCTGCCCAGGCGGCGGGGACTGGGACGGACTGGGATGGACTGGGATGGACTGGGATGGACTGGGACGGACTGGGACGGACTGGGACGGACTGGGATGGACTGGGATGGACTGGGATGGACTGGGACGGACTGGGACGGACTGGGAGGGACTGGGACGGACTGGGACGGACTGGGATGGACTGGGAGTTAACTGGGATGGACTGGGATGGACTGGGAGTTAACTGGGATGGACTGGGACGGACTGGGATAGACTGGGATGGACTGGGATGGACTGGGATGGACTGGGACGGACTGGGATGGACTGGGGCATACTGGTTTGGACTGGGATGGACTGGGATGGACTGGGAGCGACTGGCACATACTGGTTTGTACTGGTTTGGACTGGGATGGACTGGGGCATACTGGTTTGTACTGGTTTGTACTGGGATGGACTAGGATGGACTGGGAGCGACTGGGGCATACTGGTTTGTACTGGGATGGACTGGGATGGACTGGGAGCGACTGGGACGTACTGCTGGTTTGTACTGGGATGGACTGGGATGGACTGGGAGCGACTGGTTTGTACTGGGATGGACTGGGAGCGACTGGGGCATACTGGTTTGTACTGGGATGGACTGGGATTGACTGGGAGGGACTGGGAGCGACTGGGACATACTGGTTTGTACTGGGATGGACTGGGAGTGACTGGGAGCGACTGGGACATACTGGGACATACTGGTTTGTACTGGTTTGTACTGGGAGTGACTGGGTTATACTGGGACATACTGGTTTGTACTGGGATGGACTGGGATGGACTAGGAGCGACTGGGGCATACTGGTTTGTACTGGGATGGACTGGGAGCAACTGGGACATACTGGTTTGTACTGGGAGCGACTGGGTTATACTGGGACAGCCCAGTTTGGACTGGGTTATACTGGGATGCACTGGGTTATACTGGTTCGTACTGGACCAGACTAAGCTATACTGGTTTGAACTGGCCGCTGCAGCTACCTGGACCAGTTCAAACCCATCTCTACCGGTCCAAACCGGTTTGTACTGGCCCAAACTGGTTTGTACTGGTCCCAGCACGGGTGCCACGCCCCCTCCAGCAGCCACCAGGTGGCGCTCTACAGCCGCCCCCACCTGTCCCTGCTCCCCCAAACCGGTTTGTACTGGTTTCTACTGGTTTCTACTGGTTTGTACCAGTTTGTGCTGGTTCAACCCCCCCCAACCAGTCCATACCAGTCCAAACTGGTTTATACTGGTGGCAGCACAGGTGCCACGCCCCTTCCAGCAGCCACTAGGTGGCGCTCTACCTGTCCCTGCTCCCCCAAACCGGTTCCTACCGGTTCGTACTGGTTTCTACTGGTCCGTACCAGCCCAAGCCCCCCCGAACCGGCCCGTACTGGTTTGTACTGGTGTGTACTGGTACCTGCTGCGCCAGCTCGCGGGTGGGCGCCAGCACCAGCGCCTGGGTGGCCTTGAGCTCCAGCTCCACCTGCTGCAGGATGGAGATGGCGAAGGTGGCGGTTTTACCTGTGCCCGACTGCGCCTGCGCGATGACGTCATAGCCTGGGGAGACAGGTGTGCACAGGTGTGTCACAGGTGTGTGTGTGTGTGTGTGTGTGCCACGTCATAGCCTGGGGAGACAGGTGTGCACAGGTGTGTCACAGGTGTGTGTGTGTGTGTGTGTGTGTGTGTGTGTGCCACAGGCGGTTTTACCTGTGCCCGACTGCGCCTGCGCGATGACGTCATAGCCTGCGGAGACAGGTGTGCACAGGTGTGTCACAGGTGTGTGTGACAGGGGTGTGTGTGTGTGTGTGTGTGTGTGACAGGTGTGTGTGTGTCACAGGTGTGTGTGTGTGTGTGTGTGTGTGTGCCACGTCATAGCCTGAAACAGAGACAGGTGTGCACAGGTGTGTCACAGGTGTGTGTGTGTGTGTGTGTGTGTGCCACAGGCGGTTTTACCTGTGCCCGACTGCGCCTGCGCGATGACGTCATAGCCTAGCACAGGTAAGCACCTGTACAGGTGTGCCACAGGTGTGTCAGTTACAGGTGTGTCAGTTACAGGTGTGCCAGTGCACACTCAGGTGTGTCAGTTACAGGTGTGTCAGTGCACACTCAGGTGTGTCAGTTACAGGTGTGTCAGTTACAGGTGTGCCAGTGCACACTCAGGTGTGTCAGTTACAGGTGTGTCAGTTACAGGGGTGTCAGTTACAGGTGTGCCAGTGCACACTCAGGTGTGTCAGTTACAGGTGTGTCAGTTACAGGTGTGCCAGAGCACACTCAGGTGTGTCAGTCACAGGTGTGTCAGTCACAGGTGTGTCAGTTACAGGTGTGTCAGTCACAGGTGTGTCAGTTACAGGTGTGCCAGTGCACACTCAGGTGTGTCAGTTACAGGTGTGTCAGTCACAGGTGTGTCAGTCACAGGTGTGTCAGTTACAGGTGTGTCAGTTACAGGTGTGTCAGTTACAGGTGTGTCAGTCACAGGTGTGTCAGTGCACACTCAGGTGTGTCAGTTACAGGTGTGTCAGTCACAGGTGTGTCAGTTACAGGTGTGTCAGTCACAGGTGTGTCAGTTACAGGTGTGTCAGTTACAGGTGTGTCAGTTACAGGTGTGCCAGTGCACACTCAGGTGTGCCAGTTACAGGTGTGTCAGTTACAGGTGTGCCAGTTACAGGTGTGTCAGTCACAGGTGTGTCAGTTACAGGTGTGTCAGTTACAGGTGTGCCAGTTACAGGTGTGTCAGTGCACACTCAGGTGTGCCACAGGTGTGCCAGTTACAGGTGTGTCAGTTACAGGTGTGCCAGTGCACACTCAGGTGTGTCAGTTACAGGTGTGTCAGTTACAGGTGTGCCAGTGCACACTCAGGTGTGCCAGTTACAGGTGTGTCAGTTACAGGTGTGTCAGTGCACACTCAGGTGTGTCAGTTACAGGTGTGTCAGTTACAGGTGTGTCAGTTACAGGTGTGTCAGTTACAGGTGTGTCAGTGCACACTCAGGTGTGTCAGTTACAGGTGTGTCAGTTACAGGTGTGTCAGTCACAGGTGTGTCAGTTACAGGTGTGTCAGTTACAGGTGTGCCAGTGCACACTCAGGTGTGTCAGTTACAGGTGTGTCAGTTACAGGTGTGCCAGTTACAGGTGTGTCAGTTACAGGTGTGTCAGTGCACACTCAGGTGTGTCAGTTACAGGTGTGTCAGTTACAGGGGTGTCAGTCACAGGTGTGTCAGTTACAGGTGTGTCAGTGCACACTCAGGTGTGCCACAGGTGTGTCAGTTACAGGTGTGTCAGTTACAGGTGTGTCAGTTACAGGTGTGTCAGTTACAGGTGTGCCAGTGCACACTCAGGTGTGTCAGTGCACACTCAGGTGTGTCAGTTACAGGTGTGCCAGTTACAGGTGTGTCAGTTACAGGTGTGTCAGTTACAGGTGTGTCAGTGCACACTCAGGTGTGTCAGTCACAGGTGTGTCAGTTACAGGTGTGTCAGTTACAGGTGTGTCAGTTACAGGTGTGTCAGTGCACACTCAGGTGTGTCAGTTACAGGTGTGTCAGTTACAGGTGTGCCAGTGCACACTCAGGTGTGTCAGTTACAGGTGTGTCAGTTACAGGTGTGTCAGTTACAGGTGTGCCAGTGCACACTCAGGTGTGTCAGTTACAGGTGTGTCAGTTACAGGTGTGTCAGTTACAGGTGTGTCAGTTACAGGTGTGTCAGTGCACACTCAGGTGTGTCAGTTACAGGTGTGTCAGTTACAGGTGTGTCAGTTACAGGGGTGTCAGTTACAGGTGTGCCAGTGCACACTCAGGTGTGTCAGTTACAGGTGTGTCAGTTACAGGTGTGCCAGAGCACACTCAGGTGTGTCAGTCACAGGTGTGTCAGTTACAGGTGTGTCAGTTACAGGTGTGTCAGTCACAGGTGTGTCAGTGCACACTCAGGTGTGTCAGTTACAGGTGTGTCAGTTACAGGTGTGTCAGTTACAGGGGTGTCAGTTACAGGTGTGTCAGTGCACACTCAGGTGTGTCAGTTACAGGTGTGTCAGTTACAGGTGTGCCAGTGCACACTCAGGTGTGCCAGTTACAGGTGTGTCAGTTACAGGTGTGTCAGTTACAGGTGTGTCAGTTACAGGTGTGTCAGTTACAGGTGTGTCAGTTACAGGTGTGTCAGTTACAGGTGTGTCAGTTACAGGTGTGCCAGTTACAGGTGTGTCAGTTACAGGTGTGTCAGTTACAGGTGTGTCAGTTACAGGTGTGCCAGTGCACACTCAGGTGTGTCAGTTACAGGTGTGTCAGTGCACACTCAGGTGTGCCAGTTACAGGTGTGTCAGTTACAGGTGTGTCAGTTACAGGTGTGCCAGTTACAGGTGTGTCAGTTACAGGTGTGTCAGTTACAGGTGTGCCAGTGCACACTCAGGTGTGTCAGTTACAGGTGTGTCAGTTACAGGTGTGTCAGTTACAGGTGTGTCAGTTACAGGTGTGCCAGTGCACACTCAGGTGTGCCAGTTACAGGTGTGTCAGTCACAGGTGTGTCAGTTACAGGTGTGTCAGTTACAGGTGTGTCAGTTACAGGTGTGTCAGTTACAGGTGTGCCAGTGCACACTCAGGTGTGCCAGTTACAGGTGTGTCAGTCACAGGTGTGTCAGTTACAGGTGTGTCAGTTACAGGTGTGTCAGTCACAGGTGTGTCAGTTACAGGTGTGTCAGTTACAGGTGTGCCAGTGCACACTCAGGTGTGTCAGTTACAGGTGTGTCAGTTACAGGTGTGTCAGTTACAGGTGTGTCAGTTACAGGTGTGCCAGTGCACACTCAGGTGTGTCAGTTACAGGTGTGTCAGTTACAGGTGTGCCAGTGCACACTCAGGTGTGTCAGTTACAGGTGTGTCAGTTACAGGTGTGTCAGTTACAGGTGTGTCAGTGCACACTCAGGTGTGTCAGTTACAGGTGTGTCAGTTACAGGTGTGTCAGTCACAGGTGTGTCAGTTACAGGTGTGTCAGTTACAGGTGTGCCAGTGCACACTCAGGTGTGTCAGTTACAGGTGTGTCAGTTACAGGTGTGCCAGTGCACACTCAGGTGTGTCAGTCACAGGTGTGTCAGTCACAGGTGTGTCAGTTACAGGTGTGTCAGTCACAGGTGTGTCAGTGCACACTCAGGTGTGTCAGTTACAGGTGTGTCAGTTACAGGTGTGTCAGTTACAGGTGTGTCAGTTACAGGTGTGTCAGTCACAGGTGTGTCAGTTACAGGTGTGCCAGTGCACACTCAGGTGTGCCAGTTACAGGTGTGTCAGTTACAGGTGTGTCAGTTACAGGTGTGTCAGTTACAGGTGTGCCAGTTACAGGTGTGTCAGTGCACACTCAGGTGTGTCAGTTACAGGTGTGTCAGTGCACACTCAGGTGTGTCAGTTACAGGTGTGCCAGTTACAGGTGTGTCAGTTACAGGTGTGTCAGTCACAGGTGTGTCAGTTACAGGTGTGTCAGTGCACACTCAGGTGTGCCACAGGTGTGTCAGTTACAGGTGTGTCAGTTACAGGTGTGTCAGTTACAGGTGTGTCAGTCACAGGTGTGTCAGTTACAGGTGTGCCAGTGCACACTCAGGTGTGTCAGTTACAGGTGTGTCAGTTACAGGTGTGCCAGTGCACACTCAGGTGTGTCAGTTACAGGTGTGTCAGTTACAGGTGTGTCAGTTACAGGTGTGCCAGTGCACACTCAGGTGTGTCAGTTACAGGTGTGTCAGTTACAGGGGTGTCAGTTACAGGTGTGCCAGTGCACACTCAGGTGTGTCAGTTACAGGTGTGTCAGTTACAGGTGTGCCAGAGCACACTCAGGTGTGTCAGTCACAGGTGTGTCAGTTACAGGTGTGTCAGTTACAGGTGTGTCAGTTACAGGTGTGTCAGTTACAGGTGTGCCAGTGCACACTCAGGTGTGCCAGTTACAGGTGTGTCAGTCACAGGTGTGTCAGTTACAGGTGTGTCAGTCACAGGTGTGTCAGTTACAGGTGTGTCAGTTACAGGTGTGTCAGTTACAGGTGTGCCAGTGCACACTCAGGTGTGCCAGTTACAGGTGTGTCAGTTACAGGTGTGCCAGTTACAGGTGTGTCAGTTACAGGTGTGTCAGTGCACACTCAGGTGTGTCAGTTACAGGTGTGTCAGTTACAGGTGTGCCAGTGCACACTCAGGTGTGTCAGTTACAGGTGTGTCAGTTACAGGTGTGTCAGTTACAGGTGTGTCAGTCACAGGTGTGTCAGTTACAGGTGTGTCAGTTACAGGTGTGTCAGTTACAGGTGTGTCAGTTACAGGTGTGTCAGTCACAGGTGTGTCAGTTACAGGTGTGTCAGTGCACACTCAGGTGTGTCAGTTACAGGTGTGCCAGTGCACACTCAGGTGTGCCAGTTACAGGTGTGTCAGTTACAGGTGTGTCAGTTACAGGTGTGCCAGTTACAGGTGTGTCAGTTACAGGTGTGCCAGTGCACACTCAGGTGTGCCAGTTACAGGTGTGTCAGTTACAGGTGTGCCAGTTACAGGTGTGTCAGTTACAGGTGTGTCAGTTACAGGTGTGCCAGTTACAGGTGTGTCAGTTACAGGTGTGCCAGTTACAGGTGTGCCAGTTACAGGTGTGCCAGTGCACACTCAGGTGTGTCAGTTACAGGTGTGTCAGTTACAGGTGTGTCAGTCACAGGTGTGTCAGTTACAGGTGTGTCAGTGCACACTCAGGTGTGCCACAGGTGTGTCAGTTACAGGTGTGTCAGTTACAGGTGTGTCAGTTACAGGTGTGTCAGTCACAGGTGTGTCAGTTACAGGTGTGTCAGTTACAGGTGTGCCAGTGCACACTCAGGTGTGTCAGTTACAGGTGTGTCAGTTACAGGTGTGCCAGTTACAGGTGTGTCAGTTACAGGTGTGTCAGTTACAGGTGTGTCAGTTACAGGTGTGCCAGTGCACACTCAGGTGTGTCAGTTACAGGTGTGCCAGTTACAGGTGTGCCAGTTACAGGTGTGCCAGTGCACACTCAGGTGTGTCAGTTACAGGTGTGTCAGTTACAGGTGTGTCAGTTACAGGTGGTGTCAGTTACAGGTGTGTCAGTGCACACTCAGGGTGTGCCACAGGTGTGTCAGTTACAGGTGTGTCAGTTACAGGTGTGTCAGTTAAAGGTGTGTCAGTTACAGGTGTGTCAGTTACAGGTGTGTCAGTTACAGGTGTGCCAGTGCACACTCAGGTGTGTCAGTTACAGGTGTGTCAGTTACAGGTGTGCCAGTTACAGGTGTGTCAGTTACAGGTGTGTCAGTTACAGGTGTGTCAGTTACAGGTGTGCAGTTACAGGTGTGTCAGTTACAGGTGTGCCAGTTACAGGTGTGTCAGTTACAGGTGTGTCAGTCACAGGT
>JADMLD010000199.1:0-12687 GCA_017589585.1 Phylloscopus whistleri
GATGGAGCGAGGGGAGGAGGCGCCCGAGGCTGCCGGGGGCTGTCGCTGTCACCTCCAGGGACAGCCGGACCCTGTCACCGCGGGCTGTCACCCTCTGCAGCCTCTGCCCGCCCCCCGCGGTGTCCCCGAGGGGCTCCCCGGTTCGGGTGACAGCCGGGGCAGCACCCAGCGGGGTGACAGCACCCCTGGGAGCCTGGGGGACACAGGGGGACGTGGGGACAGGGAGGCCATGGGGACACGGGTGTTGGGGACCTGGGGACAGGTGGCCAGGGGGACGTGGGGACACAGGGAGGGTCGGGCCCCTCCACGCCATTGTCCCCGTGATCAGGAGTGCCCAGGGCCCCGCGTGTCGCTGTGTCCGAGTGTCCCCTGCGTCCCAAAGTGTCCCCAGGCCCTGCCACATCTCCCTGGGGCCGGAGGTGCCCAAGCTGCCCCACCGCTCTGTCCCAGCGCGTCCCCACCGTGTCCCCGCGTGTCCCCAGGAGCCCCGGTTCCCTGTGACCCCCCCAGGACCCTCCGGGCTGCCATGACCACCCCAGCCCCCATCACCCCCAGCCCCCCGTGCCCCCTGTGACCCCCTCGACCCCCCCCCGCCCTCCATGGACACCCAGGCCCCCCCAGTTCTGCAAGCCCCCCGCCCCTCTGTGACCCTTCAGGCCCCTGGAACACCCCCAGACCCCTCAGACCCCCCAGGTCCCCGGACCGTGTGACCCCTGCCAGCCCCCCGTGACCCCTCCGGTCCCCACGGCTCCCCCGCCCCCATGGACTCTCCCAGCCCCCCGAGCCCCCCCCGGCCCATTTAGACTCGCCCAGGGGCAGAGGCGGAGTTTGCCCCGCCCACTGCCCGCCCCTGCCCCCAGCCCATTGGCTGTCCCGACCATCACTCCGCGCCCCGCCCCCGCCTCCCATTGGCGGAGGCCCCCTCGGGCGTTCGCGTTGCCCCGGCAACCAGCGCGGCGGGAACGGGGCGAGCGCGAGGGCGTGACCGCGGGGTTCTGATTGGCCGCGCCGAGCCACGAGCGCGGCGCCGATTGGCCACGCACGAGGCCCCGCCCCCGCAGGCGAGCGGGGCGGGTCACGTGGGGGCGGCGGGGGCGGCGGGAGCGGCGGAGCGCAGCGGCCATGAAGCACTACGAGGTGAGGCGGCCGCGCGGCCCGCGCACCGAGGCGGCCTCCGGCACCGGAGCGGCCCCGAGAGCCGGTGCCGTCGGCCCCGCACGGCGCGCCCGCGCCGACCTCGCGGAACCCGCGCGTTCCGCCCCGGGGCACACGGGACGCGCTCTGCGCATGTGCTGGGGGGGGGGGGGGTTGGTGGCGATCTGCGCGTGCGCCTCAGAGTGAGCCGGCCCTGAGGCGGCGGGGGCGTGGTCTGGGGGCGTGGCTTGACGAGGGGCGGGGTCTTCAGGTGGGCGGGGCGTCGTGAGGGGGCGTGGCTTGGGTCCGGGACCCTCGGGCGGCCCCGGAAGGTCCTGGAAGGTCCCGGGAGGGTCCCGCGGTGGCAGCGGGGCTCGGAGGGGCCCGGAGGGGCTGGGGTCACCCCTGGGCATGCCCCGTCCCACGCCCTCCCCCTGCGGTCACCCCCCCGAGGCTGTCCTGTCGCTGTCACCGCGCTCGGGGTGGCACGGCCCGGGTAGCCCAGGATGTCACCTCCAGCCCCGGGCGTGTCACAGCGGGTGACAGCGCCATCGGGGTGTCCCCAGGGGTGCCAGAGCCCCGTCCCGGGGTGACAGACCCGTCCCGGTGTCACCGCGTGACGTCACCCCGCTCCCCCGGAGCCACCCCCCCGCGGGTGACAGCGGCCACATGGCCCCGGCCACCTCTGTCCCCACCCGGTGCCACCCCGCCAGGCTCCCGGGGACCCCGGGGCCCTCCCGCTGCGGCCTCACCCGTGCCCCGTCCTGCCCCGTCCTGTCCTGTCCCCTCCGTCCCCGCCGGCCGCTGTCCCCACCCCCCCCCGAGCCGGGTGACTCCGTCCCCCCCCCCGTGGCCACCCCCGGGGCCACCTCCGGGGCCACCAAGGGCCACCAAGGCCCGCGGGGCGGGGTGGGCAGGTTTATATTTAGGCGGCGGCGGGGCCGATCGGGTTTCGGGCGGCGGTGACATGGAGGTGGTGGCGGTGCCACCCCGCGAGGGCGGCGCGGTGGCCCCGGGCCCCGCGCTGGGGCTGTGGGCGCCGCTGGCCCCGGGCAGGCGGCCCAAGAGGTCCAACGTGCTCTTCTTCGAGGTGGAGATCCTGGACGCCCGCACGCGGGACAAGCTCTGCTTCCTGGACAAGGTGGGGGACACCGGGGGGGGACACGGGGAGGGGACGGGGAGGGGACACGGGGGACGCTGAGCGCCCCTCGCTGTCCCCAGGTGGAGCCTCAGGCCACGGTGGCCGACATCAAGAACCTGTTCAGCAAAGCCCGTGAGTGGGGACAGACGGACAGAGGGACAGGGAGGGGACAGGGATGGGGACAGGGTTGGGCACCCCCAGGGCAGATGGGGACCCTGGGTGTGGCTGTCCCCAGGGTCAGCGTTGTCCCCGCGGGGCCACGTGCGCCTTCATTGTCCCCGTGACCGGGAGTCCCCCCACGTGTCGCTGTGTCCAAGTGTCCCCTGCGTCCCAAAGTGTCCCTGCAGTGCCACCACCGCTGTCCCCAGGGTGTCCCTGCAGTGCCACCACCGCTGTCCCTCTGTCCCACAGATCCCCAGTGGTACCCGGCGAGGCAGTCCCTGCGCCTGGACCCCAGTGAGTGTCACCGCGGGATGGCGCGTCCCCAACTGTCCCCAACTGTCCCCAGGGTGTCCCCAACTGTCCCCAGGGTGTCCCCAACTGTCCCCAACTGTCCCCAGCGTGTCCCCAACTGTCCCCATCTGTCCCAGGGTGCCCCCATCTGTCCCAGGGTGTCCCCAGCTGTCCTCAGGGTCCCCAACTGTCCCCAGGGTGTCCCCAACTGTCCCCAGAGTGTCCCCAGGGTGTCCCCATCTGTCCCAGGGTGTCCCCAGGGTGTCGCCAGGTGTGCCCAGGTGCCCAGGTGTGTCCCAGGTGTTCCCCAGGTGTGTCCCAGGTGTGCCCCAGGTGTGTCCCAGCCATCCCCAGGTGCCCCAGGTGTTCCCCAGGTGTGACCAGGTGTGCCCCAGGTGTGCCCCAGGTGTGTCCCAGGTGTGTCCCAGGTGTGCCCCAGGTGTGCCCAGGTGCCCAGGTGTGTGTGTCCCCAGAGGGTCGCTCGCTGAAGGACGAGGATGTGCTGCAGTCGCTGCCCGTGGGCACCACGGCCACGCTCTACTTCCGGGACCTGGGGGCACAGATCAGCTGGGTCACGGTGAGGGTGCCACCCCCTGTGTCACCCTGAGTGTCACCCTGAGTGTCACCCCGTGTCCCTGTGTCTGTCTGTCCCTCTCTGTGCCTCTGTCCCTGCTCCTGGATGTCCCATGTCCGCTGTGTTCCCCTGTCTCAGCTGTCCCCTCACCTGTCCCAGGTGTCCCCTGACCTGTCCCCTCACCTGTCCCCTGACTGTCCCTGACTGTCCCCTGACCTGTCCCTCACCTGTCCCAGGTGTTCCTGACCGAGTACGCCGGGCCCCTGCTCATTTACCTGCTGTTCTATTTCCGGGTCCCCTTCCTGTACGGGCCCCGCTACGACTTCACCGCCAGCCGGCACCGCGTGGTGCAGTGAGAGCTGGGGACAGGGACGGGGACACCGGGGGCACTGGGGACACTGGGGGCATTGGGGACACCGGGGGCATTGGGGACACTGGGGACACTGGGGACAATGGGGGCATTGGGGGCATTGGGGACACTGGGGACAATGGGGGCATTGGGGGCACTGGGGGCACTGGGGGCACTGGGGCATTGGGGACACTGGGGGCTATGGGACAATGTGGACGCTGGGGGCATTGGGGGCATTGGGGACAATGGGGACACTGGGGACACTGGGGGCATTGGGGGCATTGAGGGGACATTGGGGGCATTGGGGACATTGGGGGCATTGGGGGCATTGAGGGGACATTGGGGACAACGCGGACATTGGGGGCATTGGGGGCATTGGGGACAATGGGGCAGCAATAGAGGCAGCAGAGGGACAACGGGGACCTGGTGACAATGACAGCACGGGGGGGGGGCGGGGGGACAATGGGTGGGAAACGGGGGGGATGGGACAGTGGGGGGGGGGGGGGGCTCTGGGGACGTTTGGGGGGTCCTGGGGGTCCAGAGGATCTGGGGGGGGCTCAGGGGGTCCCTGGGGACGTTGGGGGGGGTCTGGCAATGAGGGGACATGGTGGGGACACCGGCCAGGGGGGTGGGGAGGTGTCCCCATGTCCCCCCCGCCGTGTCCCCCGCTGTCCCCAGCCTGGCCTGCTGCTGCCACTCGTTCCACTACGTGAAGCGGCTGCTGGAGACGCTGTTTGTGCACCGCTTCTCGCACGGCACCATGCCCCTGCGCAACATCTTCAAGGTGACACTGCCACCTGTGACACACCTGTCACACCTGTGACACACCTGTCACACCTGTGATACACCTGTGACGCCGCCCCGGCACCGCCCTGCCACCTGTGTCACCGCTGTCCCCTCCCTGTCCCCTCCCTGTCCCCCTCCCTGTCCCCATCCCTTCTCGCACGGCACCACGCCCCTGCACAACATCTTCAAGGTGACACTGCCACCTGTGACACGCCTGTCACACCTGTGACACCGCCCCGGCACCGCCCTGCCACCTGTGTCACCGCTGTCCCCTCCCTGTCCCCTCCCTGTTCCCCTCCCTGTCCCCATCCCTTCTCGCACGGCACCACGCCCCTGCGCAGCATCTTCAAGGTGACACTGCCGCCCTGACACACCTGTGACACGCCTGTGACACCTGTGACACACCTGTGTCACTGCCCTGTCCCCCCAGGGGTCACTGCTGTCCCTCCCTGTCCCCACCAGGTCGTCCCCCCAGCTTCAAGGTGACACCTCTGTCACCCCCTGTCCCCACCGGGTCACCCCCCGCGCCACTGCTGTGTCCCCAGTGTGTCCCCAGCGTGTCCCCAACATGTCCCCAGCGTGTCCCCAACATGTCCCCAACGTGTCCCCAATGTCCCCAGAACTGCACCTACTACTGGGGCTTTGCTGCTTGGATGGCGTACTACATCAACCACCCGCTGTACACCCCTCCCGGTGAGTGTCACTGTCACTGTCACCTGTGTCACTGTCACTGTGTCACTGTCACTGTGTGTGTGTCACTGTCCTGTCACTGTCACTGTGTCACTGTCACTACATCAACCACCCGCTGTACACCCCTCCCGGTGAGTGTCACTGTCACTGTCACCTGTGTCACTGTCACTGTGTCACTGTGTCACTGTCACTGTGTGTGTGTGTCACTGTCACTGTCACTGTCACTGTGTCACTGTCACTGTCACTGTCACTGTGTCACTGTCACTACATCAACCACCCGCTGTACACCCCTCCCGGTGAGTGTCACTGTCACTGTCACCTGTGTGTGTGTCACTGTCACTGTCACTGTCACTGTGTCACTGTCACTGTGTGTGTGTCACTGTCACTGTGTTACTGTCACTGTCACTGTCACTGTCACTGTGTGTGTGTCACTGTCACTGTCACTGTGTCACTGTCACTGTGTGTGTGTGTCACTGTCACTGTGTTACTGTCACTGTCACTGTCACTGTCACTGTGTGTGTGTCACTGTCACTGTCACTGTGTTACTGTCACTGTCACTGTCACTGTAATTGTCACTGTGTCACTGTCACTGTCACTGTCACTGTGTCACTGTCACTGTGTGCGTGTCACTGTCACTGTCACTGTGTTACTGTCACTGTGTCACTGTCACTGTGTCACTGTCACTGTGTGTGTGTCACTGTCACTGTCACTGTGTCACTGTCACTGTGTCACTGTCACTGTGTCACTGTCACTGTGTGTGTGTCACTGTCACCGTCACTGTCACTGTCCCCTCTGTGTCCCCATCCCTCCGCCCTCCTCACGCTCCCCTTGTCCCCCTGTGCCTCCAGGGGACACGTGGGGCGTGTCCCTGTCCCTGTCACCCTGGGGTGTCCCTGGGGGTGTCCCTGTCCCTGTCACCCTGGGGTGTCCCTGGGGGTGTCCTGTCACTGTCACTGGGGTGTCCCTGGGGGTGTCCCTGTCCCTGTCACCCCGGGGTGTCACTGGGGGTGTCCCTGTCCCTGTCACCCTTGGGGTGTCCCTGGGGGTGTCCCTGTCCCTGTCACCCTGGGGTGTCCCTGGGGGTGTCCCTGCCCTGTCACCCTGGGGTGTCCCTGGGGGTGTCCCTGTCCCTGTCACCCTTGGGGTGTCACTGGGGGTGTCCCTGTCCCTGTCACCCTGGGGTGTCCCTGGGGGTGTCCCTGTCCCTGTCACCCTTGGGGTGTCCCTGGGGGTGTCCCTGTCCCTGTCACCCTGGGGTGTCCCTGGGGGTCTCCCTGTCCCTGTCACCCTTGGGGTGTCACTGGGGGTGTCCCTGTCCCTGTCACCCTGGGGTGTCCCTGGGGGTGTCCCTGTCCCTGACCCTGACCCCCCCGTGTCCCCCCAGCCTACGGTGACGAGCAGGTGAAGCTGGCGCTGGCCGTGTTCCTGGTGGGTCCTGACGGGGACACGGGGGGGACACTGGGGGGGGTTTGGGGTGTCCCAGTGGGGGCTGGGGGGTGTTGGGGGGGGGTTTGTGGGGTCGCACTGGGGGCTGGGGGGGTTTTGGGGAGCTGGGGGGGTCCCAGTGGGGGCTGGGAGGATGCAAGGGAGCGAAGTGGGGGGAGCTGAGGGGGGCAGGGGGACACTGGGGGGGTCCCTGGGGGTCCCGGTGGGGCCATCCCCGCCCCCCCCCCCCCCCGAGGGTCCCCTGTGACCCCCCCGTGCCCCCCCCCCAGTTCTGCCAGCTCGGGAACTTCTCCATCCACGTGGCCCTGAGGAACCTGCGCCCCGCGGGTGAGGGGACAGCGGGGACATGGGGGGACATTGGGGACACTGGGGGGACATTGGGGGGACATTGGGGGGACATTGGGGGACATTGGGGGACATTGGGGACACCAGGGGGACACTGGGGGGACATTGGGGGGACATTGGGGACACTGGGGGGACATTGGGGGGACATTGGGGGGACACTGGGGACACCGGGGGGACATTGGGGGACATTGGGGGGACATTGGGGACACCGGGGGGACATTGGGGGACATTGGGGGGACATTGGGGGACATTGGGGACACTGGGGGGACATTGGGGGGACACTGGGGGGACATTGGGGACACCGGAGGGGACATTGGGGACACGGGGGGACAATGGGGGGACATTGGGGGGACATTGGGGGACCAATGGGGACACGGGGGGACATGGGGGGACATTGGGGGGACATTGGGGGGACATTGGGGACACCGGGGGGACACCGGGGGGACATTGGGGGACACGGGGGGACATTGGGGACACTGGGGGGACATGGGGGGGGACATTGGGGGGACATTGGGGGACACGGGGGGGACATTGGGGGACATTGGGGGGACACTGGGGGGACATTGGGGGACATTGGGGATACGGGGGGACACTGGGGGGACACTGGGGGGACATTGGGGGACATTGGGGACACCGGGGGGACACCGGGGGGACATTGGGGGACATTGGGGGGACATTGGGGACACCGGATTGGGGGACACTGGGGGACATTGGGGGACACTGGGGGGACATTGGGGACATTGGGGGGACATTGGGGACATTGGGGACATGACGGTGCAGAGGCCACAGAAGTGAGTGGGAGCAGCCACGGGCCGGCAGGGGCACGGTGGGGACACGGAGGGTGACACGGAGGGTGGCACCTGTCCAGGGGGGTGCCCCGTGTCCCACGGGATGTCACCGGTGTGTGACCCACACGTGCCCCCCTGTCTGGGGCAGTCCCCCAGGCTGTCCCCGTGTCCGTCAGTCTGTCCCCGTGTCCGTCAGTCTGTCCCCTGTCCCCGCAGGCTCCAAGACCCGGAAGATCCCGTACCCCACCCGCAACCCCTTCACCTGGCTCTTCCTGCTGGTGTCCTGCCCCAACTACACCTACGAGGTGGGGACAGCGCCCTGGGGACAGCGGGGGGGACAGCGGGGGGACAGCGGGGGGGATGTGGAGGGTGGGGGCACCCCTGGGTGGGGGAGGGGAGGGGGCAGCGCTGTGCTGGGGGAGGGGACACGGGGGGGAGCTGCCCCCAGTGGGTGACACCAGCAACGGGTGACACCAACAGCGGGTGACACCGCAATGGGTGACACCCACAATGGGTGACACCGCCCTTGGGTGACACCCACAGTGGGTGACACCGCCCTTGGGTGACACTGCCCCCGCGTGTTCCCCCCCAGGTCGGCTCCTGGATCGGTTTCACCATCATGACCCAGTGTCTGCCCGGTGAGGGGAGGGGACACGGGGGACAAGGGAAGGGCTGGGGTGGGGGGGTGGTGGCACCCTGGGGACCTGTGTCCCCTCTCCCTGTCCCCTGTGCCACCCTGGGCTCCGTGTCCCTCCCATCCCCTCCTGTCCCCTGGTGCCGCCCCCAACTGCCCAACTGCCCTCGCGTGCCCCGTGTCCCCGCGGTGACGCCGCTGTCCCCCCCGCAGTGGCGCTCTTCTCGCTGGTGGGCTTTGTGCAGATGGCCATCTGGGCGCAGGGCAAGCACCGCAGCTACCTGAGGGAGTTCCGGGATTACCCCCCGCTGCGCTCGCCCATCGTCCCCTTCCTGCTGTGACACCGCGGGGACAGCGAGGGGACAGCACCCCCCGTGTCCCCTTCCTGCGGGGACATCGAGGGGACATCGAGGGGACAGCCCCCCCAGTGTCCCCTTCCTGCCGTGACACCGCGGGGACAGCGAGGGGACAGCCCCCCCAGTGTCCCCTTCCTGCTGTGACACCGCGGGGACATCGAGGGGACAGCACCCCCAGTGTCCCCTTCCTGCTGTGACACCGCGAGGACAGCGAGGGGACAGCACCCCCCGTGTCCCCTTCCTGCTGTGACACCGCGGGGACATCGAGGGGACAGCACCCCCAGTGTCCCCTTCCTGCTGTGACAGCCGGGACACCCCTTGGGGACACCCTGACCTGTCCCTGTCCGTGCTGCCCCGAGCCTTGGGGACAGGGTGGGGACAGGGGACACGAGCTCGCTGTCACCCTGCTGCTCACGTGGCCCCACTGTCCCTTGTCACCCACCGTGTGCCAGCCCCGGTGTCCCCATGCTGATGGCAGTGTCCCCACGCTGGTGGCAGTGTCCCCGCCCCAGTGGCAGTGTCCCCACCCCGGTGGCAGTGTCCCCACGCTGATGGCAGTGTCCCCACGCTGGTGGCAGTGTCCCCACCCCGGTGGCAGTGTCCCCACCCCGGTGGCAGTGTCCCCACTCTGGTGGCAGTGTCCCCATGCTGGTGGCAGTGTCCCCACGCTGGTGGCAGTGTCCCCACCCCGGTGGCAGTGTCCCCACGCTGGTGGCAGTGTCCCCACGCTGGTGGCAGTGTCCCCACCCCGGTGGCAGTGTCCCCACCCCGGTGGCAGTGTCCCCATGCTGGTGGCAGTGTCCCCACCCCGGTGGCAGTGTCCCCACCCCGGTGGCAGGTCCCCGGTGGCAGTGTCCCCCACCCGGTGGCAGTGTCCCCACTCTGGTGGCAGTGTCCCCACGCTGATGGCAGTGTCCCCACGCTGGTGGCAGTGTCCCCACCCCGGTGGCAGTGTCCCCACCCCGGTGGCAGTGTCCCCACCCTGGTGGCAGTGTCCCCACTCTGGTGGCAGTGTCCCCACGCTGGTGGCAGTGTCCCCACCCCGGTGGCAGTGTCCCCACGCTGGTGGCAGTGTCCCCACTCTGGTGGCAGTGTCCCCACCCCGGTGGCAGTGTCCCCACCCCGGTGGCAGTGTCCCCAGCCACCAGGGACAGCAGCAGCCGAAGCCACCCCTGGTGCCACCGCGGTGTCACCCACACGTGGCCGGTGACCGCAGCCCCCGCCCGGTGTCACCCCCCCATCCCCGCAGGTGACAATAAACGACATCCCCCCCCCCCCCACCCGTGTGTGGCCTGTCACTGTCCCACCCCAGGGGACACGGGGGGGGAGGGGAGGGTCACAGCCAGCCCTGGGGACAACCCCGCTGTCCCCACACGGTGACACAGCGCGGGGTCACTCGGCGCCTTTATTGGGGGGGGGGTGTGTGGCCTCGTGTCCCTGTCACCGCGGCGTCACCGGGTGTCCCTCGGCGTCCTGGGTGTCCCAGGTGTCCCCGGGTGTCCCTTGGTGTCCTCAGGTGTCCCCGGGTGTCCCAGGTGTCCCCGGTGTCACTCGCTGTCCCCGTGGCGCCGCCGCAGCCGCTGCTGGCGCTGCCGCAGGCGCCGCTCGCGCTCGAACTCCTTCATGCGCATCACGTAGCTGGGGACGGGTGGCACCCTGTCACCCCGTGTCACCCCGTGTCACCCCGTGTCACCCCGTGTCACCCCGTGTCACCCCCGTGTCACCCTGTGTCACCCCCCACCCCCGTGTCACCCCGTGTCACCGTGGGAACACAGCGCAGGCAGGAGGGTGGGGGTGTCCCCAAGCCCCTCCCACCCCCCCCATGTCCCTGTCACCCCCCTGCTGTCCCCACCCCTGTCCCTGTGTCCCCCCCCTCCGCCCTGCCCTGGTCCCCCATTCCTGTCCCCCCACGTCCCCAAGGTCACCTGTCCTCAGTCCCGTGTCCCCCTGTGTCCTTGTGTCCCCTACAGCCCCGGTGTCCCACATCCCCCGTGTCCTCCCGATGTCCCCGTGATGTCCCCGTATCCCCTCACTCCTCATTGCTGTCCCAGGCGTGGCTCCGGGTGTGGCAGCTCCCTGTCCCCGTGTCCCCCTGTCCCCGTGTCCCCGGCCCCTGTCCCCGTGTCCCCTGTCCCTCACTCCTGGTGCTGGCAGCTGTCCCAGGAGTGTCCCCCCGTGTCCCTGTCGCTCACTCCTGGTGCTGGCAGCTGTCCCAGCAGTGTCCCCCCCATGTCCCCATGTCCCCGTCCCTCACTCGTGGTGCTGGCAGCTGTCCCCGCCCCCCCCTGTCCCTGTCCCCTGTCCCTCACTCGTGGTGCTGGCAGCTGTCCCCCCCCGTGTCCCCCCCGTGTCCCCATGTCTCACTCGTGGTGCTGGCAGCTGTCCCAGCAGTGTCCCCCCGTGTCCCCCCCGTGTCCCCCCCGTGTCCCCCCCGTGTCCCTGTCCCTCACTCGTGGTGCTGGCAGCTGTCCCAGCGGTGCCGCAGCTCCTGGCAGCCCCAGGGCACGGGGAAGTTGTCGCGGTGGCAGCGCAGCAGCCGCAGGAGGTGATGGCCGCAGAAATCTCTCTGCTCCAGCGGCACCCGCGCCCGCGCCAGCTGCGCCGCCGAGGCCACCATGGCTGCGGGGACAGCGACACCCGGGTCACCGCCCCGCCCGGACGGGGCCGGCGGCCGCGGGGACACCGCGGGGACACCGCGGGGACACCGGAGGTGGCACCGGGAAACGCGCGCGCGGGGGGGGGGGTGTCACGCGCCGGGAGGTCACCGGGGTCACGCGAGGGCGGGGACGTCCCCAAGGCCACCGCGCCCGTGTCCCTCCCGTGTCCGCCCCGTGTCCGCCCCGTGTCCGCCCCGTGTCCGCCCCGCGTCCCCGCCGCGTCCCCGCACTGACCGCGCGGCTTGCGCTGCGGCATGCCCAGGTCGGCGGGGAAGGACGGCATGTTCAGCGGGTCGGGCTCGGCCTCCGCGTCCCACAGGTAGCGCCGCGCCAGGTGAGCGCCCATGGCGGCGGGGCCGGGCCGGCAGCGGCGCGGGCACCGGGAAGGCGGCCTGGCAGCGGCGGCGGAGCCGGAAACGCCGCGGGCCGGAAGCGGAAGCGGCGGAACGGCAGCGATGCGAGAGAGCGGCTCGGGACTGCGGCGCCCCCTGGCGGCCGGGAGGACCCCCCAAGCCCCCCTAAACGCCACCGCCCCAAAAAATTTAAAAAAACCCCCAAACCAACCAACCAAAAAAAACCCCAAACCCCTCAAAAACCCCCCAAAAAACCCCAAACCAAAAATCCCTAAATCCCCCAAACCCCCACCCCAAACTCCCCCCGCACCTCTGGTGCCACCAGCCCCGCTTTGGGGGGCACGGGGACAGCGATGGCCCTGGAGGGTGACAGGGTGGTGGCACGCCAGGGGCACTGGGACACCCCCGGGGGGACACCCCAATGTCCCACACGGAGCACAAAGGCCACCGCCGTGTCCCAAGGGGGGTGGCAGATGTCCCTCTGTCCCCAAGAGGTGACAGATGTCCCCACAAGGGTTCCAGAGGGACAAGGGACACGTTGGGGACCCAAACCCACCCAGGATGTCCCCAGCCCAAGGAGAGACGAGGCCAGTGCAGGGACAAGAGGCAGTTTATGGTGACACCGGTGTCCCCAGGGGCCACCTCAGGGACAAGGATGGAGCCAAGGGACACAAACCAGCTCCGATGTCCCCAGAGGTGGCCCAGGGCCATCAGGAAGGCTCCTGTGGTGGGCGCTGCCGACGCGGTGACGAGGCCACGGGGGATGTGACGATGTCCCTCGCTGTCCCTCAGGGCGCTGTCCCCGCGGCACTGTGTGACACGGCTGCGCTGTCCCCCCCTCAGGGCCCTGTCCCCTCCTCAGGGCCCTGTCCCATTGTGTCCCTGTCCCTGCTGTCCATGTCCCCCCCTCAGCGCCCTGTCCCTGGCAGCCCGGTCCTGTCCCAGGTGTCCCTGTCCCTGTCCCTGTCCCCGCTGTCCCTG